>BLBF01000095.1:4528636-4546530 GCA_015471245.1 Laticauda colubrina | reverse complement strand
CCAATCAGAATGGTAGATTTGGAGTCATCCACTTTACATACAGAACAGATTACATTAAAAAAACAGATTGATTAACGTTGGGACTTAAAGATTCCTGGATGTTGGACCTATAGCTTGAAAAGTGAGGCTTGTTTTATTGTTGGACAATTGAAATAAGAAAAGGAATAAATGAGAACAAAAATGAGTGGAATATAAGGAAATTGTGCTGGAATTACAAGCTATAAAAGACATTATGAATAGAGGATTTGAGGACATTTTGAATAAAATACAGGGCGTGGCAGAAAAGCTAGAAATGGAAACGCAAGCAACAGAAAGAAAAAAATAAATTCAGGAATAGGAGGAGTTAACTGGAAGTATAACCAGAAAAACAGAATGGGTGAAACAACAAATGAAAACAAAAGTCAACAAGGAAATAAAGTTTAATATGATAATGATCGATGCAATAAAACAACGGGGGAATGTTTTAAGGGAAAAACAACAGGAAATGGAATCTCAGAGAAAATATACTGAAAGGATAGGAGTAAAACTAGATATTTGGAAAAAGAGACAATGGAATTCAACAGAGAAGGGAGGAATGAGTAAGAGGAAAGGTTAAAACATGGAGACAAGTTAGGAAGCAACGAATCAATGATTTAATGAGGATAAGAGATGATGGCTGAAAAAGAAAAGACAAGGTTCCACATGAATGTGTGCATTATTATTTAAGATGTATAATTGTTAATTGTAATAAATATGAAGTTAATATGTTATTAGAGGATTAGCATTTAAAGATATATAATTGAACTGCAACAAATATGAAAATATTGTGTGATATGAAAAGAAACGTGGAATCTGACATTTAAAAATAAGGCAGTGAAATATGCTAATAAATAAAGGGGAGTATAGTATTACTAGAATGGTATAATATGGTATAATGGTATAATATATTAAATGTTAACAGGATGAATATTGTTCGTTTTATTACAGTTGGGAGTAGAAAGAAATTTTGTTTTAAGTATAATGGTGGCACAACCAAGAACTAAAAAGGGGATAAATAGAAAATACAAATTAACATGAATTTATGAATGGCTATTTGAATTATATAATTTGTTAAATACTGCAAATTTGACTACTAATACAGAATTTATAATAAAAGAAAGGATGTTAATATAAAGACTGAAACAATACAGTACATGAGAACATTGAATAATTAAGATTGATAATATGTATTAATTTCAAATTATGTAAGAAAGCTAATAATATCAATGTGAAACCATTGTCATGTTTGTTTTAAAATATAAAATGACCTGGGACCACACTGTTCACACAATGATGTGTATATAGAAACAAAAAAAATTTAAAAAGTATTTTTTAAAAAAAGAGAGAGAAGTTCCCATTGCTTGCAATCTGAGGATTACTGACTAGTAATCTGAAATAAAATGTAGCAACCATTTTTTGAAATGACCTCTACCTTTAAAAGGCACTTACATTTATCTCTCTCTTTGATTGAAATAGCTGACCATGGTGACTCATATAGAATAAAAATTCAAAACACAAAATATTTTGAGAGAGAAGGCTGCTTCCTGGGTTCTACCAGGTGATATTCTACATGTGTCTGATGCTTATTAAAAGCCTATCTCTTCCCCTAAGTGTCCCCCATTTAAATGTTTTATTGAATATCTTAATTATTATGATTTGCATAATAACGAATTATTTAGTCAAGTACAATATATAGTATTTTTGCAGTATTTTGTACATAAAGTAATAATATACTAATGCAGGGGTGTCAAACTCAAGGCCCATAGGCCAGATTCAGCCCACAGAGTGCTTAGATCTGGCTCACAGGCTTTGCCAGTGAAAACAGGCTTTCCCTTTGCCAGTGAAAACAGAGTTCAGGAGTACCATACTCAGCCCTACCAGGTTCTGTTTTTGGCTACGATGGTCTCCTGCAGTCATCGGTCAGCAAAAATGAAGCATGCTCTGTTTTCCCTGGCAGAGGGCTGCAGGAGGCCATCACAGCCAAAAAAGGGTTGTGGGGGCATGCATGGCACTTCCAAGCTCCATTTTTACTGGCAGTGGGCTAGCAAAACAAACTAAAAGCAGATCAAAACAAAAGGAGATATGTTTCCTCTTTTGCACTATTCAAGAAGGAATAGGAAAGGAGAAAAGGAAAGAGAAAAGAAAAAAAAGGAAAGAGGGGAACGAAAAAGAAAAGAGAATGAATGGGAAGGAAATAGAAGGGAAGGGCGGAAGGAAGATTATAATGAGAGTTAGAGTCTGAGGGAATTCCTGCTTTAGCACTTGGCTACCAACAGATCTGCTGCACTTTTGCCATCGCCTTTTCTCCTCCTCCTGACCTCTCCTGGTGGTCTCCCATCCTATTGCTGAGGATGCTTTGATTACAAAGCTGGATCTCCTTGCGTAGAAAGGGAATCTTCCCTCTGACCCACACACTTTCCCCTCCCACACACACCATGAACAACCTGGTCAAGGAGAGCAAGAACAGCAGCAGCAACCTCTAGGAGGAGGTAAGAACAGCCAGGCATTCCCTCGGGGAAGCAGAGTTAGGCTGGGCTATGGGGTCCTGGTGCCCTGGGAGCTTGAGGGTCAGGCTGGATGCTTTGTCCTTTGCTGTCTACGCCTCTGGACAGTCTGCCCCACCATTCGGGTGTCCCTCTTGTGGCCTGAGAGGGATGGCAAGGCTTCTCTGGAAAACAAGAGTTTGGTACTTTCCCTGGTTTCGTCTTCCTTCACTGGAGACGAGGGATATTTCCAGCCCCACTACAAGCAATCCTGACATGAGTGATGTCGAGCTAGTCACGCCACTCCAGCCATATCCCCCCAGGCCCCCAAGGTCAAACACAACACTGGTATGGCCCTCAATGAAATTGAATTTTACAGCCCTGTACTAATGAGTTAAATTATAAATGAATTTGGAGAA
The DNA here is from genome assembly GCA_015471245.1 of Laticauda colubrina. Taxonomy (NCBI): domain Eukaryota; kingdom Metazoa; phylum Chordata; class Lepidosauria; order Squamata; family Elapidae; genus Laticauda; species Laticauda colubrina. The sequence goes on along the minus strand of BLBF01000095.1, from coordinate 4,543,610 downwards.
TGCCACAATTGGAAAGTCTGTTTTAGAATTTGTTTTGGGGATTTAGATAGCTTTATTTAGAAATAAATGAAAATAGATTTCTTAATTAACACCTTGAAGCCACTTGAGGACTTTTGTTGGTGTGAATGTGTATCCATAGTGAGCTTCCATTTGCTAACATGCATATATTATGGATAATGTTTGTCTTGTAATGTTAACCTTGTATTCTCATAAATATGTGGTTTTGTCAGCTTTGAAATTCAACTGCCACATTTTTTAAGAGAGTTTGGAGGAGTTGAAAAGTTTAAGGTTATTGTGTATGTCATATTAAGAAATTCCAGTTGCAGTTAATTGGTTCTTGTGATTTGTGAAATGTAGAAGTGGGAGGAGAGAAGGGAGGAGAGAAGGTGGATTCTGTGTAATGCAGAAAAAAAATTCACTTTGGGAAATTGCCTTTGACATGCCAGATCTGTTTTTAAATAAATCAACTGGAGAGAAAATGTCTCAGAGTGATTGATATCATGGATACTTTCTGGATGCCTTACATTTATTTCCCAAAATTATATTTTATTTTTTGAAGGGGGCTTGGCTGATACCCCAGAGTTCTTTTCCCAGAGATGGATAAAGATCAACAATCAGCCGAAGTTGGAGATGTGCAGGGGGGAGCGTGTAGGGGCCCTCCCTCTGGAGCATTAATTAAACCTGCCAGCCCTTGTTTGGAGGAGATGATGGATGCTTTCAGGATGGCAGTAAGAGTAAGAGATTTGGGAGCTATACTGAAGCGTTTCAACTCAAGAAGTTTTATAACCCAGAGGTAACCCAGCTGTCTGCAGAGAAATCTTTTTCTAGCCCCAGGCATATTGCTATTCTGCCAGATTCATTCTGTAAGTTCATCAAGGGCAGATTTACATCAACGGTTCCAGAATTTAAAGGTGATAGGTTTGGTCTCACAGTCTGTTTGGACAGGTGAAAGTTTGAGACCACCCATATTCACTTACCCTAGTATTGTGAGGAACAAGGAGACTATACAGATGCCAGTTGGTGCAAGCCAGAAAGAACCATCAACTAACAGAGGTATGTTGCAGCCTCCAAGGCAATCCCCTCATTTTCCAGAAGGAATTTTGCCCCCTGCAGAGAGTATCCCTCCAGGGTGGGGATTTTATCCAGGCCAGGGGTGGAGTCAATGCCAATGTAAATGGCAGCCAATGGCAGCCAGCACCAAAACAGCCCTAGTCTGAAGGGAGCTTGCCCAGAGAGCAGACAGCAGCTACTTCCCCTCCACCCAACCAGGGAACCAGGCCACACCCAACTTCCTCCTGGTAACCACAATTGCAGCCTCAACTGACAGCAAGGCCACAAGGACTTCTATTCCAGAGAGGCACGACCCAGCCAGGATTCAGGGGGCCTACCCAGCCTATGTACATCACCCAGCCTGTTCCTTCCATTCCAGTACAACCTGCAGGGGCCTGGCATGTGCCACCTCCGCAACCATGACCCAGGCCAGACCAAATACCCTTTGAGACCGTATTCGATGGCCATATTTGATGAATATTTCAATTATTTCCTCACTTGAATCTATATCGAACAATTTGAATAATCCCATATCGGACAATTTGGAGATCACCACAGAGCACAATTTGGTTACAGTCATAACAAATGGGATGAATGAAGGGAATGCTTCAGACTGGGTGGCCCAACTAACAACGAACAAGTCCCCAAATTATATGATGCAAACGGATTTATTCAATTATTAAGACTCAGATTTGAAAATCCAGATAGGGTAGCAGAGAATGAAGAGAACTTAATGGAAATGAGGCAAGGCAAGCGACCCTTGTCAGAATTCCTTTGGGACTTTAGAACGGTCGCAAGCCAACTCATGGATTGGCCTGAAAGAATGACTTTACACTATTTTAAAAAAGCCATTGATCCAGAAGTAAAGAAGGCCTGTGAAATTAGGGGAATTCAAGAGACCTTATAGCCGTGGTATACTGCCTCCCTCAGCTTAGATCACAGCATCAACCCACACAGGAAATGCCTTCCAGAAGCCCCAACTAAGAGAATTGTGGTGAGGAGACCGCCAACCAGACCAGCTAAAACTGCTCATACCGACCCACCAGGGTGCTGAAATGATACCAATGTGGCCAAGCCAGTCATAGGGCAGAAGACTGTCTGGCCCCTGCTCCTGTACCACAAGCTCTGCAGTTGAAGCCTAATAGAGCTGTTAGAGGTCGGAAGAATCAAGAAAGACCTCCAACCAGGGGCGGGTTCACCAAACACTGCTGGGAAAGCCCCCTCTGTGCAGATGTGAGTAATGGACCACCAGACTGACACCACATCCCTGAGAACCCAACCTGCGAAGACAACCCAATGGTGAGTGATCCCATCATACCTTTTACAGTTATGGTCAAGTTAGTGGTACCAAACACAAGGAAGGGGAGTTAGAAGCTGTCATTGATACTGGGTGTTCTAAATGTCTTATTGGGCTCCCCATCATTGAACAATTGGGCATAAAGACTAACCCGCTAAAATGCCCAATCAGATTTGAGCAAGTGGATGGAACCTTAATTGGTGGTCCCAGCCACTCAAATGACAGAATTGATCAGATGCAATTAGGGCCCCATCTCAAATTCATACGCTTCATAGTGGTCCCCAAGATGTCAGAATCAATGATACTGGGACTTGCTTGGTTAGACAAATGGGCCTTGACGATCAAATGAGAGGATAGATTCAGAAAAATCCTCATTGGACTGGGCCCATTGCCCCCTCTTCCACCCACTACAAAGCTACCAGTCAGCTCGAACCCAGAGCCAGAGCCAGCATCCATGGCATCCCACCTTCTCCCAGATAACCCCCAGGTACCCAACCAATACAAAGATTTGGCTAAAGCATTCAGTGATGGATAGTGTAATGTTTTACTTCCCCATCAAGCCACTGATTGCACCATAGAATTAGAGCCTGGGGTGAAATTACCAAAACCAAAGATGGATTTCATGATGCCTGCTGAAATGACCGAATTAAGGAAATACATTGACAGCAATTTGGAATGAGGTTTTATTGAGTCTGCCAAATCAAGATTAGCTGTCCCCATGTTGTTCAGGAAGAAAGATGGCAGGTTGAGATTGTGTATTGACTTTAGAGGCATGAACGCTGTATGCATCAAAAACATGTATCCTCTCCCTCTTATGAAGGACTTATTGAACCACCTGTCGAAGGACAAAGTATTCCCCAAGCTCAATCTCAGGGAAGCTTACTACCAGGTCCGCATCAAAGAGGGAGATGAGTGGAAAACTGCTTTTAACTGCCTTCTGGGTAGCTTCCAATTCAAAGTCATGCCTTTCGGACTTCAGGGGTGTGCAGTGTCCCACTTCAGGGACTCCTGCAGTGTTTATGCAGCTCATCAATGATGTGCTACACCCGCACCTTTACCAGGCAGTCCTCATGTACCTGGTAACATCCTTATATTCAGCGAAACCATAGAGGAACATGTTCAATTAGTCCGACAGGTTCTAGAAAAACTTCTAGCCACCAAATTATATGTGAAATTCTCAAAATGCAAATTCCACAAAGAGTCGCTGGACTACTTAGGCTACTGAATATCCAACCTGGGGATTGAAATGGACCCTGGAAAGGTGAAAACGGTGCTGGACTGGCAACCCCCCAGAACCTGAAAGCAACTTCAAAATTTCTTGGGGTTTGTCAACTTCTATAAACAATTCATTCCGTCTTTTGCTGAAGTTGCCCTCCTGTTGACAGAGCTATTAAAAACAGGCCCATCATCCACCCAACCAAAGCCAAATCAACCTCTGGCTTGGACTATGGACTGTCAGAAAGCTTTCAAGGCATTAAAATGCCTCTTCATAACAGAGCCCATGCTTAAGCACCCAGACTCAACCAAGCCTTTTATTATCCAAACATATGTAAGTGATGTAGCGGTTGCAGCCATTTTGCTGCAAAAAGACTGTGAAGGCTGACTGATGCCGTGCACTTATGTGTCCAAAAAGCTGACAGACACAGAGTGAAGGTGGATGGTCTGGGAGAAAGAAGCATTCGCCGTACGATGGGCTTTATTGACTTGGAGGCATTTTCTAGAAGGGGCGCCGGAGGCCTTTGAGGTATGGATTGATCATAAGAACCTTGAGACTCTCAAGACTCCTAGGAGATTATTGCCCAAACAAGTCTACTGTGCCCAATATTTCAAGTGATTCAATTTCAACATTAAATATATCCCCAGAGGGAAAAACGTACTGGCAGACGCTCTGTCCAGAAAATCTCAGTTTGACAGCCACCAAGAGGAAATAGTACAAGCCTTAATTTCAGATGCTCAATCAGCAGGCCAAGTGACCACTCAAGCCCAAGCCAACCACAAACCAAACGCCTGGAAGATAAGCTGACTGCGGAATTGAAAACGGCCCTAAAACGATCCTTGGTTCCTGGACCATCAAACTGAGTTGACAATGAATGATGGACTAGCTTGGAAAGAGACTGATCTTTACGTACCCACAACCCTAAGACTACTGGTACTAAAGTGTAGCCAAGACTTCTGGCTGGGAGGCCACTTCGGATTCCTAAAACCGCTACATTTACTGAGAAGACAGTTCTGGGGGCCAAAAATGAAATCTGATGTCAAGGACTATGTAAAAATTTGTTCAATTTGTGCCACAATGAAACACAGAACTGGAAAAACCCCTGGCCTCCTGCAACAAGTTGCTGAACCAACCCAACTTTGGGAAGAAATCTTAATGGACTTTATTGGTGAACCACCTAAGCGTGAAGGGAATACAATCATTTGGACTATAATTGGCTTATTCTCCAAACTGGCCCATTTTATAGCCTGCAAACTTCCATCTGCAAAAAAAACTTGAAAAGCTGTTCATGAAATATATCTAGACTATATGGTGTACCTCGTAGAATAATAGCAGACAGAGGGATACAATTTACCACAAAATTTTGGAGGGAATTTCTGAAATTCATTGGTTCCTTTCAAGGATTATCCTCAGCTTTCCATCCTGCTTGTAACAGAGTAGCGGAGATGGCTAACACCATGACTGAACAATACATTAGATGCTATGTAAATTATCAACAAGAAAATTGGGCTGAGTTATTACCTTTTGCAGAGGTTGCTTACAATGATGCAGTACATAGCAGCATAGAATTGACTCCATTCCAAATCAACACTGGAATGGATTTTGTCCCGATGCCAGAATTACCTAGACAAAACTTCCTCATCCATGTCCCTAACAGAATGGATGAACTCATTAAAGAAAGGGTGGGAAGATACAAAAAAAGCTTTGAACGAAGCTGCAAAAAATAATAAAAAACAGGTAGATAAACGTAGGTCCCTTCAACCGCCTTTTAAAGTAGGGGACAAAGTATATTTGTTGACCAAGTATCTTAGGTTGAAACTGCCCAGTAAGAAGCTGGGTCCAAAATTCATGGGTCCATTTCCAATTTCAAAAATAATCAATCCAGTCACTGTCCAATTAAGTCTTCCTTGACTATTGGGGAAAATTCATCTGGTGTTCCATTGCAGTTTACTAAAACCAGCTACTGCACCAATGATAAGACTACTGCCAATCACTCCCCCGAAACCGTTAATGGTACAGGGGGAAACACATTATGAGGTTCAAAAAATTCTCGATTCTAGATTACACCATGGCCGATTGCAATATTTGGTCTTCTGGAAAGGATACCCTTTCTCAGATGCTAGTTGGGTAAAGAGTTGGGATGTTCATGCTGATCAATTGGTTAACCAATTCCATGAGGATTTTCCGCACAAACTGAATGGTCCTTGTGGAGGGAGGAGAGGGGTTTAAGGACAATGTATTAACCCCGTATGTGTTTTTTTTCTTTTTCTTTAGGAGGAGGAGTTTTCAAGGGGGGATGCCTATCAGCTTTGAAATTCAGCTGCCACATTTTTTTAAGAAAGTTTGGAGGAGTTGAAAAGTTCAAGGTTATTCTGTATGTCATATTAAGAATTTCCAGTTGCAGTTAATTGGTTCTCATGATTATGAAGTGTAGAAGTGGGAGGAGAGAATGGAGGAGAGAAGGTGGATTCTGTGTAACACATGAAACATTTTTACTTTGGGAAATTGCCTTTGACATGCCAGATATGTTTCTAAATAAATCAATTGAAAATGTTTTGGAGTGACTGATATCATGGATACTTTCTGGATGCCTTACATTTAGCATTACAACAGAAGTTTTAAAAATGAAACCTAATGTTGTGATATATGCCTTGCAGGATGAACTAACATATTCACTGTAGATGTTTATTGTGGTTTTTTTTTCCCCATTGGGTGGCCAGAAAGGAAAAATGAAGAAAATCCACTGATTTTAATGTAACTTAGTACTTAGTGTATAAATTTTGGATTGTATCTAACATTTGCGAACCCATATCCCATTGAAATCAGTAAAGCAAATTCATCATGGATTTAGATCCGTTGATTTCATTAGAAGTAAAGTTCAAATAATATAGCAATAGCACTTCGACGTACATATCTCTTTATAGTGATTTGAAGCCCTCTCTAAGTGGTTTACCGAGTCAGCATATTGCCCCCAACAATTTGGGTCCTCATTTTACCCACCTCGGAAGGATGGAAGGCTGAGTCAACCTTGAGCCTGGTGAAATTCAATCTCCCAAATAGCTGGCAGCTGGCTACAGCAGAACTAGCCTGCATTACTGCACACTAACTACTGCACCACCAAGGCTGATCCTATAATTATGGGATAGAGAATTTATTACCATCCAAAGGTTGTTGCTTTCAAGTTCTGTGACTCAGGTTTAGTCATACCAGTTGGAGATGTTAGGAGCTGAGATCCTACATTATGTGGAGGGGCATTGTTTCTTTTTCCCAGAACTAACTCACTTATTTATTTCACTGACGAAAACCTGTTTTCTTATTCTAAGTTCCTTCATCATGTAGAACATGTAGATTGAGACTGGATCAGAAAGAGTACCCTATACTTTGAGGTACAATTAAGAACATATAGGAATCTTATTGCACCCTTTCACCCTTATTGCACCCTTTCACTCAAATAATACATGGATAGGGCTGGTACCTCACTGCCACTCAATATTTCTCTCTTAAGCATACTTTTACAAATAAAAACAGAACACAGATAAGGAAGCCACAGTTTGCAATCAAAGATCTACATGGAGAATGACATTTGTTTAATTTTTCTCAGGGTAGTATTTGTATTACTCCCTCTAAACTGTTCATTTCCTGTTAGTTATATGGTGGTAACTCAAGATTAAAATTTGGAGGATATTATTAATTTTTAAAAGCACAGTGGTAATTATTATGATATCATTACTTCATGGAAAGAATTATTCTATTTCTATGTTAAATGATATCTTATAAGTTCATTACTGCAGAAAACATACTTAAAATTTAGCTTTGTATTTGTATAATCTATTCTTCATTCATTTTTAGATGCACACAATAGGAGATAGCACCAAGCTAATGTTGTCTGGGGTCATTCAGTCTCTCGGGGTAAAAATCTATCGTACAGTTGTGCTCATAAGGCACTCTGCTCATCTGCCAGAACTTATAATTTCTTGGTCATTTTTCAGAGAATATGAATGATAACACAAAAATCTTTCTTTCACCCATGGTTAGTGATTGGCTGAAGCCATTTATTGTCAATCAACTGTGTTTACTCTTTTTAAATCATAATGACAACAGAAACTACCCAAATGACCCTGATCCAAAGTTTACATACCCCCGTTCATAATACGGTGTATTTCGGTCTTTAATATCAATGATAGCTTGAGTCTTTTGTGGTATGTGTGGATGAGGCTCTTTATCTTCTCAGATGGTAAAGCTGCCCATTCTTCCTGGCCAAAAGCCTCCAGTTCCTGTAAATTCTTGGGCTGTCTTGATAGAACTGCATGTTTTAGATCTCCCCAGAGTGGCTCAATGATATTGAGGTCAGGAGACTGAGATGGCCACTCCAGAACCTTCATTTTATTCTGCTGTTGGTCGACTTGGCCTTGTGTTTAGGATCATTGTCATGTTGGAATGTCCAAGAATGTCCCATGTACAGCTTCTGGGCTTATGAATGCAAATTTTCTTCCAGTATCTTTTGATAACATGCTGCATTCATCTTGCCATCAATTCTGACCAAATTTCCTGTGCCTTTGTAGCTCACACATCCCCAAAACATCAGCAATCCACCTCTGTGTTTCACAGTAGGAATGGTGTACTTTTCATCACAGGCCTTGTTGAATCCTCTCCAAATGTAGCGTTTATAGTTGTGGTCAAAAAGCACAATTTTGGTCTCATCACTCCAAATAACTTTGTGCCAGAAATTTTGAGGCTTGTCTCTGTGCTGTTTGGCGTATTGTAAGTGGAATACTTTGTGGCATTTGCGTAGTAATTGCTTTCTTTTGGCGACATGACCATGCAGCCTATCTTTCTTCCAGCACCTCCTTATTGTGCATCTTGAAACAGCCACACCAGAGAGTTTTCAGAGAGTCCTGTATTTCACCCTGAAATTATTTGGTAGTTTTTCTTTGCATCCTGAACTTTTCTTGGCAGTAGTGGCTGAAATTTTACCTGACCATGGTTTAATTTCAACAGAACCCCTCATTTCCCATTTCTTGATTAGTGTTTGAACATTGCTGATTGGAATTTTCAATTCCTTGGATATCTGTTTGTATCCCTTCCCTGTTCAACAATCTTTTCCTGCAGATCAACAATCTTTTCCTGCAGATCCTTTGACAATTCTTTTGCTTTCCCAATGACTCAGAAACCAGAAACGTGAGTGCAGCACTGGATGAAAGATGCAAAGGTCTTTCAGGAGTCCAGGAACTCATTGACCTTTTATACACACACACACACACACACACTAATTACAAGCAAACAGATCACAGGTGAGGATGGCTACCTTTAATAGCCACTCAAGCCACTTTGTGCCAACCTGTGTGCATGTTATCATGCCAAAATCACCAGGGTATGAAAACTTTTGATCAGGGCCACTTGGGTAGTTTCTGTTATCATTATGATTTAAAAAGAGTAAACACAGTTGACTGATAATAATCAGTCATACACTGGTTAGCCATATACTAACCATGAGTGAAAGAAAAGTTCTTGTGTTATCATTCATATCCTCTGAAAAATGGCCAAGAAATCATAAATTCTGCCAAGGTATATAAACTTATGAGCACAAGTGTATGCTCTCTTGGATTCTACTGAGTAGGTGGTCTTTCCCATTTTAGGAGAGGCAATATGCCAATTATTGGCATATCATATAGAATTGAACAAAGAGTCTCCCAGCTGAAGCTTCCACCTACTTTTCTAGGAGAATATATATGATCTCTCTCTCTCCCTTCCTTCCTCAGACATCTTGCAATCTCCGGAACTAAAATTATATTTATTATATTTACTAAGCTTTTGTCAGCCTCTGCTTGACATCATCAGAATATTAAACTATCATTACAGAGATCTATGCCTTTGTATATCATTAATCAATTTAGCCCTTGAACACATAATAGGCCCTTCCAACCATCTCCCACCTTTAATTAACTCTGCTGGTTTTGCTTCAGTCATGTTGGTCGATGGAGGTTTAATTCCTATTGTTTCCTCTCTTACCAGATCCAGCTTGGATTGCTTATCTCTAAGAAGTGATGTTAACCTGTCAGCTATTGCAATTTGTTACTTTGTCCTTGTGGACCACCTTGTGGTCAGCCCAGCTCATTCTTCATTATTCTTGTCTGTTATAGCTTGAGACAGCTCCGTCAGGCTCCTCTGTATTGGGTCAGGCCTGGCTGTGCCTTCATAGGATGAATCCACATGCCCAGGGGTGGTGGTGGAGGTGCCATCGGTTTCTGCTCCCCGATGGGAAGTGGTCTCTGCTCCTCCTACAAGGTGTCTCCTGGTGTCTCAATGCCTGGTAGGTGGTGGCACTTCGATATGCCTATTGATGTAATTGCTGCTGGAAAACCAGGCTTCTTTGAACTGTATAAAACAGGGAAGGGCGTCCTCCTTTAGTTATAACACAGGCAACAACTTCAGCCTTTTGAAAACTGAATGTGTGATAATGCTCCTTCATATTTGCCCAGATCTGAAAGCGCTGTTCTTTGTGCTGGACAGCCAGTTCATGTTCCTGTACTCTGTAGCCGCTTGGCCGTTTATCCTACATAATTATTTGCACAGTCACTACAGTTGATGTGGTAAACCACCGAAGATGTCTCCTTCTTGGGTAGTGTTTCCTTTGGGTGCATCACTCTCATTCTTAGAGTTTGGTCCGGTTTGTATGCCACCTTGACTCCATGCTCCAAGAGAATGCTTGCAGCAGTTTCAGATACTCCCCATATATACAGGAGCACCCTACACGTAGCTATTCCACTGGCACCTTCAATGGGTTATCAGGTCTTGGGTGTAGTACACCTTTGGATGAAGTCCATGGAACAAACATTGAGCTTGCAGACCTGATAAAGATATGCCTGTCCTTTGGCTTTGGCTGTCAAATGAGTGTTTATTCTATCAAAAACTGCCCAAATACAACTGACTTTATGTGCAATGGGGTGATTGCTCTCATTGTGTAGGATACAGTGGTTTTACGGCACCTGTGTCAAGGCTCCCATCCAGGTTATGGCTGACTAGCACATCCAGGAAGGCCAGCATATTATTGGTCTCTTCCTCCATCGTAAATTGGATGTCTGGAAATATGGAATTGAGGATGCTCACAAATCTGATCTTATCTCGCTGTTTAATGATGACAAACGTGACATCAACATAATGTGCCCAAAACCTGGGCTTGTAAATTTTTTTTTAAAAAAAACAAAGTTTTTATTTTTTACAACAAATATAAGAACAAAACATAAAAACATAAAACCATCTTTCAATTATATACATACAGTGTGTCAGTTGGTTACAATCTTTTATGCTATCCTTTTTGTACCATTACTCACAGGTTATATAAATTCTCACCTTATCGATCTAGCTTGTACTAATATAATTTAATAATTTACTAATAATAATTTAATAATATCAATTATTAAACATTCCTTTGACTACTTTTCCATCATTTTATACAAAATATTCTAATTTTCATTATGATTTAATCTTATACATTCACCCAATGGTTATATATTTTATATTGTATTCTATATCAATTTATTAACTTTTATTGTAAGGCTTACTAGTCTATTTCTTTACCATGTCTTTTTATCTAACCAATTGATAAAACAAATCCCATATCATATAAAATTGTTTATCCTCTTGTTCTCTAATGTTAAATGTCAATTTACTCATTTCAGCACAATCCATGATTTTCTTAATAATTTCCTCTTGCAAAGGTATTTTTTCATTTTTCCAGTTCTTAGCAAATACAATTCTAGCTGCTGTTAAAATATTTACAATAAAATATTTCAATTCTTTACAATATATTTCTGGTATAATTCCCAATAAAAATATCTCGGGTTTAAAGTCTACGTGTTGTTTTGTCATTTTTTCTAACCATGTGTGGATTATAATCCAATATCTTTTTTGCATCCGAGCATGTCCACCACGTGTGGTAATATGAACCAGGTATCTGATGACATTTCCAACATTTGTCCGATTTATCCTTGAATATCCTGGCAATTCTCATCGGGAGTAAGTGCCACCTGTAAAACATCTTACACAAATTTTCTTTATATGCAGTTGACATTGTCATTTTATAATTTTGAGACCACAATTTTTGCCATTTATTTAAGTCAATCCCATATCCAAAATTTTTCCTCTACACAATTACTGTTTTTTTTTTACTTGTTCTTCCTCTAATTTAAACTCTAGCAAATGTCTATAAAGTTTTTTTATTACTTTTTCATCAGTACCTGTCAAAATTTTATCTAAATCAGTCAACTTGTCATAGATACCTTCTGTTTTAACATCTTTATCAAATCTAGATTGTATTTGCAAATATGAAAAAATATTTATTTTTACACCTTGTTCTTCCAACGCTTAAGTTCACCCTTTTCATTCAATATCTCACCATATCTAACTGTTTGTTCCTTTTTATATATTATTGGATAGGAAAAAGCTTCAATAGTAGATAACCATCGTGGAATTTTTAAATAATGTTGCTTTTTGATCTCCTCCCAGTTTAGAAATAATGCTTCTCAAATATAATGTCTTCTAAAATACCCCTGCATTTTAGTTCCCTTATACCAGAGGAAGGCATGCCACCCTAACAGCAAGTCATGGCCTTCTAAATTCAAAAGTCTCGTATTCCTTAATGTTATCCACTCCTTTACCCACATCAGACTTGTCGCTTGGTAGTATAATTCCCAACTGGGCAAAGCAAATCCTTTTATTCTTGCATCTTGTAACAATTTAAGTTTTATTCTTGTGTTCTTCCCTTGCCAAATGTATTTTAGCACTATTTTGTTTAAATCTTCAAAAAATTCTTTCCCTAATCTGATTGGAATTGTCTGGAATAAGTATAAGATTCTGGGCAATACATTCATCTTAATTGTAGATATTCTCCCAATCAGTGATAATTGTAAATTTTCCCATTTTATCAAATCTGTCACAATCTGTTGTTTAAGTTTGAGATAATTGTCCTCCTTAAGTGTGCTACATCTTGGTGTTATATGTATCCCTAAATACTTAACCTTGTTTGTGACCTCGATCCCCAAAACTTCCTCCAATTCTTTCTTTTATCTTACTAACATGTTCTTTATTTATCTTTATTTATTTTCAAACCTACTACTTTCCCATAACTCTTCTATCTTTTCTATCAGTTTAGGTGCAGACTCCAATGAGTCCTCTAATATAAATACCAGGTCATCTGCAAAAGCTTGTCATTTATACTCTTCTTTTTTTAATTTTCATTCATTTTATTTCTTTTTCTTCTCTGATGTTCCTATTCAGCACTTCCAGTGTTAACAAAAACAACAGAGGCGACAGTGGACAGCCTTGTCTGGTCCCTTTTCTTATATCTATAAAGTCTGTTAACTCTCCATTTATTTAACTCTGTTAACTCTCCATTTAAACCTTTGCAGTTTGTTTATGATATATCATTTCGATGGCTTGAGTAAATTATTTACCAAAGCCCATTTGTACCAATTGTAACAGCATAAAATGCCAATTCACATTATCAAAGGCTTTTTGTGCATCTATAAACATCAAAGCCATTTGTTTTTCAGGATGTGCCTCATAGTATTCCAGTGTATCTAAAATAATTCTCATATTATCTTTAATCTGTCTCTTTGGCAGAAATCAATTTTGATCAGGATGAATAAAATTGTTTAAATATCTTTTCAGTCTTTCTGCCAGAACTGAAGCAAAAATTTTATAATCTGAATTTAATAGTGATATTGGTCTGTAATTTTTAACTTGCTGTGGGTCTGTGTCCTCCTTCGGGACAAGTGTTATCAGTTTTTCCTCATCCATTTTAAACTTTGTAAGAAGGATTTGTTGCTCTAGTAGATCTTGGTTCTCTGGGTACATCACCTACAGCTCCATCCTCTTTTTCAATTACTGCTGTACGTTCCTCTTGAAATTCAATTAACGACTCTTCTTGTATCTTCCTCCCTTCCTCTAAAATATTCCAGATAGAATAACTCTGCTTTTGCAACTGTATCAATTCTGTGTCTTTGTCCCTGCCAGGTAAACATGAGACCTTCGGGTATCAGCCACCTGTAATTTATTCCTCTTTTAAGTAACTCTTTGGTCAAAAATAAATATTCTCTTCTTATCTCTCTCACTCTTCTCTGTACCTCTTTCAGTACCACTATTTCTTTATCTTTGTACTTTAGTGTTTTTTCTCTTGCCGCCTGAAGTATTTGTGATTTTATTATTTTCTTAGTAAATCTGATATGAACTTCTCTTGGCAGTTTATTTCTCATCGCATATCTTGTATAAACACGAAAAACCTTTCCATTCCATCCATCATCTTCTCTTTAGTTACCTCTAATGCTTAACTGCCAGGATTTCTGTTATCATTTCAGCAAGGTTTTCACCATTTTCTTCTTCTATATTTTGAAATCTAGGTTAGAATTCTGATCTATCAATTTCTCATCCCAATGATTGCAGAGATCTGCCCTTATCTCTTTCCACTTCACTCAATCGGGTATCCATATCTCCAATCTTCTCTCTTTGTACATCTTGTTCTTCAATTTTCTCAATTCTGTCCTCGTATTGCATCATCATCTGTTGAATATTTTCTATTTTTTCATCTGTCTTTTCTGTTCTTTGCTCGATATTCTCTGTTGTCCTTTCAATATTATCTGTTTTTACTTGTATCTGTTGAATTCCTTGCATAATCATCTGCAGTGTCACTTCTTTCTCCTTTTCTTGTTGTAATATCATGTGTATTGATCGTTGTCCTCCAGGTGGTGAGGAAGAAGAAGTCAGGATTGAAGAAGCTGAGGCTGGTATTTTTTTGCTCATCTTGAAGTACAATAGAAAAATTGAATAGAAAAAGCAGGAGCAGCCAATTGCCACTCCAGTAAAAAAAATAATAATAAAAATAAAAGAGGGAAGGGAAAAATCTTCAGGCACTTGAATATCTTAATCCAATTGGTTCCAAGTATGTAGGAAAAAAGGAAACAAAGAAAAAAATATAAAATGGAAAAAGGATAAAAAAATTTAAAAATTAAGAAAAGATTTAAAAAGAAGTAAAACAAGGGGGGGGGGCGGAAGTATTCTTTTTCTTGCATAAGTCCAAATATAAAAATCCAACTAGGGAGAGGTAATAGAAAAAAAAAGGAAAGAGAAAATGCAATTCTGTCAACAAGCAAAGCACTGCCACTATATATTCGCGGCTCTTTACTAAATCAAAAAACAAAATTTCTAGTTCTCTTTTAAAGGTCACTTCAATCTTCTTTCTTCAATTTCATATCCAGACTCCAGCTATCAGTTCCACAGAAGAGCACCTGCAAACAATCTACATGCTCTTCCCACTATCTTTTCAATGAAAAGCACAGAGTCCTTGAATGTAACAGCAAATCTATCAACAAGAAAGAAAGAAAGAAAGAAAGAAAGAAAGAAAGAAAGAAAGAAAG
>BLBF01000095.1:4513698-4528626 GCA_015471245.1 Laticauda colubrina | reverse complement strand
AAGAAAGAAAGAAAGAAAGAAAGAAAGAAAGAAAGAAAGAAAGAAAGGAAAACAATGTATCCAAGCCTCCAGGTGGCAGCGCTACTTATTTCCCTTTCCTTTCCCTTCCCCTCTAATATTAAAATCAGGAATAATAAAAAATATAAAGAATCTAAAATTATTAAAAAGAAAAAGCAAGAGAATAAAGAACTTTTCCAAAGTTATTTTGAAGGGAAAAAATAAAAATTAAAAAGGAAAGACTAGTCCAGTTTAAAAGTTAAAAAGTTTTAACAAAATCCAAAATTCCAATAAAAAGAAAAAAAAACCTTTCAGGTTTAATTTGTGCTTAATCTCGCCACTTGAGCACTTTTATCTTCACTTTTAAATTTAATTTTTAGTCTTTTAGGGTGTTCTCTCCAGAAAAAAATAAGTAGAAAATTATTTCACCAAACTGACACACTTTCTTTCCAGTTTTCTTCCATTCTAGAGCTGTCCCTGCTTCAGCAGCTTTAATGGCTGCCTCTCCATTGTGAGAAAAAGGGGCTTCTCCAAGATCTACCAGGGACTTTGTGATGTCCCTGGGATCGACAGGATGTGCCCTCTTCTGTCACCATCTCTACGGGATGGTTTAGGTCCATTGGGAGCGTCCTGCAATGGAGATATCAGCAGCAATCTTAGAGCTTAAAGATCGCATGCTGTACCGCTGCAATGCAAGCTCTGCCCCCCCAGCTTGTAAATTTTCATTGCTTCATATTCCAATTTCTGGAGGACTGCCTTTGCTATCAATCCCAAAATTGGAGATCATATAGGCATCCCCTTTATCTGATAGACAGACAGACAGACAGATAGATAGATAGAAAGAAAGAAAGAATACTTTATTGGCCAAGTCTGATAAGATACACAAGGAATTTATCTTAGTTAAATACTCTCAGTATACATAAAAGAAAAGATTTACATTCATCAAGAGTCAAGAATCATAAGGTACAACACTTAATAATAGTCATAGGGTACAATAAGCAATCAAATCATACTAGGAAACAGTCAATATAAATTGTAAGGATACAAGCAACAAAGTTACAGTTATATAATCACAAGTGGGAGGGGATGGGTGATAAGGAGTGATGAACAGTATGAACAGTGATAAGAAGATTAACAGTAATAGTAGTGCAGACTTTGTAATAGTTGAACAGGATTGAGGGAATTATTTGTTTAGCAGAGTGAAAAAAATGTTCAGGAAACTTTCAGGAAAAAAAATGTTCTTGTGTCTTGTTGTTCTGGTGTGCAGTGCTCTATAGCGTTGTTTTGAGGAAAGGAGTTGAAACAGTTTATGTCCATATTTTATGTAAATATTTTCACAGCCCTCTTTTTGATTCATGCAGTATATAGATCCTCGATTGAAGGCAGGTTGGTAGTAATTTTTTTTTTCTGCAGTCCTAATTAAATCTCTGAAATCTGTGTCTGTCTTGTTGAGTCGCAGAACTAAACCAGACAGTTTTAGAGGTGCAGATGACAGACTCAGTAATTCCTCTGTAGAACTGGATCAGCAGCTCCTTGGGCAGTTTGAGCTTTCTGGCGCAGAAAGAACATTCTTTGTTGTGCTTTTTTATGATGTTTTTGATGTTAGATGTCCATTTTAGGTCATGTGATATAGTAGAACCTAGAAATTTGAAGGTCTCTACTGTTGATACAGTGTTGTCTAGTATTGTAAGAGGTGGTAGTATGCAAGGGTTTCTTCTAAAGTCTACCACAATTTCTATAGTTTTGAGAGTGTTCAGTTCCAGATTGTTCCGGTTATATCACGAGGCAAGTTGTATAACCTCCTGTCTGTTTGTGGATTCGTCGTCTTGAATGAGATGAATCACTGTTGTGTCATCAGCAAACTTCAGTATTTTAACAGATGGATCATTTGAGATGTAGTCATTGGTATATAGGGAGAAGAGAAGTGGAGAAAGCACACGGCCTTGGGGGGGGGGGGAGGCTGTGCTGATTGTACAGGTATTGGATGTGATTCTGCCTAGCTTCACCTTCTGCTTCCTGTCTGTTAGAAAGCTTATGATCCACTTACAAGTGTGTTCAGGTACCGCTAGTTGGTTTAATTTACTTAGAAGAATGTCTGGAATGAGGGTATTGAATGTTGAACTGAAGTCTACAAAAAAGACCCTTGCGTAGGCATTTGGAGATTTAAGGTGTTGTAGGATGTAATGCAGAGCCATGTTAACAGCATCATCTGTCGATGTTAACAGCATCATCTCGGTGTGCAAACTGCATGGGATCTAACAGCGGATCCATGATGATTTTCAGATGAGACAGCACAAGCCTTTCAAAGATTTTCATAACTACAGATGTTAAAGCAACTGGTCTGTAGTCATTTTTTTTTAAATAAAAATTTTATTGTTTTTTAAGACAAACATTGACAAACAAAACATAAAAACATCAAGCCATCTTCCATATATATATACATACAATGTGTTGGTTGGTTTCCAAATTGTTTTGTGATTCCACTTCGTAGTCTTCAATTACAATTACATTGTATATATTCTCATATTGTCAATCAAATATTCCTAAATACATTAATATCACTGTTAATCATTTGACTATACTATTATTCATTCATGTTTTACAAGATAATCCATATTTTACTTAATTTGTTTTATGTCAGTTCATACTTTCACCTCAAATCTATCCTACAATCATTTTGTAGATATAATTAAAAAAATACATCTTCATATATTCATTATGTTCTAAAAAGGGGGTGGAGCTAGCATCTCAATGATACGGCATGTGATCTTGGAGGTCTGAGATCACTGCCGATATCTTTGCTCCTGGATGGTCCAAATGGATCTAAACCGTCTTGAAGAGATGGTGAATGTAAAGAGTGCATCCTGTTGATCCCAGGGATACCGCAAAATCTATGGTAGATCCAGGAGAAGCTCTTTTTGCCACCGGCAAAGAGGCAGCCATTAAAGCTGCTGAAGTTGGGACAGCTCCGAAATAGAAGAGGATAGAAAGAGAAAGTGTGCCAGGTTGGTGACAAGTCTTTTTTTACTTTAAGATTTAAAAGGACACCCTGGACCTCCAGTTTGAGCTTCTTCGGCAACAGACTGAAACCTCGTCTCTCCAAGGCTTCGATCCGTGCTCGCCACTGTAGCGCCCCGAGCCAGCTGGTTTCGCGGCTAAGCCATCCCATAGAGATGGTGAAGGGGGGGGAGACTGCCTTCAGGGTTGAAGAGAGCCACATCTCTCCTCCCCAGCTGGCCATTACTCCCTTTTCTGAAGGCGGTTGCAGCGGTGGTCAGAAATGGCCACCACAAAGAAGAACTCGACCGGAAAAGAATGTGCAGGAGGAAGATAAGAAGAGAAAGTTTTGAGTGACCGAGTCAAACAGCAAAAGCAACAAATAAGGTACCCTGGAATTTAAACAACATTGTTTCCAAAGAAGATTTTGAAGCTGTGAAGGAGAGAGAGAAGGGAAAGGATTAGATTTTTTTTTCTTCCCTTCCTTATACTGACTTGCTTTCTTAAGCAAGAAATTGGAAAAAAAAACCACTTTGACATTAATAGGCATTTAAGCTGAAAATAAACGTCAAAGGGATAATAACATTTTCTGGACATTTAAAAGCTGGAAAGGAGAAAAAAAGAATAGAAGGACAAGATCTGGAAAAATGGAGGAGACTGCCTGGAATTAAGGAATGGAACTGTAATTAAAAGGAACTCACAGTGAAATTTTAACAAGATTCCTCAAGGATTCATTTTAATGGAAACTTGGTAACAAAATAATAGAACCCCAGGGAAAGAAAGTAGAAAAAAGAAGCAAATAGAAACAGCCTTGGATTATTTGGATTACTTGGTGATTTTTGGTTTTTTTCATCTAGATGACTAAAATTAACTGGATGGTTGTTTAAAAGTTTTTAAAATGGTATCACTCTTTGAAGAACTGAAACGGAACTTAAAAAATGGAAAGAAGATGCACAAGAAGGGAGAAGTTCTTTTGGCTTCGGGTTTCAATTCTTAGAAATGGAGATCTGGAACTATGAGAAGCAACAAGAAACGCTTGCAGAACAAGATTGGGACAAAGAAGAAGCCATCTTTAATGATCAAATAATTTTAAGTGGGGGAAAAAAGAAAAAGGGGGAAAGAGAGTGAAAGGTTTAAGACAAGAAAAAACAACCAAAAAGAAGAAGGACAATTTGAAAGAAAGTATATATTAGAAAGCAACAGAAGAGGGGATTACAGATGAGAGAGTTAGAAGTAGAGAGACGAGGGGGTAAAAAGGGGAGGGAAAAGAAGAGGGGGAAGAAGGCAAGGAAAAGAAGTTGTAAAAGACAGAAACAAGAAATGGATAAACAGGGAAAAGATATAAGGATTGTAACCATAAGTTTGTTTAGAGATAATGGGTGAAAATTTAATTGTAAAGGGGATTGTGCAAAGGTACATAAGGTAGCATTGTTATATTACAAATAGTACAAAATTTTACAAAATTACCAAATTTTAGAAAATATGATGATGGATAAAATATTTATTGTAATGTAGTGGGATGTTTGTTCATAAATAAATGAATTAAAATGACTGAGAGAATTAAAAGGGAACATTTTTAATTATTAACAATGATTTATAAAAAAATATAAAGAAGAAATACGGGAAAAAAAGAATTAACCATGGAAAGTTTATAAGTGTTCCCAAGGAAGTATGATATTCAATTGAAAAGAAATGTTAAAGATGTTAAGATTTTAATGCATGTTGATGATAGAATTGAATTGGAATGGAATGTGTGTTTTATTTACATATGTATATAATTTTTTTTCTTTTTAAGAATAATGTCTATTTTAAGAATGTACCAAGCAGAATCCGACTGGAGGTTATGTATTATATTGAATGTTATAATCTTAAAGTTATACACTGAAGCTTAAATAAGAGTTTGAATGAATAAAATTAAAGGATATAAAGGCGTCATACTTTAATTGGTAACTACAGGGAAAATTTTGCTTAATAAGAAAAGATAATATGAAATTGTAACAGGACAGACAAAAGTATAAATATAATGATTTGAATTGAGATGAGATAATTAAAACAAAGTTGAGAAAATTAAAAGAGGGGAAAAACTATCTAGAAAATATAAAATGGTAATAAGATATGGAATAGAATATAAAAGTGATCATGAAATTGAGTTTTGTGTCTGTATGAAGAAGTGATAACCTGGGACCATGCTATTTTCAAAAAAGATGTTTTATTTGTATTTTGTTTTTGTGAAAACCCAAACAAAATTTTCAAAAAAAAAAAAAAAGATTTAAAAGGACACCCTAAGAAAAAGAATCTGTAAAATCTCAGACAGAAGTAATTAAGCGACGATTTCAATCGGGAAGTCAAATGATTTTTTTCTTTTTGCTGGACTCTTTCTGTACGATCTTTTACTTTGAACTGGACTGGTCTTTTTTTCTATCTTATTTTTCATTTTTGTTTCTTCTCTTTTTTGTCTTTACAATATTTTAGGCTAGAGATCCCCTTTTAGCCTTTCTTTTTTTTGAAACCCTTTTTACGTTTTAATTAACTTTTTTATAATAATTTGTTTGGAAAAGGAGGGGGAAAGTGAAACAGAGGAAACTTTGTAATACTACCAACTAGAGGCTTAGAAATATTGTTTCTCTTTTTTTCTCTGTCGACCAGACAAAACTGAGAAAGAATTCAGACTTCTTTTCAAGGACTTTGAGTCTGTCTGATAAGATACAGGGAAGAGCATGGGAGAGTGTTATTGCAGGTGCTCTTCTGAGTTTCTATCAGTAGCTGGAGTCTGGTGTTGAAGTATACAGAAAAAAGATGATAAGATTTTAGAGAAGAGAGCTATAAAAATTAACGAAAGCCTTGGATAACTAAATAGGTACAGTGTGCTCATTTTCTCTTTTTTAAATTGAGCTATTCCTCACACCCCCTCCTTATCATATTATTTTTAATAGTTATTTGTTTCTCTTGGAACCTGCTTTTGTCTTTCTTTTTGCTTTTGGAGCCTAATTTTTACTTTTGCATTTTATTTTAAAGGAAAAGCCTTCGTATTCATGTTTTCCTTCTTTTTTTTTTTTTTTTTTAGGGAGAAGACTTTTTCTTTTTCTCTCTCTCTCCTGCATTTTTATCTACCCTCCATATTGGTCTTTTTTCTGTGGCTTTTTTTTTTTTGTATACTTTTTCATACCTGAGACTTTCTGATTGGATTAAGGTGTTGAAGAACCTGAAGAAATTCCTTTTTCTTTTTAGTTTTTTACTTTTACTTTTTCTGCCTTCTACAAGATTTAACAATTCTTTTCCTCTCTCTGTTCATGTTTTTTTTTCTCTCTCTTCCTTTTTTGAGCTTTTCCTGCGATTTAACTAATCGGTTGGATTAAGGTATACAAGAACATGAAGAAATCTTTTTTTTTCTGTCTTGCTTCTTTTTCTCCACTATTTTTACTTGGATTTACAATTGGCTATTTCACAAGTGGATTAAGGTTTAGAAGAACCTGAAGATTTTGAATTGTCCGAAATGAGCAAGAAATTAACAGCGGCTGGTTCTTCAATTCCTACTTCTTCCTCTTCACCATCTGGAGGACAGTGCTCAATACAGACAATGTTACAGCAAAAAAAAAATAACAGGAAAAGATGACATTGCAGATGATAATGCAAGGAATTCAAAGCATACAAGCAAGAACAGAGAATATTGAAAGGAGAATAGAAAAAACTGATGAAAAGGTGGAAAATATTCAACAAATGATGATGAAGTATGATGAGAAATTTAAAAACTTGAAGAAGATAAACAAAGAGATAAGAAGATTGGAGATACTGATGACAGATTAACAGTGGTTGAACAAGATAAAAGTGGGATGCTGAGATGGGAGATGGATAGATCAGAATTTTATCTCAGATTTCAAAACATAGAGGAAGAAAAGGGACAAAACTTAGCTGAGATTATAGAAATCTTGGCTGAAGCTCTGTAAATAACCAAAAAGAAGATGATGGATGGAATAGACGAGGTTTTTCAAGTCTTCACAAGATATGCAATGAGAAATAGTTTACCAAGAGAAGTTCACATCAAATTTACAAAGAAAGCCATTAAAACA
The DNA here is from genome assembly GCA_015471245.1 of Laticauda colubrina. Lineage (NCBI taxonomy): Eukaryota > Metazoa > Chordata > Lepidosauria > Squamata > Elapidae > Laticauda > Laticauda colubrina. The sequence goes on along the minus strand of BLBF01000095.1, from coordinate 4,521,565 downwards.
GAAATATTACAGGTGGCAAGAGAGAAAACATTGAAATATAAAAATAAAGAGATTGTGGCCCTGAAACATATGCTTAGAAGAGTGAGAGAAATGAGAAGAGAATACCAATTCCTGACTAAAATTCTACTTAAAAAAGAGGTGAATTATAGATGGCTAATTCCAGAAGATTTAATCTTTACATAGCAAGAACAGAGACACAGAATTGACTCAATTGAGAAAGCTGAATTGTTTTATACTGAATACTTTGGAGAGAGAGAGGAGGAGACAGAAAAAGAAATGTCACTAATTGAATTCCAAGAGGATTGCCAAATAACGACTGAAAAAGAAGAAGGTGCAGTAGGCAGAAAGGTGGAAGCAAGAGAACAACGTGAACCAAGATCTACAAGAGCTGCTAAACCTAATTATAAAGTATAAATATGGAAGAGAAAAAGCTGATTACAATTAACATAAATGGACTTAATTCAGCTGCTAAAAGAAGGAAAACTTTCCATAAATTAGAGAAATTAAAATTTGATATAATCTGCCTACAAGAAGTACATATTAAAAAGCAACATGAACAACTGTTGATACAGCCAAAGTTGAGGAAAATATTTACTTTTTTGACACAATGCAAGAAAAGAGGAGTGGTTTTATACATTAAAGATATGATCCCAGCGAAATTGATCCATACAGATGATGATGGAAGAGTATTAATGGTGGAAATATTGGACAATAATATGAAAATACTCCTGATTGCAATCTATGCCCTGAATGACAATCAAGAATTTTATAGAAAACTACATATGAAAATAATTGAATTGGATTATACTAATATCATTACGATGGGAGATTTCAATGGAATTGTAGACAATAAATTGGACTATAAACACAGAAAACAACAAAGCAAAACAGAAAGACTCCCTAAATCCTTTTTTAAAATGACAGATGAAATAAACCTAAAAGATGCATGAAGAGAAAGAAATGCTAAGACTAAACAATACACTTTCTATTCAAACAGACATTTATCATGGTCCAGAATAGATATGATATGGATATCAGCAGAATTGTTAGCCAATATGCAAGAAATAATTATTGAAACAAGTACTTGGGCAGATCACAATCCAATGACAATTAAATGGAAAGGACAAAGAAGAAGATCTAGATGGACGTTAAACAATACTATATTAAACGAAAATGACTTCATACAGAGGATGGAGAAAGAACTGCCTTTTTTTTTTAAAGAAAATAAAAAAGAAGACACATCAACGCAGAATGTATGGAATATAATGAAGGCATATGCCAGAGGCTTGATCATACTATACAAGGAAAAGAAATATCATGAAAAGACTAGCCTCTAAGACATTAGATGATGAATATAAAGAACTTGAAAAAGAGTTACAGAAAATGCCAAAGAAAAAGGATATCAAGTTAAAAATGGATATAACCAAACATAAACTGGGATTAATGGAAAAAGAAGAATTAGCACAGAGAACAGAGGCACGAAACAGAACTATTTTGAATTTGTAAATAAACCAGGTAAATGGTTAGCATATAAACTGAGAAAGGAGAAAGAATCAAGGAAAATATTGCAATTAATAGATGATCAAGGCCAAGTTTGCTATGGAAGTAAAGAGAAGAAGGAAGTCATACGAGACTATTATGGGAAACTATATACACAAGAGAATATTGATGATGAAAAAGTTAAACAGTACTTACAGAATGCTAACCTACCCCAGTTACCTAAAGAGATTGAAATAATGTTAGAAAGTAATATAACAATGATGGAGTTAACTGAAGCACTTAAGAAGCAAAACAATGGAAAGGCACCAGGCCCAGATGGACTTCCAGCGGAATTTTATAAAACACTACAAGAATCATTGAATCTTCCATCGCTAGAAGTTATGAATAAAGTTATATTAAAGAAAATCGTGGTCAGAAGCTTATATTATACTTATCCCAAAAGAGGAGGCCGACCCATTACAAATAAAGAATTACTGACCTATTTCCCTACTAAATGCAGATTATAAAATTTTTGCTTCAATATTGGCAGAAAAAAATTAAAAATACCTAAATAATTTTATTAACTCTGACCAAAATGGATTTCTGTCAAAGAGACAAATTAAAGACAATATGAGAGTAATTTTGGACACTTTGGAATACTACTGAAAACACTCCCTGAAAACAAATGGCTTTAGTGTTCTTAGATGCACAGAAGGCATTTGACAATGTGAATTGGCGATTCATGTTATTACAACTGGAACAGATCGGTTTTGGTAAAAAAAAATCATCCAAGCAATAGAAGCTATATATCATCAGCAAACAACAAAGGTAATGACAGAGGGAGAATGAACAGACTCAACTGATATAAGAAAAGGAACAAGACAAGGGTGCCCACTGTCACCTTTGTTGTTTGTGTTAACCTTGGAAGTGCTAAACAGAAATATTAGAGAAGAAAAAGACATAAAAGGGATGAAAATTAAAAAAGAATTTAAATTGCAAGCATTTGCAGATAATCTGGTTTTCATCATAGAAGACCCACAGCATTAAAATTGATAGAAAAGATAGAGGTATATGGGAAGGTGGCTGGTTTGAAAATAAATAAAGACAAAACAAAGATTTTGACAAAGAATACGTTATCAAGACAAAAGGAAAAACTGGCGGATGTATTGAAAATCCAGATCACAAATAAGATCAAATACTTGGGGATACATTTGACAATGTATCAATACATTGATAGCAAGAAGTAGTACATTAAAAGAGAATAACTATATTAAACTCAAGCAGCAGATAGTGCTAGATTTGGTGAAATGGGAGAATTTACAACTGTCATTAATAGGGAGAATATCAACAATCAAGATGAACATATTACCCAAAATTCTATATTTGTTTCAAACAATTCCAGTTAGGCTTGGAAAAGATTATTTTGAAGATTTAAATAAAATTGTGTTGAAATATATATGGCAAGGTAAGAAAGCGGGAATAAAATTAAAACTTTTGCAAGATGCTGAAATAAGAGGAGGATTTGGTTTGCCTAATTGGGAGTTGTACTACCAAGCTACAAATTTGATGTGGGTTAAGGAATGGATAACATTAAGAAATGCTTGTTGACATTAGAAGGACATGACCTGTTGTTGGGGTGACAAGCTTTTTTATGCTATAAAGGAACTAAAACACAGGGGTGTTTTCGAAGTCATTATTTTCGGAAGTCTCTGTAGTTAAACTGGGAAAAGACTAAAAGGCAATGTTATTTGAAAATTCCAGTCTGGATATTGACTATTGAAGCATTTTCCTCTCCTATTATATACAAAAAGGAACAAACAGTTAGATATGGTGAAATCTTGAATGAAAAGGGTGAACTTAAATCTATACAAAAATTAGAGGAACAAGGTATAAAGATGAATTGGTTTTCATATGCACAAATGTATTCAAGGTATGATAAAGATGGGCTGTAGTCATTCAGTTCCTTGATAGAGGGCATCTTTGGCACTGGGAAGATAGTAGAGCATTTGAAGCAGGAAGGGACATAGCACATCTCTCGTGATCTATTGAAGATTCGGGTGAAGATTCAGGCCAATTGGTCAGCCCAGACTTTTAAGCAAGGTGTTATCTTCTCTAGCCCTGGTGCTTTTTTTGGCTTTTGTCTGTGTAATAGATCTTGCGCTTCTTTTTCTGTGATCACCAGAAGTTGTGAACCCAATGGATTGGGGCCAGTTGTAGGAGGTTTGGCTGTTGTTGGTGTGTTTGAGATATCCGTTATATCTGATATATTGTGTCTGTTCATATCAGTGGCTGTCAAATATAAAATAAGTCCTAAGGCAGAAGCAACAGGAGCTAAACCTCCATCGACCAACATGACTGAAGCAAAAACAACAGAGTTAATTACAGGTGGGAGGCAGTTGGAAGGCCTATTACGCATGCAATGGCTAAATTGATTAATGATATATTAAGGCTGTAATGGTAGTAATGGTAATGGTAATCTCTGTAATGGTAGTTTAATATTCTGATGGTGTCAGCAAAGGCTGACGAAAGTTTAATAAGTATAATAAATATAATTTTAATTCTGGAGATCGCAAGATGTCTGTTTTCTCTCTTACAAGTATACCTGGAACTCGTATTTTTAGAATAGTTTCTTATGTGTGTGTGTTTGTGTGTGTGTGCACACAGAAGTGAGTACACAACCTCACATTTTGTAAATATTTAAGTATATCTTTTCATGTGACAATGCTGAAGAAATGACATTTGGCTACAATGTAAAGTAATGAGTTTACAGCTTGTATAACAGTATAAATGTGTTGTCCCCTCAAAATAATGCATTAATGGCTAAACAGCTGGCAACAAAAGCACTCATATGTGTATTTCCCAAAGCCTACCTCTGGATATGATACTGAGCATGGGCACTCAACTTCTTTGGTCGACCACGATGAAGCCTGTTCTGAGTGGAACTTCTGGTAAACTGCTGTATGGTCTTGGCCACCATGCTACAGCTCAATTTCAAGGTCTTGGCAATCTTCTTATAGCCTAGGCCATCTTTATGTAGAGCAACAATTCATTTTTTCAGATCCTCAGAGAGTTCATTGCCATGAGATGCCATATTGAACATCCAGTCACCCGCATGAGAAAGTGAGATTAACACCAAATTTAACACACCTGCTTCCCCATCACACCTGAGACCCTGTAACACTAATGAGTCACAGGACACCAGGGACAGAAAATGGCTACTTGGGCCCCATTTGGACATTATGACTTAGGGGTGTACTCACTTTTGTTATCAGAAGTTTCGACATTAATAGCTGTGTGTTGCATTATTTGAGGGGACAGCACATTTACACTATTATACAAGCTGTATACTCACTACTTTATATTGTAGCCAAATGTAATTTCTTCAGTGTTGTCACATGAAAAGATATACCTAAATATTTACAAAATGTGAGGAGGTGTACTCACCGGTGATATTATCTATCTATCTATCTATCTATCTATCTATCTATCTATCTATCTATCTATCTATCTATCTATCTATCTTATCTATCATCTATCTATCTATACACAAACACATTCACACCCACACACACGGAGAGAGAAGGGAACTAGAGGATCAGCCATATTGGACTTAATTCTCACTAACAGAGATGAAATGATATAAGGTGTTGAAATTACAGGAACAGGGTTGTATTGATCATACAATATTGGAATTCAACATTATGCAAGCACAAGCAACAGAACAAAGTCAAACTAGAGTCTTGAACTTTAAGAGAGCTAATTTCAATAAATTTAGAGAGAGTTTGAGAGGGATTCCATGGATGAGAATCTTCAAGGGGAGAACAACTCAAGAAGCTTGAGAAATTTTGAAAAGTGAGGTTATAAAAGCCCAGTTAGCACAATACCAATGAAGAATAAAAATAACAGCTTTCAAAAGAAACTAGCATGGCTGCATAAAGAATTATCTGATAAATTGAAAGACAAAAAGGACAAGTGTAAAAAGTAGAAAGAGGAGCACATAACTAAGGCAGATAACCCAAGCTGCAAATATGAAGAAAGGAAAGGTAAGGCTCAAAATGAACTAAGATTTGCAACAAAAATAACAAATAAAAAAACTTCTTTCAACAAGTAAAAAACAACAAAAAAGTCAAAAAAGCTATTGGTCCACTAGTAAAGCCCGTGTCACACTGCACCAATGGATGCAAAGAGGAAGTAAAACAGACAAAAAAGCTTGCCATCCGTTCAAAAACACGATGTACTCACTGCCTCTGTTTGGCTTCCTCTCGATCCGTCCGGCATCCATTTATGGACGTTTCATCCGCTCCAAAAGTTTTAGGCTGCCTAAAACTTTTGCGTGGAAAATGTATCCACTTCGTCCATTCTGCATCCGCTGCACATCCGCTATGCATCCGCTACGCATCCGATATATCCGCTAGGCATCCGCTATGCATCCACGCAACTCGCATCTGCCCGGACGCAGGAAGGAAGCGGAACGGACGCGGAACAGATGCAGAACGGATGCCTAGCAGATGCAGAATGGAAACAAAGCGTTTAAAGTGGAAAAAACATTCACAGAGGGGACCTATCTCGGATATTAAGGATGTCTAGAGGATGCCTAGAGGATGCCTAGCGGAAAACCTACACTGCCTATAAAAAGGAGGAGCAACTCGCCTGCTTCGCACTTTCAGCCCAGCAGCCCAGTGGTGCAGACCTCTGCAGCCTTCATCTGCCTCTTCCTCTTCCACAGCATCCAGTCATGTCCACCGTGGATTGCGAAAAAATCCTTTTGGCAGCCAACATCCTTCTGCAACACTGCGAAACCATCTACAGTCTCTGTGAATAGTACTACGGGAAGAAAAGGAGGCACCCAAAAAAAGTCTGGCTCTGAAGATGGTTCATCAGAAGAGCACAGTACGTACTTTACGACAAGCTGATGGTGGAGCTCAGGAACGAAGACCCTCGGGCATTCCAGAACTTCATGAGGATGCCTCCAGCCATGTTTGACGAAGTTGTGCAGCGCCTGACACCCAGGTTGAGCAAGACAAACACCAACTTCCCGCCCAGCCTGGAATCTGGGCTCAAGGTGGCACTCACTCTGCACCACCTGGCCTCAGGGACCACCTACAGGAGCATGCAGTACGGCTGGAGGGTGCCACCCAGCACCATCAGCTTTATTGTCAGAGAAGTGGTGCAGGCCATCATCGAAGAATACAAGGAGGAGCTCCTCCAGTGCCCCTCCACTGAAGAAGGCTGGAAGAAAGTTGCAGAGCAGTGGTATCAGAAGTGGAACTTCCCCCACACCGTTGGAGCCATCGATGGCAAGCACGTGGCCTGCAAAGCTCCAGCCAACTTAGGGTCCACTTATCACAACTACAAGGGCTTCTTCAGCATCATCCTCTTAGCCATGGTCGATGCTGACTACAAGTTCATGTACATCGATGTTTCAGGCAACGGCTCATCTTCAGATGCCCAGGTATACAACGACAGTCACCTCAAGGAGGGGCTGGATAGCAACCTCATGATGGGCTTCCCAGATCCAGACCCGCTGCCCAACGACACGCAAGATGTGCCCTACTTCATCGTGGGGGATGACGCCTACTCCCTCACAACCTACCTCATGAAGCCCTACACCTCCAGATGCCTCACCCAAGAAGAGAGGATCTTCAACTACAGGCTGTCCAGGGCAAGGCGGGTGGTGGAGAACGCCTTTGGCATCCTGGCCAACAGGTTCCAGGTATTTCTCACCAACATGCAGCATCGCCCAGAGACCATGAGGAGGATCGTGGAAGCTTGCTGCATCCTGCACAATCTCATGTGCACCCGCTACCCAGTCTTGCAGAACAGGCTCGTGGACCTCCAACAAGGCAATGGGGAATTGGAGCCTGGGGAATGGAGGCAAGGGCAAAACCTGATCGACACTGAGGATGTGCAAGGGCCCAACAGAGCCTCACGTGAGGCGAAGAAGCAGCGCAACCTCCTGAAACACTGGTGCAACTCCCTAGCTGGAGCGGTGGAGTGGCAAGACAGGATGATAGATGCTTAATGGATGCTTCCTTTAGACTGTCTCATCACACGGATGAGATTGGGCCATGTATGTTTGGTTGGCCTACAATGAACAGGGCGTTTAACAAAGAATTGTGTTTATGTTGACATGTGTGGATAATTATCACATTATTATTGATAATAAAGGGCCGTAGGGGTGGCACTTGGGAGGGTGGACCATACAGTCCCACTATGCTTGCACTGGAGGTTTATCTATCCCACAGCTATTACCTATCCCAAAGGTATCCCTGCTCATTCCACAGATATCCCTTCCCATCCCACAGCTATCTTAACCATCCCACAGCTATCTTATCCCATCCCACAGCTATCTTAACCCATCCCACAGGTATCCCTTCCCATCCCACAG
>BLBF01000095.1:4468636-4513688 GCA_015471245.1 Laticauda colubrina | reverse complement strand
CACAGCTATCTTAACCCATCCCACAGGTATCCCTTCCCATCCCACAGGTATCCCTTCCCATCCCACAGGTATCTTAACCCATCCAACAGGTATCCCTGCTCATCCCACTGCTATCTTAACCCATCCCACAAGCATGCAAAGGCTAAACCATTTCTAAAAGTTTTCACCCGGACTTTATAGAAAAAAATTAATGAAGCAAGTGTGTGAAACAAAGATAAACTTTATTGAACAAGCTGTAAAATAAACATGACCCAAGTCAAGTGTCCAAATAAAGTCCACAAATATACAGGCAGCCAGTCTCTGGCACTCCTCTTGGTCACTCGGAGGTGTGTGCCCAGGCTAAGATTTTAGGGAGCAGGTGCTGTGGAGGTGGGTGCTGCTGCAGTGCTGGTCTGAGGTGTTATTGGAGTGCCTAGCCCCGAGAGGACAACGGGACGGTGTGTTGAGGAAGGTGTCGGACAGCCCCGCGATGCTGAGAGGTCCTTCCTCCATGTCATGGGGTGTCAGCCCCAGTACTGAGGACAGATGTACTGAGGCTGGGTTTGGCTGTGGGATGGAGGAAGGAGTAGTGTAGTGGGGCTGCCTGCTCTGCAGCGGGGTGAGGACTGTCGAGGTTGGCATCAGTGGCATCATTGGAACTGGTGGCAGCGGTGTCGCCCAATGACTCTGTGCCTGCATCTGTAAGGGCTGCTGTCTGTGGTGCTGGACCTCGGGGTAGCTGTAGCCCTGGTAGGTGAGGGGGTGTGGGAAGCCTTGGTATGGGAGGGACATCACCTGGGGTGGAGGAGCAGACCTGGACTGGGTGGGAGCAGGTGCCTCTGGGTCTGGAGGGTTGTTAAGCAGCATGGTGATCCTCTCCTTGACCACCTGGTACTGGGGATCCGCCATCTCCTTGAGGGTCTGGTTCACATAATTGAGGAAGGGCTTGCAGTTGGAGGAGGAGGATTAGATGGGGACCAGCTGAGAGAGGAGACCTATGCTGGTGCGGATGGTGTCCCTGATCTCCACCAGGACCTTGTGGCTCTGCCCCTCCTGCAGTCCGGCTCTCTGCCCTACTGTGGTGGCGGAGGTGTGGGTGGATGCGGCTTTGGCAGCGGTGGACTCGATGTCTCCTTTCTCCCACCGCACCAGGGAGTCCTCCTTGCTCTCCACCATGCTTTCAACACCTGCCCGGGGGTTCTCTGCCATGACACGCTCCAAAGAAACCTGCCTGGAGACAGGGACTGACTCTCGGTCGCCAGAGGACTGGCTCCCAGCAGGCTGCCGGAGAGAGAGGGTAGAGATTTGGGCTCCTGGTGCTCCTTGGTGGCGGACCTCACCCTCCAGGAAGCTGCACTTGGCCATGACGTACTTCTCTCTGTCCGTCAGCTTAACTCTGGCCTGGCCAGATTTTTTGCGGTGCAGCTTCCCGTACCAGGTGTGCATGTGCTTCCACCAGCCGAGGAGCACATCCGATGTGTAGCCCAGACTCTCTGTCCTCTCTCTCCAAGCAGCCTGCTTCCGCTTGGTGTTCCTGTACAGCCGGTGTCCCTTCCGCCACAGATAGTCATTCTCTCTCAGCCACTCCAGCACCTCATCCTCGTGTTCCTCCTCAATGAAGTATTGCCTCCTCTCCCTATCACACGTCTGCCTCTTCCTCCCTCTGGCAGGGCCATATGGGTCCTCATCAGAGGGACTTTGAGGTTGTATGGGCTGCTCCTCCACACCAACAGCAGCAGCAGCAGCAGCAGCAGTCTCACCAGCAGGATCATAATCAGCATCATCAGCATCATCATCAGCATAATCACCAGCAGGATCATAAGCAGCAGCAGCAGCAGCAGCAGCAGGATCAGCAGCAGCAGCAGCAGCAGCAAGACCAGGATCAGCAGCAGCAGAGTAAGCACCAGCAGCAGGGTCAGCAAGACCAGGAGCATGAGCAGAACGAGCAGGACCAGCAGGAACAGGAGCAGCTTCAGCAGAGTATGCAGCAGAAGCACCACTGCCAGGAGCAGCTACAGCAGAAGCTCCAGCAACAGAAGAGTGAGCCCAAGCAGCAGAAGCCCCAGCAGAAGCAGAGTCAGGGACATGGGGCGGGAGGTTGGCCCTGTCCCTCTTGCCAGGGATGGGGGAAAGTTGCTGAGACTTTCGCTTCTTCCCCATGGTTGTGGGGTTGCTGGCTGGCAGGGAGGCTGGCAGGCACCAAGGCTGGCAGGAAGGCTGGCACCAAGGCTGGCAGGAAGCCTGTTAGGAAGCCTGGCAGGAAGGCTGGCAGGAAGGCAGGCACCAAGGCTGGTAGGGAGGCTGGAAGGCAGGCTGGCAGCAATGCTGGCAGGGAGGCTGGCAGGGAGGCTGGAAGGCAGGCTGGCAGCAAGGCTGGCGGGGAGGCTGCCCAGGAGGCTGGGAGGCAGGCTTGGAGGCAGACTGGCAGCAAGGCTTGCAGGCAGACATGCAGGCAAGGAACTCAAAGTGTCCAGCAGCAGGTCTTTCCTCGGAATGCTAGACGTGCGAGCTGCATCCCTTTATATCTGGGGCTTGCGCAATGCATCCCCCCCCGCATGCGCAATTAACGCTGTGCATCCGTTCGGCTTCCGCTGTGCATCCGCGAGGCTTCCACTCTGCGTCCGCTTCATCCGCTGTGCATCCGTTCTGCATTCGCTTTTTCCGTTCTGCATCCGCTTCGCTGAGGCCCCCCGGAAGCCCTGTGGATGCGCCATCCGCTGGGCTTCCGTTCCGCATCTGCTTTGCATACGCCCTGCGTCCTCCCCGCGTCTGTGTTGTCCGCTCCAATTATGCAAATTTTCACCCCTTTTGAGTGCGGATACAACAGGTGTAACATTTTTCTCTTCCGTTGTGTCCGTTTTGCATCCGTTGGCCAGTGTGACAGGGCCTTAAGAGAAAGTGGCAAGAAGGTGACAAGCAACAAAGAGAAAGCAGAACTATTTAACTTGCATCTGTTTTTATGTAAAGGGAAAAAACAATTCAACTTATCAAAAACAGTTTTGTAAAAAACAGATTAGAAACACAGGTAAATAGACAAGAGAATGATAAGTGAGCGCCTGTCCACCCTAGATCACTGGGACCAGATGGATTACACCCTAGGGTTCTGAAGGAATTGGCAGATGTGATCTCAGAACCACTGAACTATATCTTCCAAAGATTCTGGAGCATCGGAGAAGTGCCAAAGGACTGGAAAAGAGCTAATATAGTTCTCATTTCAAAAAAGGTAAAAAAAAGTAGATCCTGGAAACTACCAGACCTATCAGCCTGACCTCAATACCTGGGACAATTCTGGAAAAGATTATTAAGCGATGAATCAGTGAACACTTAGAGGTAAACAAAGTCTAATCCTAACCTAACTGATCTCTTGCCTTCCTGCTTACCTGCCTTCACCACACCCTACCACACTTACCCCAGCTGCCCATGAAGGAAAGGTGCTTGGCTGAAGGACTGCCTCAGGGTGGACATGGTGAGGCTTGGCCACCTTTTGGGCCTGATTCTTGCCATCAGTCTGCCCACATGCCGCCCACTTGCCCTCCGTCTGTAGTCAGAGAATGTGTCAATTCCTGCCTCTCACCTTCTGCGGGGCCTCCTCCCGCATGCTGCCCTCTTACCCTCTCCACCTCAGGTTCTGCATTCAGGCTGCGATGGAGAGATGCATCACTTCTGAGAGACCACAGTGCTGCTGAAGCTGCTTGGAAGGCATCCACCTCTGTGGCCTATCCCTTTAAGGTACTTGGACACTGCTCACTGTCCAGTTCTGTGCAAAAGCAGCCAGCGGAGTTAAGTGAGCCAAACCGGTGAAGGGTGAGACAGTGTTGAAAACGTGGGAGCAAGCAGGGTGGTGGTGGGGAGGTGTTCCTTTAGAAAGGCAGGGAGTAGGACTGAACACTGCAGCTTGTTTTGTAGGATGTCAAGCTTAGTAGGATCTTCTGTTTCTAAAAGCGGCATTGGTTGTGCCCCTTGTCCTGAAATGAACTTTTCTTTGAAGCCTGGGTGGCCAAGCGCTGCTCCATCTCTCCAGTTGTCCTTTGTATTCCTTGCTGCCACTGCCTACCACCTTTTCCTGGTCCAAGCTAAGAAACTTGAGTTTGCTTCATGAACTGCTGCCTTTTTGTCCTTCCCCCCTCTCACCCATTAAATTTCTCATCCTCCCCCAGGCTCTAGGCCTGATTTAGCAAGACGAAGCAGACACACTAGGTGGCTTGAGATTGGATCTCGACTGCCGCATTGGAGCTTTCATTAAAAGTCCACCCCCTTCTTCACATGGGATCACCCAACAGTAAGGAGAGAGAGGGAGAAGGAGGTGGCTGCTAGCAGAGAGGGGAGCGCTTCTGGGACAAGGGGATCTGGGAAGAGAAAAGGCAGCTTGCAAGAGCAGAGACAGGAGCAAGCAAGTGAGTGAACCTTTAGTCTATCAGTTGGCCTCTTAATTCCCCTTCGCTCCCAAGGCAGTTGGGTAGCACCCATCTCCTTGTGTGAGAAGCAACCAAAGGAATTGCTGCCCTTGTTCAGATTCCTTACCTCCCTCTGGTGGCCCTCAGCTAAGGAGAGAAGTGGATCCGCTTCAGTGACACCACCACCAGCTGCCTCCAAAATTCATCTTGAAATGTTTCTTGAAAGTTACTCCAAAGGGGTGAGCAAAGTAGGCTCCTTATCCTACATTCTCATTAGGGATAGTCCTTGACCTATGGCCACAACTGAGCCAAAATTTCCATTGCTAAGCAAGATTTAAGTGAGTTTTGCTCCATTTTGTGATTTTCCTTGCCATCGCTTAAGTGATGTTCAGTAGTAATAAATAAATAGTGATTGTATCTTGTTGAGACCTTTGAGGTGAGCAATTGAGAAGTGGGGCCAAGCATAGTGAGGGATATCAAGTTGGCCATGTCCACTTAAGTCACATGACCACCCAGCCACACTTAGCCAGTTATTAGGGCAGAGAACCAATTGTTAAATTATTTGAATCCCACCACTGAAAAAAGCCAACACATTTCCAGGCTGCATTAACAGAGGGGTAATATCAAGATCGCATGAAGTATATAATACCACTTTATGATGCCTTGGTAAGTTCACACTTATGGTCATACTATGTAAAAAAGATGTTAAGACTCTAGAAAGTGCAGAGATGAGCAACATATGATTAGGGAACTGAAGGGAACATATATAACTGCTAAAATGGTTGCTAGAATTGGATAAGTCTAGTTTAATGAAAAGAAGGACTAGGGGTGACATGATAGCAGTGTTCTGATATCTCAGGGGTTGCTACAAAGAAGAGGGATCAGGCTATTCTCCAAAGCACCTGAGGGCAGGACAAGAAGCAATGGAGAAAAGCAACCTAACTAAGAAGAAATTTCCTGACAGAACAATTAACCAGTAGAACAACTTTCCTCCAGAGGTTGTGAATTATCCAATACTGTAAGTATTTAAGAAGATATTGGACAACCATTTGTCTGAAATGGTATAGGGTTTCCTGCCTGAGCAGTGGAGGGGGGGGGGTTGGACTAGGTCCCTTTCAACTCTGTTATTCTCTTCTCTCTTCTATTTTATTCTATATCTAGACCCACTTTCTAGATTGCAAAACTCTTAAGGTGAATGTAGTCCCATTTTAATCAAAGTAAGATTTGATCAAAAACTTTTTAGTTATGACTAAATTAAGACCAGAATTTTCTGTCATTGAGTGAATTGAGATGCCAGACTGCTTTGGTCAACAATTGCAATCCTAGCACTCCCAGTTGTGGTTATAAAGGAATAGCCAGAGCCATTAAACAGATGGAGCAAAAGAGTTGCCTGCTGAAAATGCTCAGCCACATCATGGGGCTGAATTCCTCCAGTACATTTCCAAAGATGTTTGTCAGAGGGATTCAATCCTTTCTTCAGGCAATCCTTTTGCTCTCAGATAGGCTGACTAAATAACATCCACCCCAAAATTAAAAAAGGTTTTAGCACAGAATGTTTGCAGCATAGAATATTTGCAGCCAGCGGTCGGAAACAAGAGGACTCCTAACTATTATGGGAATTGTCTTTTTAATATTAAGTATCTAAAATAATAGATACTTCACAAAGTTACAGTTTTGGCAAATTATGCACAGATGTGTACACAAAGAGAACTGTGCTTTAAAATATTGTTGATAAATTTAAAATTATATGCATAGCATTAGATCCGTTTTTCCATTAGATCCCTCGATTGGCACAAGATGTCTCAGCATATTTTGATTATTACTTTAACAGACAGATTCTTCACTTTTATGCGTATTCTGACAGGTTTATAAAGAGATGAAGTAGATGAATGTAGTTTTCCATAATTTGTTTTCCATAAACCTTGTATTTGCTGTACAAGATATGGTTTTCTTATTCAAGAAACCTAAATAATGGAAGATAATATGTTTTATCTTATGATAAAGAAATGCAACATAGTTTAGCATAAGATTTGCAGAGACAGTGACTGAAGGGCAACTTTACATGTGAAAAGTTAAATATAATATCGTCTCTCAACGTCTCTGCTTTTCAGCCTTCAAGACTCCTTTCTTTTGCATCTTTCAGCTGCCATAGTAACAGGGGAGGGTGACTCAATTGGGCTTTGTGGGTGTGGGAAGTGTACTGGAGGCTTTAGAGAAGAACTGTATAACTTGGGGAAAACTTTATTGTTTATGCTTACTTGCTTGCTTACTGCGCAACTGCAGGTCTTTAGGCCAAGATCAATGGCCACATGTCTGCATCACTACCTGAAGATGCCCCCCATGACATTATACACATCTTTGATTGGATAGACTGTTTGGACTATTATGGGTGGGAACATTGCCATAGCTTTTTATATATGATTTCCGTGCGTAAATTCTCAGATCTAGAATTCTTTTAAAGCTATCACTTGATTTCCAGTAAAAGTCCTTTTCTCTATAGCAATGGAATCTAAAGGTATCTTTCTTAGATTTTGAATTGAGCACTATTTGACACTGACACTGCATATGTGAATATAAGTCAGAATGGGAAACAAAAAAAAATTGTTTTCATATGGAATTTACATCCTATGATGGATATTGAATCAGTTATACAGTAAAGGAAAAATAATAGGAGGAGAAAATATTGGGTATATTTGCTGCCTTAGTTATTTATAAAAACAATAAAGGTGAGATATAAATAAATAAATTTGAAATCAAGCATCAATATTAAAGCCCATGTCACACTGCACCAATGGATGGAAAGAGGATGTAAAATGGAGAGAAACACTTGCCATCCGTTGGTTAACACGATGCATCTGTTCTGTACTCACTGCGTCCGTTTTTTTTCCTCTCTATCCATCCAGCATCCATCAAATGAGGTTCCATCCGCTCAAAGAGTTTTGAGCTGCTCAAAACTTTTTGAGCGGAAAATGTATCCAACGCATCTGTTAAGCATCCGCTATGCATACGGGGAACATCCGTTCTGCATCCGTCGTCATCTGTTACGCATCCGCAACATCCGCTAGGCATCCGCTGCGCATCCGCACAACTCAAATCCGCTCCAGGGGAAAACAGACACAGGGAGGAAGCGAAACGGACGTGGAACAGACGCGCAGCATTAGTAGCACGGATGGAGAAAGGATGAAAGCGGATGCAGCTCACAAAGAAAGCATTTAAAACAGAAAAAACGTTTGCAGAGGGGACCTATCTCAGATATTAAGGATGTCTAGAGGATGTTTAGAGGATCCATGTTACCATGGATCGTAACACAGTCCTTTTGGTAGCCACCATCGTTCTGCAACAGTGCGAAGCCATCTACAGGCTCTTTCAACTGTTCTACGGGAAGAAAAGGAGGCGACCAAGAAGTGACTGGGTCCGAAGATGGATTGGGAGAAAAGCAGAGCACGGACTGTACAACAAGCTGATGGTGGAGCTGAGGAACGAAGAACCTCGTGCATTCCAGAACTTCATGAGGATGCCTCCAGCCATGTTTGACGAAGTTGTGGAGCGGCTGAGACCCAGGTTGGCCAAGCAGAGCACCAACTTCCGGCCCAGCCTGGACCCTGGGCTCAAGGTGGCAGTGACTCTGTGCCACCTGGCCTCAGGGACCACCTACAGGAGCATGCAGTACGGCTGGAGGGTGCCACACAACACCATCAGCATTGTGGTCAGAGAAGTGGTGCAGGCCATCATCAAAGAATATTGGAGGAGCTCCTCCAGTGCCCCTCCACTGAAGAAGGCTGGAAGAAAGTTGCAGAGCAGTGGTATCAGAAGTGGAACTTCCCCCACACTGTTGGAGCCATAGATGGGAAGCACGTGGCCTGCAAAGCTCCAGCCAAGTCGGGGTCCACTTATTTCGATTACAAGGGCTTCTTCAGCATCATCCTCTTCACCATGGTCAATGCTGATTACAAGTTCATATACATTGATGCTTCAGGCAACAGGTCAGCTTCAGATGCCCAGGTGTACAACACCAGTGACCTCAAGGAGGCACTGGAACGCAACCTCATCATGGGCTTCCCAGATCCAGACCCCCTGCCCAACAACACGCAATGTGCCCTACTTCATCGTGGGGGATGACGCCTTCTCCCTCAGAACCTACCTCATGAAGCCCTACACCTCCAGACTCCTCATCCGTGAAGAGAGGATCTTCAACTACAGGCTGTCCAGGGCAAGGCGGGTGGTGGAGAATGCCTTTGGCATCCTGGCCAACAGGTTCCAGGTACTTCTCACCACCATGCAGCATCACCCAGAGACTGTGAGGAGGATCATGGAATCTTGCTGCTTCCTGCACAATCTCATGCGCACCCGCTACCCAGTGTTGCAGAACAGGCTCGTGGACCTCCAACAAGGCAACGGGGACATGGAGCCTGGGGAATGGAGGCAAGGGCGAAACCTGATAGACACTGAGGATGTGCAAGACCCCAACAGAGCCTCACATGAAGGGAAGAAGCAACACAACCTCCTGAGACACTGGTGCAACTCCCCAGCTGGAGCAGTGGAGTGGCAAGACAGGATAATAGATGATTCATGGATGCTTCTTTCAGCCTGTCTCATCACACTGATGAGATTGGGCCTTGTATGTTGGGTGGGCCTACAATGAACAGGGCATTTAATGAAGAGTTGTGTTTATGTTCAAATGTGTGGATCAATGCTTACATTGTTATTGATAATGAAGGGCCAAAGGTGTGGCACCTGGGAAGATGGACCATACAGTCCCACTATGCTTGCACTGGAGGTTTATCTATCCCACAGCTATTACCCATCCCAAAGGTATCCCTGCCCATCCCACAGCTATTACCCATACCAAAGGTATCCCTGCCCATCCCACTGCTATCCTTACCCATCCCAAAGGTATCTCTGCCCATCCCACTGCTATCTTAACCCATCCCACAAGCATGCAAAGGCTTAAACCATTTCTAAAAGTTTCCACCAAGACTTTATTTAGTAAAATAAATGAAGCAAGTGTGTGAAACAAAGATAATCTTTATTAATAACAAGCTGTAAAAGAAAAATGACCCAAGTCAAGTGTCCAAATAAAGTCTACAGGTAGCAACCCAGTCTCTGGCACTCCTCTTGGTCACTCGGAGGTGTGCCCAGTCTCAGGGGCAAAGGGTCCAGGTGCTGTGGAGGTGGCTGCTGGAGTGCTGGTCTGAAGCGCCACTGGGGTGCCTGGCCCTGAGAGGACAACAGGGGATGGTGTGTTGAGGAAGCTCTCAGACAGCTGGCTCAGCCCCGTGATGTTGAGAGCCCCTTCCTCCATTCCATGGGGTGTTAGCCCCAGTACCGATGACAGATGTACTGAGGCCGGGCTTGGCTGTGGGGTGGAGGAAGGAACAGTGTAGTGGGGCTGTCTGGTCTACAGTTGGGTGAGGACTGGCGTCAGTGGCGTGGGTGGTATCGGTGGCATCAGTGGAACTGGTGGCAACGGTGGCGTCCGATGAACCTGTGCCTGGACTGGTAAGGTCTGCTGCCTGTGCTGCTGGACCTCCTGGTAGCCGTATCCCTGGTAGGTGAGGGCCTGTGGAAAGCCTTGGAATGGGAGTGACATCACCTGGGGTCGAGGAGCAGACCTGGACTGGGTGGGAGCAGGTTCATCTGGATCTGGAGGGTTGTGAAGAAGATCGGTGATCTTGTCCTTCACCACCTGGTACTGGGGTTCTGCCATGTCCATGAGGGTCTGGTTCACATAGGTGAAGAAGGGCTTGCGGTTGGAGGATGGGGCGTCGGTGTGTACCAGCTGAGAGAGGAGATTTACGCTGCTCCTGATGGTGTCTCTTGTCTCCAGCAGGACAGTATGGCTCTGCCCCTCTTGTCTGGCTCTCTGTCTTTCTGTGGAGGTGGAGCTGGGGGTGGATGCGGGTTGGACTGTGGTGGAAGTGCCATCTCCTTTCTCCCACTGTGCCAGGGGGTCCTCCACGTGCTCCGCCACGGTTAGTACAGCTGTCGGGCGGGTCTCCGTCGTGGTACGCTCCACAGATACCTGCCTGGAGAGAGGAGCTGACTCTCTATCGGAAGAGGACTGGCTCTCAGCAGGCTGCCTGAGAGAGAGGGTTGTGAGACGGGCTGCTCCTTGGTGGCGGATCTCACCCTCCAGGAAGCTGCACTTGGCCATGACATAGGTCTCTCTGTTCGTCAGCTTGACCGCGGCCTGGCCAGATTTCCTTAGGTGCAGCTTCCCGTACCAGGTATGCATGTGCTTCCACCAGCCGAGGAGGACCTCCGAAGTTTAGCCCAGGCTCTCCGCCTTCTCTCTCCAAGCAGCCTGCTTCCTTTTGCTGTCGCTATAGAGCCTGTGTCCCTTCCGCCATAGATACTCATTCTCTCTCAGCCACTCCAGCAACTCATCCTCATGTTCCTCCTCGATGTTGTTTTGCCTCCTCTCCCGTTCTCGCGTCTGCCTCTTCCTCCCTTTGGCAGGACCACATGGGCCCTCATCAGAGGGGCTTCCAGGTTGTAGGGGCTGCTCCTCCACACCAGCAGCAGCAGCACCAGCAGGACCAGGATCAGCAGCAGCAGAGTAAGCACCAGCAGCTCCAGCAGCACAAGCAGCACCAGCAGGACCAGCAGGACCAGGAGTACGAGCAGGACCAGGAGCACCAGCAGGACCAGCAGGACGAGGAGCAGCGCCAGCAGAGTAAGCACCAGCAGAAGCACCAGCACCAAGAGCAGCGCCAGCAGAGTAAGCACCAGCAGAAGCACTGCCAGAAGCAGCTTCAGCAGAGTAAGTACCAGCAGAAGCACCACCGCCAGAAGCAGCTTCAGCAGAGTAAGCACCAGTAGAAGCACCATCGCCAGAAGCAGCATCAGCAGAGTAAGCACCAGCAGAAGCACCACCATCATAAGGAGCATCAGCTCCTCCAGAAGCAGAAGCAGCAGGAGCCTCAACCTCAGAAGAGCGAGTCCGTGCTGCAGAAGCCCCAGCAGAAGCAGAGTGAAGGCCAGGGGGTGGGTGGGTGGCCCTGTCCCTCTTGCCAGGGCTGGCAGCAGATGGCTGAGGCTTTTTCTTCTTCCCCATGGTTGTGGGATTGCTGGCTGGCTGGCAGGCAGGCTGGCAGGCAGGCATGCAGGCAGGCATGCAGGCAGGCAGGCAGGAAGGGAGGCGATATGTCTGTAAGCAGGTCTTTCCTCTGAATGTTGACCTGCTTGGGAGCTGCTTCCCTTTATATCCCCGGGGCTGATGCAATGCATCCTCCCCGCATGCGCAGTGAACGCTAGGCATCCGCTAGGCTTCCGCTCGGCATCCGCTCCGCATCAGCTTCATCCGCTAGGCTTCCGCTGTGCATCCGCTTCATCCGCTTGGCGTCCACTCTGCATCCGCTCTTTCCGTTCCGCGTCCGCTTTACTGCACTCCCCCAGAAGCCTTGCGGATGTGCCATCCACTCCCATCCGCTTCCATCCGCTAGGCTTCCGTGGAGCATCCGCTTTCCATCCGCCCTGTGTCCTCCTCCCGTCCGTTCCTTTCCGTGTTTTCCGCTCTGGTTATGCAAATTTTTGCCCCTTTTGAGAGCGGATAACAACGGATGGAACATTTTTCTCGTCCGCTGTGTCCTTTTTACAAACGTTTTGCATCCATCCGCCAGTGTTACAGGGCCTTAATATATTTAATTTTTTAAAGTTTTTGCGGGTACTTACATGTATGGTATTCAGCTTTGTTCATTTAATTGTGCTTTTAAAGTTGTAGCAACATTTCGGCAGAATCTCATCTGCCATCATCAGGCAGATCAGTATTGTGTTTGTATTTCAGACTTTCACAGCTGTTTCAGTTTGAAATTTGGGACTAGCTTACTGCTGTGCCAGAATGGTTTTTCTTAATCCTGATTGGTTGGGAGTTTTGGTCTGTGTTTATTGATCTTGGAGTTTGCTTGGAATTCTGCTTGATTGGTGTTTCTAATATCTTCTGTCTGTTTGTGGCTTTTTTTGTCTTGATTGGCTGGCAATGTTGCATTCCTGTATTGGAGGCTTTTAGTGCAGTTTAGCTCAGAGTAAATGGACAGTTATCATTTATAAGGAAGCTAGGTTTCATCTGGGTGCCTGGTTGGAGTGTGTTTGAGCTGGAAGTTTCGGGGGATCTGTTTGTGCCCAGGTATTTGCCTGGCTTGTGGTGTGGAGATTTTTTTGTTTGAGAGTGCAGGCTTCCGAATAATTGACAGTCTGGTGGAATCATCTCTTCTATTCATGCTTTCAGGTATATATATTTACACATATTTTTTATATATTTAAATATATATTTTAATATAATATAATAAATATTAATCTAAATTATATTGACTATCTGGCTTAAACAATTGTTTGACCATTCTGTGGCTACAGCAAATAAGACAAGACTGGGCATCTTAAGAGAAGAAAGCATTAGGTATAGCAGGTAAGGTAAGGAGGACATCCTGTGGAAGAGAACAACAAGAAATGGGACTAGTATTGACAGCTGAAGACATCTTTAGGCAATCTGGCTTTTCTGTGTTCCCCATTTCATTTTCCCTGTAGATGAGGGTTCGTGAGATTTTCAATTCTTCAACCAGAAGTTCATTTTCTAAGAAAGAAAAGCTGTATGCCCTTTAATCAGATGGCTTTCCTTTGCAGATTCCTCATAATTGTCTTCTGCCAAATTCTGCAAAGTTCAAGTAGCATTGGTAGTGATGATATTGTCTATAATATTTCTCCTATAGCTAGAAGGGAGGGCAAGAGAGGAATTTGAGTTGACAATATTTATTAGGAAGCATAAAGAAAATATTTAAATGTAGGACTTCTGGTTGATGTTGCAGCAAGAACAGCTGGAGAATAGCGGAGCTCTGCTTGGCTCAGTGAATTGCAGCTGGCAACTGCTTGCCAGGAGACTCTACAGGGTCAAGCCACTCTGGAGGGGTAGTGAAGGAAGGAGAGGTGCTTCGTTGATCAGCAAGGTTTTTACATAAAACAACAACAAATACTTAGGCCCTCAGTTTCAAACAAAGAGGGCAAGTTGTCAGGGGAGGTGCCTGCTAATGCAGATAATCGCCTTAAAGACTCTCTGTAGAATTTTTCCAAGGCTGTTGGCTAGAGCAATTAGGTCTCTAATTCTCACCACAGTGGTTGAAGTAACAGGGCTAGGCCCAAGTGTCTTTTTCTTACATTTACTTTATAATACTGTAATATATTTCATTGCTGTAATGATGCCTCCAAGGAAACATCAGGCGATTGGCCAAGTGCAATCAAAGGCTACAAAAATGAAACACCAGTGTAGACAAGAAACTCCTGAGGAGAGGAATAGAACACTTGTAACGCTGCTCAAGAGAGCTGCTACATCTAGAATTTCAGAGACAGTACAACAGCCTGAGTCCTGACTACAGGACAAGAGAGATAGAGCTGTTACATCTAGAGCTTCAGAGACAATACAACAGCATGAGGCCCGACTACAGGATAAGACAGATAGAGCCAGAGGATCATGGACTGTGCAACATTTAAGCTTAGCATTGGAAGGATTCTGTTATGATGCACATAAACACTACTTATAGCATGTGAATAATTAAACCCTGTAAATAAAATTATTTTGATTTTACTATAAATATAATTCATTCCTTTTCCTGTCTAATACAGAATTGGGATTAATAAATACCAGGCAATGCCAGGTTATCCGTTAGTAAATAAATATAAAGGAAAAATAAATGGGTAGACTGGAAAGGGAAAACTAAGAAAGCCATGGTTGGTTTTTAATGATGAGATTCTCAAAAAAAGAAATTATATGCAAGTTATGAATAATTATATTCATAACTTGCCTGCCTGTTCCATTTGTAATAGGAGTCTTCTATTCCATTTATAACTTTGTAAGTATTGGACTTTTCCCCTTTCAATCGAAAAGAATGAACTTCTGAAGACCAGGTATTTCAAAAGGAATCCTTTACTGAAAGAGATTTTATCTTAACACTAGGCAAAGCAGAGTCTAAGATATCCCCAGGCATACAGTCATAGATAAAGGAAGTTAAAATCCCTCTCCTTATTCAGATGTGGATTTAGTCAAACAAAGAACCAACTAGTTAATTCTCCCCTCCCCTTCTCTGGGAATGTATCTTAGCAGAGTTTCCAGGAGTATCTTCCAGACATGGAATTTTTATGGTTCCTTCTCATCTTGTTATCTCTTCAAGAGGTGACAAGTTTCTGGACATCTGGCTCCACTCCTCCAGTTGTATATCATATGCAAGTTATACAGAATCAATATAGGATTTTATATATTCAGGTTACATCAAAAAGGATTACTTGAACCAACTCCCCCCTCTTCTTCCATTGAAG
Source organism: Laticauda colubrina (assembly GCA_015471245.1). Lineage (NCBI taxonomy): Eukaryota > Metazoa > Chordata > Lepidosauria > Squamata > Elapidae > Laticauda > Laticauda colubrina. Next base: position 4,499,013 of record BLBF01000095.1, on the reverse strand, counting down.
AATGGCAGATACATGGATCTGACAAACCCAAGGATTCGTGGGAGTGAATCTTGTACCTTGAATGGAACCATTCCCTCCTTTCACTTATCAAAGCTTGTTAAATGCACACGAGGTATTTCAGAGTGAGAAAGACCATGGGAGAGCTACTGATGGAACAAGTCACCTGCCTAAGGCCACCCAAGGTCTCCCCTACCTACTGAAATGCATCATGCTCCAAACAATTGCTTCCCCATCAAAGGTTGGAGGAATCATTTCCTTCATACAACAAAAGCTAAAACAGGGATTTTTATGATCAGTCCAGACTTCAAAGTGGATTTTGTTCCCTTCTAGGAGGCATATGCTGTGCAAGGGGCATTGTCTCCATGTGAGGAGTGCCCATTGCACAGCCTCTTTCTCCCATATGGTCCATCTTTGCTCATCTTGGAAGTATAAGCACATGGTTGCAATTGTCCACATTTATTTTTTTGGAGTAGAACTGCTCCTACTGCTACATCTCTAGTGTCCACTTGGATGACAAATGGTTTTTCTGAGTCTGGGTGTTTCAGGATAGGTTCTGCTGAGAATAATTTAAGTTTTTTGAATGTTGCTTGGCATTCCGTCGTCCAGTTAAAGGGTTGTCTTGGCTTCGGTTTCCCCCCCCATTTCATTTTCAACAAGCTCGTAATGGGGAGGGCGATATTCACAAAAGCTGGAATCAACTGACAGTAAAAGTTTGCAAAATCCAGGAAGCTTTGCAGTTGTTTGCAAGTTTGGGGTGGTTTCCAATCAACAATAGCTTTTACTTTTTGTGTATCCATCTCTGTTCCCTCATGGGATATTCTGTATTCCAGGTAGTCAATTTTTTCTTGATGGAACTCGCATTTAGAGAATTTTGCATATAATTGGCATTTTGGAGTTTCATGAGAACTGCTTGAAGTAACTTTTTGTACTCTTCTTTTGTATTGGCATAGATTAAAATGTCAACCAAATAAACTAGAACTCTTTTGTACACAAATTCATGGAGCACCTCATTAATTAATTGCATAAATATGGCAGGGACTCCTTGTAGTCTGAAAGGGAGTACTTTAAACTGGTAGCATCCCAGTGTTAAAAGCAGTCTTCCACTCATCATCTTCCCTTATTCTGATGCAATAGTATGCCTCTCGTAGATCTAACTTTGAAAAAAAAAATCCTTTAGAGAGGTGAGCTAGTATGTTCTTCATGAGGGCAAGTGGGTACATATTTTCCATGCTGAATTATGGAAACGAACACAGAGGCAAAGGATGCCATCTTTCTTTTTGTGGAATAATACTGGAGCTGCTATTTTTGGTTGGATAGGTTTGATGAAACCCTGTCTTAGATTTTTATTGAAAAATGCTCTCTGTTCATTTAGTACTCTGGGGCAGCAGTCATCAACCAGGGGGCTGGGGACCACTGGTGGTCTGCGAGAAAATTTTGGTGGTCCGCAGAAAAATGTCACCCCCCAAAGCAATTAATCCAGGTTGTGCAGGAACACAAGGCTGTGCCACCCACATAGCTTGCATTGCGAACAAAAGAAGGTAGTGAGGGGAGGAGGGGAAGGGCGGAGGGGGGGAACTTGTCCCATTCATCCCACATGCCTCACCTGGCCACTGGGCTGCTTCTTTCTGCTACTCTTTTCTTATGCTTTTGGTTGCATGCCAAAGTAGTGTGACTTTTGCTTTATCATGCTCTTGCATCAGCTATCTTTCCTGTTCTTTGGAGTTAAGATGGTTGCCTTCTTTTTTAGTCCAACTCTCTTACTGTGCCTTCTTTCTTCTGATCTTCTCCACACTTATAACATCTACTGCAAGTCCCATTTCCACAATCTTTCAGTCCTCCAAACTAGTACTAAAATTTCATTTAAACACTATTAGGTAATCAAATCCCACTGGCTCTAATGTTTGTCTTTGAGCCCGATGCTCTCCCCTCTGGATCGCTTCTTTACTATTGGACTTTCACCCCCATTCAGAGACTCACAGTTCTGCCGATCAGCTTTAAACTTTCTCCTCTTTGACAATCACTCTCCGCCTTCACACAATCACATTCAATAATTAGTTTATTGTTGATGCTGCTGTTTCTATTATTCCTTCCTCATTTAGTGTGATCGCTGTGGCTTTGGTCTGCCAATGATGGCCGATCACTCACACACTGAGTTTGTGGAGTTTCCCTATGATGTAGCAGGCAGTCACCCTCTGTCCACTTCCACTTCGGGCTTCTCCATGATTTTGCCGATCTCTCCAGGATTTGCGTGGCCCTCGTAGGGGCTTCCAGATGCCCGGATTGGGGATGAAACAATGGAGCCTGATCTTTTCTCCCCACACCGCTGCACTGCTGCAACTGGAAGTGAGTCTAAGTGAGTCTTAAACAGTTTGTCATATAAGTTCACAGCTAGAAGTTTCTTGAGTACTTGGGTATACCCAATTGTTTTTATCAATGTAGTTCCTCAGTTCCTCTTCTCTTTTGTAATACATTTTTAAGGAGCTTTGTCCCCAGCAGGATCTCTATAGCACAGTTGGTGAAATGATGGGGGGAGTAGGATGTCGCATTCCTTCTTTCTGAACGCCTCCCCCAAGTCCCTGTTAGGAATGAGTGGAGTCCCGGCAGTTGCTCTGAGACAGCCTTCAAATGCTCAGCTTCCCCTCCTTCTGCTCTCAGCTATCTAACTTTTCCTCCAAGGACTCCCACTGGGAAAGGGAGTTTCTCCCCCAATTTCATCTTTCTCTCCCCCATCTGCCACCATATGGTCGGACCCCACTTGTCTAGCCAGGACAGTCCCAGAATCACTGCCTCTGTCCCAGAATCACTGCCTCTGTCCCAGAATCACTGCCTCTGTCAGCTCTATCACAAAGTGGATGGTCTCTTAGTGCTGGCCTATTTCTAACCACACAGATTCAGTTAATTTGGTCACAGGGTAACCCCCCCCCCCATCAGTGAACTGTCCACCTGTTCATGGACTGGAGCAGTTCCCTTGCTTGTATTCTCAGCTTCTGCACTGTTGGCATGTTCATTAGGCAATGGATACAGCCTGAGTCAATGAGTACCTCCAACTCTCCCTGGGCCCCCAATTTGGTTGCTACAATTTTCACAGGGATAGAAAAGGGGCAGATGGCTTCACTTAATATTGGGTCACTCTCCCCCTCATCCTCACTCTCATAAGGGGCTAACTGCTGGTCCCCCTTGGTCAGAGTTCCCTCTGCTATGCTGCTAGGAGAATAATCTCTATGACCTAGCGCATTACACTCAATGTCTCTCAGCCCTTCTGCTGTGGCTTCCTTGGTTTGGCAGGAGTGGGTGCCCCCCCTCCAGATTGAGGAGTAGGTGCCAATGGCCTGCTCTATGGCCCTTTTGGCCACGTTGAAATGTTGTTCACAGTGAAATCATAGGTTGGTTCCACGGACCAGGGCTGCTGAGGTGGTGGTTGCAGGGCTAGATGTTGGCCTTTGTCACATCTGGTGCTACTCTTGGCTTCTCTCAGAGGCAGCACATCTCTTATACTCCCTTAGGTTAAGTTCTATCACTGCTGCCATCCGGTACCAGTTGCAGATTCACTTGGGCACCTTTTGGGAGATGTAGGCATGGAACAGCTCCCAGTTCAAGCCCTCCTGAAATGGCAAACTTAAATCCACTCCAGCCAATACCTCAGCTTACTGGCAACTCTCCTGAACTCTCAGATGTATTCAGCCAGCAGACTCTGTGTCCTGAGGTGCCATATCTCCAATTCAGCTTTCTGGGCTTGGGTGTCCTCTTCAAACCGGGCTCTGAACTTATCCAGGAAAACATCAATGTTGCGCAGCTCTGGGCTTCCTTGTCATGGGGACTTATCACCCATTCTCCTGCTTTGCCTTCAAGATTAGCCATCACAGGGTTCAACATTGCCACCTTGTCCAAATAGGCCCAAGTGGGCCCATACCTGGTTGAGGAAGAATACCAGCTTTTCTGGTTCCCCATCAAAGGTGGGCATTATCAGTGGGGATCCACCTGTAGGGGTGGAGGTCTCCAGTGTCTGTGGAATCAGCCATGTCCAGAATGGAAGGGCCATGGCTAGGGCATGGCCACCCCAGTGGGATCTGTGATCAACCAGCTGCACCTGTGGGTGGTTTTGCTGCTCATTAATGTTTCAGGGGCTCTATTTGGATGCAGACCCTGCTGAGGCAGCTGCTCTAGGAGGAGAGCTCACTGCCCCAGTCCCCACGACTGGTCTCGGGCTTCTACAGGTTGGAGGCAGTTGGCTCAGGTGGATCCTGGCTTCAATGAACGGTTTGGTTTTTGGTGATTCAGACTCTTCTTAAGTTGCTGCACTGACAGGCTGTCAAATATCTCCACTTGGCATGCTCATCCCACTCTGCTACCATATTCACTCTCCACCTTGGTATCAGGGTGAGCTCGGGGAATCCTAGGGGACGTCAGAGGGAAATTGGCTTCGGTGTCTTCCTTTGGTGTCTTCCTTTGCCAAATATCTTGCTCTGTTTGGTAGAGGTCCCCAGTCCCCATGGCCTCTTCCTGTATTGCTTGCCCCTCAGTTCTCTGTGCTAGAGCCTTTGACCAGGTCACTGCCAGTCAGCCCAGACACCTCCTTCACTGGGACTGTGCTGGACTTGTTCAAAGGTTCTCCCTTTTGCTCCATCCCTGCAATCTTCCCTAAGTGTTCTCCATCCTCCCAAAAGTGATTGGGTAGGTGGCCGGGGCTCAGGACCTCAGAGAGGTTGTTCACTAAATAAAGCTTAAAGAGAGCAGAGCTCATTTACTGTCAAGGTTCCAACTAATCAGCCCAACCAATTCAGCACTTTGAGACTTTCAGCTTTCTCAAAGAACCATTTTATTGAGTATATTATTTCGGCACAAATGAAAACAAAACAAAAATAGTTTTGACTATTTCCTGCATTTATCATAGGTCACATTGTCCAATCAGGTGTTCTGGTGTCTTTTTGGTAATCTCCTCCAGTCTCTGCCCAGCATCTGTTGGGGTGATCCTGGTTTCCACAAGATAGTAGCAGAGGTGGGATTCCACCAATGTAACAAACCGGTTCGGTGATTGCACGCTTTGTGATCAAACTCATCAGAAGACCATCACACCTTATACTGATAATAAATACATTAATAATCCACAAACTATCCTATCCTACTATATTGCATACATAGATAATTGGACATTTGCTTTCTTAAAAGTAAGTACATACTCATATATGTATTAAAGGCCCTGTCACACTGGCCAACGGATGCAAAACGTTTGTAAAAAGGACACAGTGGACGAGAAAAATGTTCCATCTGTTGTTATCCATTCTAAGAAGTGCCCCGAATTTGCATAACCAGAGCGGACAACACGGAAAGGAATGGACAGGGGGAGGACGTAGGGCAGATGGAAAGCGGATGCTCCACGGAAGCCTCGCGGATGGAAGCAGATGAGAGCGGATGGCACATCCACAAGGCTTCTGGGGGAGCGCAGCAAAGCGGACACGGAACAGAAAGGGCAGATGCAGAGCGGACGCCAAGCGGATGAAGCGGATGCACAGCGGATGCCGAGCGGATGAAGCGGATGCAGAGCGGAAGCCTAGCGGATGCCAAGCGGAAGCCTAGCAGATACCTAGCGTTCACTGCGCATGCGGGGAGGATGCATTGCATCAGCCCCGCGGACATAAAGGGAAGCAGCTCCCAAGCAGGTCACCATTCTGAGTAAAGACCTGCTTCTAGACACAGCTCGCCAGCCAGCCTCCCTGCCAGCCAGCCACCCAACAACCATGGGGAAGAAACGGAAGCCTCTGCCATCTGTTGCCAGCCCTGGCAAGAGGGACAGGGCCACCCTCCCACCCCCTGGCCCTGACTCTGCTTCTGCTGGGGCTTCTGGTGCCTGGGCTCGATCTTCTGGTGTTGGGGCTTCTGCTGATGCTGCTTCTGGTGGTGGTGCTTCTGCTGGTGCTTACTCTGCTGGCACTGCTCCTGGGGCTGGTGCTTCTGCTGGTGCTTACTCTGCTGGCGCTGCTCCTGGTGCTGGTGCTTCTGCTGGTGCTTACTCTGCTGGCGCTGCTCCTCGTCCTGCTGGTGCTTCTGCTGGTGCTTACTCTGCTGGTGCTGCTCCTGGTCCTGCTGGTCCTGCTGGTGCTCCTGGCCCTGCTCGTGCTCCTGGTCCTGCTGGTGCTCCTGGTCCTGCTGGTCCTGCTGGTGCTCCTGGTGCTGCTGCTGCTGGTCCTGCTGGTCCTGCTTTTCCTGCTACTGTTATTGCTGCTGCTGCTGCTGCTGCTTGTGTGGAGGAGCAGCTCCTACAACCTCGAAGCCCCTCTGATGAGGGCCCATATGGCCCTGCCGAAGGGAGGAAGAAACAGATGCGTGTAACGGGAGAGGAGGCAATACAACATAGAAGAGGAACATGAGAAGGAGGTGCTGGAGTGGCTGAGGGAGAACGAGTATCTATGGCGGAAGGGACACAGGCTCTATCACAACACCAAAACGAAGCAGGCTGCTTGAAGAGAGAAGGCAGAGAGCATGGGCTACACTTCGGAGGTCCTCCTCGGCTGGTGGAAGCACATGCACACCTGGTACGGGAAGCTGCACCTCAAGAAATCTGGCCAGGCCACGGTCAAGCTGACGGATCGGGAGACCTACATGATGGCCAAGTGCAGCTTCCTGGAGGGTGAGATCTGCCACTGAGGAGCAGCCCCTCTCACAACCCTCTCTCTCAGGCAGCCTGCTGAGAGCCAGTCCTCTTCTGGCAAAGAGTCAGCTCCTGTCTCCAGGCAGGTATCTGTGGAGCGTGCCACGACAGAGACCCCCCCGACAGTTGTACTATCCATGGCGGAGTGCGTGGAGGACCCCCTGGCGCAGTGGGAGAAAGGAGACGGCACTTCCACCACAGCCCAACCCGCATCCACCCCCAACTCCACCTCCACAAAAAGGCAGAGAAGCAAACCGGAGGGGCAGAGCCACACTGTCCTGCTGGAGATAAGGGACACCATCAGGAGCAGTGTAGATCTCCTCTCTCAGCTGGTACACACCGACGCCCCATCCTCCAACTGCAAGCCCTTCCTCACCTATGTCAACCAGACCCTCATGAATATGGCGGAACCCCAGTACCAGGTGGTGAAGGACAGGATCACCAATCTTCTTCACAACCCTCCAGACCAAGATGAACCTGCTCCCACCCAGTCTAGGCCTGCTCCTCCACCCCAGGTGATGTCACTGCCCTTGCAAGGCTTTCCACAGGCCCTACCCTACCAAGGCTATGGCTACCAGGAGGTCCAGCAGCACAGGCAGCCCTTCCCAGTCCAGACACAGGTACATCGGATTCCACCTGTGCCACTGATGCCACTGATGCCACTGATGCCACCGATGCCACCCACGCCACCGATGCCACCCACGCCACCGATGCCACCCACGTCACCGATGCCACCCACGCCAGTCCTCACCCAGCTGCAGACCAGACATCCCCACTACATTGTTCCTTCCTCCACCCCACAGCCAAGCCCGGCCTTAGTACATCTGTCATCGGTATTGGGGCTGACACCCCATGTCATGGAGGAAGGGGCTCTCAACACCACGGGGCTGAACCAGCTGTCTGAGAGCTTCCTCAACACACCGTCCCCTGTTGTCCTCTCGGGGCCGGGCACCCCAGTGGTGCTTCAGACCAGCACTCCAGCAGCAGCCACCTCCACAGCACCTGGACCCTTCACCCCTGAGACTGGGCATGCCTCCAAGTGACCAAGAAGAGTGCCAGAGACTGGGTGGCTACCTGTTGACTTTATTTTTGCTTTGGACACTTGACTTGGGTCATTTTTCTTTTACAGCTTGTTATTAATAAAAATTATCTTTGCTTCACACACTTGCTTCATTTATTTTATTAAATAAAGTCTTGGTGGAAACTTTTAGAAATGGTTTAAGCCTTTGCATGCTTGTGGGATGGGTAAGGATAGCAGTGGGATGGGCAGGGATACCTTTGGGATGGGTAATAGCTGTGGGATGGGCAGGGATACCTTTGGGATGGGTTAAAATAACAGTGGGATGGGCAGGGATACCATTGGGATGGGTTAGGATAGCAGTGGGATGGGCAGGGATACCTTTGGGATGGGTAACAGCTGTGGGATAGATAAACCTTCAGTGCAAGCATTGTGGGACTCTATGGTCCACCCTCCCAGGTGCCACACCTATGGCCTTTTATTATCAATAATGTAATCAATCATCCACACATGTCAACATAAACACAACTCTTTATTATATGCCCTGTTCATTGTAGGCCCACCCAACATACATGGCCCAATCTCATCAGTGTGATGAGACAGGCTGAAGGAAGCATCCATTAATCATCTATCCTGTCTTGCCACTCCACTGCTCCAGCTGGGGAGTTGCACCAGTGTCTCAGGAGGTTGCATTGCTTCTTCCCTTCACGTGAAGCTCTGTTGGGGCCTTGCATATCCTTAGTGTCTATCAGGTTTCACCCTTGCCTCCATTCCCTAGACGCCATGTCCCCATTGCCTTGTTGGAGGTCCACGAGCCTGTTCTGCAACACTGGGTAGCGGGTGCGCATGAGATTGTGCAGGAAGCAGCAAGCTTCCACAATCCACCTCACGGTCCCTGAGCGATGCTGCATGGTGGTGAGAAGTACCTGGAACCTGTTGGCCAGGATGCCAAAGGTGTTCTCCACCACCCGCCTTGCCCTGGACAGCCTGTAGTTGAAGATCCTCTCTTCACGGGTGAGGAGTCTGGAAGTGTAGGGCTTCATGAGGTAAGTTCTGAGGGAGAAGGCGTCATCCCCCATGATGAAGTAGGTCACATCTTGTGTGTCATTGGGCAGGGGGTCTGGATCTGGGAAGCCCATGATGAGGTTGCATTCCAGCCCCTCCTTGAGGTGACTGGCATTGTATACCTGGACATCTGAAGGTGACCCGTTGCCTGAAGTATCAATGTACATGAACTTGTAGTCAGCATCGACCATGGCGAAGAGGATGATAATGAAGAAGCCCTTGTAGTTGAAATAAGTGGGTACTGACTTGGCTGGAGTTTTGCAGGCCACGTGCTTCCCATCTATGGCTCCAACGGTGTGGGGGAATTGGTGCTTGCCTTGGTCAACCTGGGTCTCAGCCGCTCCACAACTTCGTCAAACATGGCTGGAGGCATCCTCATGAAGTTCTGGAGTGCATGAGGGTCTTCGTTCCTCAGCTTCACCATCAGCTTTTTGTACAGTCCGTACTCTGCTCTTCTCCCGATCCATCTTCGGACCCAGACACTTCTTGGCCGCCTCCTTTTCTTCCCGTAGAACAGTTGAAAGAGCCTGTAGACGGCTTCGCACTGTTGCAGAACAATGGTGGCTACCAAAAAGAGTGTGTTACGATCCATGGTGGACATCAATGGATGCTGTGGAAGAGCAAGAGCCAGATGAAGGCTGCAGAGGTCTGCACAGCAGGGCTGCTGGACTGAAAGTGAGATCCAGGTGAGTTGCTCCCCCTTTTTATAGGCAATATAGGTTTTCCACTATGTGTCCTTTTGCATCCTCTAGGCATCCTCTAGACATCCTTAATATCCGAGATAGGTCCCCTCTGCGAATGTTTTTTCCATTTTAAATGCTTTGTTTGCGAGCTGAATCCACTTTCCTCCTTTCTCCGTCCATGCTACTAACGCTGTGTGTCCATTCCACGTCCGTTTTGCTTCTTCCCTGTGTCCGCTTTCTGCTGGAGCGGATTTGAGTTGCGCGGATGCACAGCGGATGCTTAGCGGATATAGCGGACGCGTAATGGTTGATGATGGATGTAGAACGGATGTTCCCTGTATGCGTTGTGGATGCAGAATGCATGCGTTGGATACATTTTCCGCTCAAAAAGCTTTGAGAAGCTCACAACTTTTTGAGTGGATGGAACCTCAGTTGACGGATGCTGGATGGATAGGATGAAAAATGGACGCAGTGAGTACAGAACGGATGAATCGCGTTAACCAATGAGTGGCAAGTGTTTCTCTCCATTTTACATCCTCTTTCCATCCATTGGTGCAGTGTGACATGGGCTTAATTTTCTATTTATATAGTTTTCAATTGGTGGGGGTATTTTCAATTTAAAGCAGGGTCAATTTATGGCCTTCCAAACATTGTTGAGTTGCAACCCCCATCAATCCTTCTCATCTTACATATAGTTTATAGTTGTCACAACAGAGTTATTCTTGAATTTATCTAATCTCCTTCAAAGAGAGTGCCTGATTGGACAAGTGATTGCTGGAAATATGAATTAATAGAGTAGGGTTTGTAATAGAGTAGTGCCATATGTTTTCTGAAAAATATATCTTCAGCATCTTGTTTGGATTAAATAATTATTGCTGAATTAATTGAAGATAACTATTGAGAAAATACATCGGTAGTGTTTCCTCAGATTCAAAAAGGCTTTAAAATGTTGCTTAACTTAAGGGTCATAGCATGAAGAGCAAGCACATACTTTTTCCTATGCTCTGGAAATATGGAAATATTGGGAAACACTTGGGAAAACTTGTGAAAGATTCCTTGGATAAAAATCCTAAAGGGGAAAGCAACTCAAGAATCTTAGAAAACTCTGAAACATATGATTATACAAGCTCAGACCAGCACAATATCACTGAGAAAGAAAAACAAGAAATCCAAGAAGAAACCAGATATCTCCAACAAATTGAAAGGCAAAAAGGACAAGTATGAAAAATGGAAAGAGGGACACACAACTAAGGCAGAATATCAACAGATAGCCAGATTCTGGAAAGACAAAGTCAGGAAAGCAAAGGCTCAGAATGAACAAAGTCTTCCAACAAAAGTCAAAGATATTTAAAAAGTATCTTCCAACATATAAATAACAAGAAAAAAAAATCAAGGAAACAGTTGGTTCACTAAAGAGAGAAGATGGCAAGGAAGTAACAGGCAATAGGAAGAAAGCAGAGTTGCTTAATCGGGTGAGCTGCTGGAGGTTTGCAGGCATTTGGGTGATCCCCGAGCTAAGACAATGTGGGATTCATTCAACCCCCAAATTCCATTCCTGCCCTGCCCAACCCTGTCCCACTCTTCCCCACTCCGCCCTCACAACTCTCGCAGTGGGACACTGTTCATCCAGACATGAGCTGCCACATTTGAAAAGCGGCACACCTTTCAGGAAACTGGGCAGCAATGTCTGGGACCATGGCGGTGGGAAACAGAGGCATCAGGGCTTCTCCCCCACTCCTCAGCAAGCGGAGGCAGCATGGTTGGGTAGGTGGGTGGATTATGCACGCAGGTGTAGGGGGTGTGGGGGGTAGCACATTGCCTTCTGGGTGCTGGCACGTGAGCGTGAGCATGCAAGTGCACACACAATTTTTACCACAGGAGCCCAAAAAAGTTACTCACCACAGGTATAGGGTTTCATGTCTGAGCATGAAGAAGACCTCCGAGGTCCTTCAAACTCTGTTATTCTGTTATCTTGAGATTGTACTCATTTGGTATTGACAACATACCTAAAGCTTCTATTATGTATGTTAATTTATTTGTTTAAAGACCAATTAGTATATTTTTGATAAGACTTAATATGTTACTGTCAGATCCATGTATCTGTCATTTCTTCAGTGGAAGAAGAAAAGTGTGGGGGGGGGGGAAGATTGATAAAGAAATCCTTTCTAGATGTAACCTGAATACATTCAATCTTATGTCGAATTTTTATAACCTACACATGATACAATGGAGAGAGGAATCCCAGATGGCTGGAACATATCACCTCTGAGAGGCACAGCCAGGACATGAGAAGACCATAAAAATTCCACAGTGAGATGTATGCTTGGGAAAATGAAAAAGATTGTTCCTCCAGAAGGTAAGGGGGAATAAAAATACTGGCTTTTGTTTCACTAAATACACATTGAGAGAAGGGGAGGTTTTAAATTTTCTTATCTATTCCAATATGCCTGAGAAACATTGGACGCTGCTTTGAACACCGACATGAATTGTCTCATCTCAATAAAGGATTCCTTTTGATACGTTTGGTTTTCAGAAGTTCATTCTTGTTAATTGAATGGGAAAAGTTCTGTAGCCTGATATAAAGCAGTGTCTGCAATAGAGATCAACCCAGAGAGGATTTTTTTTTTTAAAAAGAAAGAAAATCTTTCACTCTACTGAGGGGACCATGCAAAAGAAGAAAAATGTCTGAATACAGCAAGGAGAAAGGGGGAGCCAAATGTTGGGGAGAAACGTCGACACTTACCCAGCCAGATACTGACTTGGTGCACCCCATCGAAGACAGCGACGCTGCCTGCGAAATCTCCACCAAGCTCCAGTGGTCTATAGGTGTAGGAAAAAGAGACAGTTGGGACGAAAGAACCAGAAGAGTAACCCTAACCCAGAGCAATCATAAACCTGGGTGGAAATTGAAGCTGGAAGCCCTATTGAATCAGGAAGAATGGGATGAGGAGCCACCAGCTGATGACCGAATGAGGTGGTACGTAAATCACCTTGTGAGAGAAGCCCTAGAGAACTTTGAGATGAGGGATGTACCAGGACCACAATGCAGGAGAACAAGGGAACCAGAAAATGAGAGAACCCAAGCCGAGATTGAGTGGGCAGAGGGACAAGCCAAAGAACCAGCAGTCATACCAGGTACCCGACCTCTAAATGCCCTGGATCAGGGAATTAATCCTGGCCAACCCAGAGACATACAACTGCAAAGGAAGATCCCGCCCTTGGGAGTAAAATCCGATGGACACTCCCAGACACTGCGATTTTCCTGGTGCAAGTGTTCACCTACATGCCAGAATATGGGTGGGATTTCCCAACCCAGGGGTCCCGAGTATGAGTCGTTACTCTGGCCTTTGAAGGGGCAGCAGCCAGATGGATGGGATGCTCCACAATGTCAATGCCCCAGAATTAAGGAACCTCGATTGCTTCATGATGGTTCTATGCCACCGCTTCAAGGACTCCCTCCCGATAGAAAAGCCTGCGACCACATTAGAGTTGTAAAACAAGGCCGTCGCCCGGTAGCAGAATACACTGAGGAATTTCGTGACCTGGCTGGCTGGTAGACTGGCCAGAGGATATCCTAGTCTGTTGGTTCAAAGATGGACTAAATGATAACCTATATGCTGCCTGCCTGTGGGGCCCCAAAAATCTTACACGAATGGTTCATTATGGCAGACAAAGATAGACATGACTCAAAACCAGTACTGCACTGGCAAGTTTTGGAAAAGATCCGCACCCTAGGGGAAACGGGAAGTTTTCAAACCCTAAACCACCATGACTCCTGGTTGCTTTAAGTGTGGAAAGGAGGGACACCGCACAGCAGAATGCCATTCGAAGGCCCCTGCAAGAGAGCTAGACCATCCATCGGGGGGAAACCCGGAACATCCAGCCCTCGAGGAAAGGAGACTGGCCTGGGAGGCCAAGTAGATGTGGGATTCTGATCTCCCCCAACCCTGAGGAAGAATCCCAAACATTTCGAGGGGACCTGAGCCAGTTCAAAAGTGACCCGCTGGTAAGCAATCCAATTGAACCAATCACCCTACCCTTGAGACTGTTTATCCCCAGCCGAGGGAAAAGGGAGAAAGTTGCAGCGTTGCTGGATTTGGGATTCACCTAATGCTTAATAAACCCCTCCCTTGCAGATAAATTGGGAATCTAACTGAAAGAAATGGAAAATCCCATCGCGAACTATAGCCCGGGGGGGGGGGGGAGCCAGTCAGGTTTACCACAGAACCAATGAAAATAAGACTAGGGAACCATAGGGAGATGCTCACATTCATTGTAGCACCAGGAATAGAAGAGCTGCTGGTCCTGGGTCTCATAGGGCTGTGGAGATGGAATCCAAAAATAAATTGGAGTAAAGCAACTGTTCAATTCCAGAGAGACGTAATATTTGCAAAAAGCTTAGAGGAAAGGATAAAGAAAGGGACAGAGAACAGAGAATCAGCCATGACCGGACAGTCGGCTGAACCCATTAAAATCCCCAATGAGTACCAGGATCTGGCCCAAGCATTTAGTGTGGAAGCTTGTGATGAACTCCCACCCCATTGAGCCACAGACTGCACTATCGAAGTCCTACCAGGGGCTAAACTCCCAAAACCACAAATGTACTGCATGTCTCCCAGAAAACTGAAAGAACTCAGAGAATATATCGATAAAAACTTAAAAAGGGGCTTCATCGAACCCACCCGACCAAAAATAGCTGCCCCAGTATTATTCCATGAAAAGAAAGATGGCTCCATGTGAATTACCAAAAATTAAACACAATTTGCATAGAGAATATCCACTCCCCCTCATGAAGGACATGTTAGCCCACCTCTCGAAAGGAATTTTTTTTTCAAAGTTAGACCTACGAGAGACATATTAGAATAAAGACATCAGAATAAAGGAAGGGGATGAGTGGAAGACAGCTTTTAACACACCAGTGGGATGCTACCAATTTAAAGTGCTCCCCTTTGGACTGCAAGGAGTGCCTGCCGTGTTCATGCAATTGATCAATTAAACCCTTCATGAATTTTTATATAAAGGGGTTCTAGTGCATCTTGATGATATTTTAATCTACACAGAAACGATGGAAGAACACATCAAGCTACTCTGTGCAGTCCTCACAAAACTCTTACATGCTCAAATATATGCAAAACTCTCTAAATGCAAATTTCACCAAGAAAAAAATGACTACTTGGGGTATAGAATATCCGATGAGGGTCTAGAGATGAACCTATAGAAAGTAAAAGCTGTATTGGACTGGGTTCGACTGCACACCCACAAACAACTGCAAAGCTTCCTGGGGTTTACGAACTTTTATCACCAATTCATTCCAGCTTTTGCAAACATCGCCCTCCCTATCACAAACTTGCTAAAAACGAAGGTGGGGAGAGAAACCCAAACCAAGGCAACCCCTTATCTGGACAATGGAATGCCAAGCAGCATTTGAGAAACTCAAATGTCTATTCTCAGCAGAACCAGTCCTTAAGCATCCAGATCCCAAACAACCTTTTGTCATCCAAGCAGATGCTAGTGATGTTGCAGTTGGAGCAGTCCTCCTTCAAAAGAATGGAAGTGGACAGTTACAACCATGCACTTATACATCTAAGAAACTGACGGAAACCAAGCAAAGATGGGCCAAATGGGAGAAAGAGGCATATGCTGTGCGGTGGGCAATGATCACATGGAGACATTTCCTGGAAGGAAACCAAATCCCCTTTGAAGTATGGACTGATCACAAAAATTTGGAAGCCCTGAGAAATCCATGGACACTCTCCGAAAAACAAGCAAAGTGGGCTCAATATTTTAAACGTTTTAATTTTACTCTCAAATATTTTCCTGGAAGAAAGAACTTCTTAGTAGAAGCAGTATCCAGAAAACTCCAATACAATAACAAAAAAGATTGAGGTTATAAAACCAATGATCCAACCGAACCATCTAGTAGCAAAGTAATCACCCGGGCACAAGAGTAAAAAAAAAATATCCCTGACTGAAGACACAATGACGACAATATTTAGGGAGGCACGACTTAAGGACGACAGACTCCGGGCTAACAAAAACACTTGTTTAATCAAAGATGAACTGGCCTGGGTAGAAAACAAACTATGTCCCTGCAAGCCTCATTCTGCATGAAAATGGATCTCAGGAAACGCTGCCATGACTTCAAAATAATGGGACACTTTGGGTTTGTAAAAACCCTGCACCTCATCAAAAGACAATTTTGGTGGCCATATCTCAAAAAGGACATTAAAAACTATGTTGCGAGCTGCCCCACCTGTGCTGCTGCAACAAGAAGACAAGAAAAATCTCCTGGACTTTTACAAATAGTAGCACCTTCTGCACCCTGGAAAGAGATCTCTATGGACTTTATAGTGGAGCTTCCTGAAAGTGCTGGAAGTACTGTCATTTGGGTTGTAACTGATTTTTTTTCCAAACAGGTTCACTTTATTCCATGCAAAAAGATCCCAACTGCCAAGGCTTTGAACTCCTACATGAATTGTCTCATCTCAATAAAGGATTCCTTTTGATGAGTTTGGTTTTCAGAAGTTCATTCTTGTTAATTGAATGGGAAAAAGTTCTGTAGCCTGACATTTACAGAATTTACAGTATTTGAGTAGAATTGGCATAGAATTATCCAAAATCAAATTTTCATTCATTCATCATTATTTCTCAACTGAACTTAGGTATCTGAGGAAAAAAATAGCAACTCAAAGAAAGACAAGAATAAGGATATAACAAATAGCTATCTGCTTTTTAGAACAGAAGGATAATTGGCATGTCCTTCAAGAGCCCCAGTAATTTTACACTGATCTGAACTAAATTAAAAGTCTGTATTAAGGCGAGGTCACACTGGCCAATGGATGCAAAATGTATGCAAAAAGGACACAGCGGATAAGCAAAATTTCGGGGGTGGCTCCATCCGCTGTTATCCGCTCTCAAAAGTGCCCCAAATTTGCATAAACAGAACGGACAACAACAGAAAGGAACGGACGAGGTAGTACGTAGTGAGGATGATAAGCGAATGTTCGTAGGAAGCCTAGCGGATGGAAGCGGATGGAAGCATCCGCAGGGTTTCCGGGGGAGAATAGCGAAGCGGACGCGTAGCAGAAGGAGCGGATGCGTAGCGGATGACGTGGATGCATCATGGACGCCTATAGGATGCAAAGCGGAGGCGTGGTGGATGCATAGCAGATGCAAAGCGTTCACTGCGCATGCGGGGAGGATGAATTGCATCAGCTCCGCGGATATAAAAGGATGCAGATCGCACGCAGTCACCATTCAGAGGAAAGACCTGCTGCCAGAGACATCTTGAAAGAACACCATGGTTTGTCAGTCAGGGAAGAAGAGAAAGCCTGTGCCTACTCCTGCCAGCCCTGGCAAGAAGGACAGAACCACCATCCCACCCCCTGGTGCTGACTCTGAAGCTGCTGGTGCTCCTGGTGTTGCTGCTGCTGCTGCTTCTCCTGCTGGTGCTGCTGGTGCTTCTGCTGCTGCTGTGGTGGACCAGCACCAAGGCCCTCAAAACCTTGCTGCTGAAGGCCCTGAAGCCCCTGCCAGAGGGAGAAAGGGGCAAGGCAAGGAGAAGGGAGAGAGAAAACAGTCTTCCATTTCCTAGGACCATGAGGAGGAGGTGCTGGAATGGCTGTGGGAGAACGAGTACCTGTGGAGAAAGGGCCAGAGGCTCTATTGCAACACCAAGAGGAAGCAGGCAGCGTGGAGAGACAAGGCAGAGAGCCTGGGCTACACTTCAGGTGTACTCCTGGGATGGTGGAAGCACATGCACACCTGGTATGGCTGAACCAGAAGAAATCTGGGCAGGCCGCTGTCAAGCTCACTGACCGGGAGATGTATATCATGGCCAAGTGCAGCTTCCTGGAGAGTGAGGTCCACCACCGAGGAGCAGCCCCTCTGTCAACCCTCTCCCTCCGACAGCCCACAGTCAGCCACTCCTCTTCCAGCCAGGAGACAGCTACCGTGTCCAGGCAGGTGTCTTTGGAGGTCCCCACGACAGAGACACCCCCCCGACAGCTGCACTCCCCATGTCAGAGGACTGTCTCAAATGGAGCAAGAAGAAGCAGCAGCCAGAGACCAACCCACCCCCGCTCCCAGCTCCACCTCCACAGAAAGCAGGCAGAGAGGCAGACTGGAGGGCCAGAGCCACACTGTTCTCTTGGAGATCAGGGACACAAAAAAAACCAGCACAGATCTTCTCTCTCAGCTGGTCCACAGTGATATACCATCCTCAAACTGCAAGCCCTTCATCAGGTATGTGAGCCAGACCCTCATGGACTTGCCCGAGGCCCAGTACCAGGTGATGAAGGAGAAAATCACAGCACTGCTGCACCACCCTCCAGGCCCAGCTGAACCTGCTCCAACCCAGTCCAGGACTGCTCCTCCACCCCAGGCGATGTCACAGCCCTTCCACGACTTTCAACAGCCCCTCACCTACCAAGGCTATGAGTACCAGGACTTCCCACAGCAGAGGCAGCCCTTCCCAGTCCAGGCCCAGGTACATCACATGCCACAGATGCCTCACCTGACCCAGCTGCAGACCAGACAGCCCCACTACACTACTCCTTTCTGCACCCCACAGCCAAGCCCCTCAACAGAAAATCTCATCAGTACTGTGCCTGACATCCCAGGTCCTTGCGGAAGGGCCTCTCAACCTCACGGGACTGAGAGCTTCCTGAACACATCATCCCCTGTTGTACTCTCAGAGCCAGGCACCCCAATGGCGCCTCAGACCAGCACTCCAGCCACAGCCACCTCCACAATTCCTGGCCACTCGACAGCTGAGACCATAGACATGCCTCAGAGTGACTGAGAATATTGCCAGAGACTGAGACCTTTTCACCTTATCTTTGCTTAAAGACACCTTACTTGGTTCATTTTGCTTTTTTAATAAAGTCATACAGTTCACTTAAGACGGTTGTTAATAAAGGTTATCTTTGCTTCACACACTTGGTTCATTTTATTTACTTAATAAAGTGTTGGTGAAAACTTTGAAAAAAGGGTTAAGCCTTTGCATGTTTGTGGGATAGGTAAGGATAGTTGTGGGATGGGTAAGGATAGTTGTGGGATAGTTAAGGATAGCTGTGGAATAGATAAACCTCCAGTGCAAGCATAGTGGGACTGTATGGTCCACCCTCCCAGCTGCCACACATATGGCCCTTTTTTATCAATACCAATTTATTCATTGATCCACACATTTCAAAATAAACAAAGCTCTTAATTAATGCCCTATTCATTGTAGGACCACTCAACATACATGGCACAATCTCATCAGTGTTATGCGACAGGCTGAAGGAAGCATCCATTAACCATCTATCATCCTGTCTTGCCACTCCACTGCTCCAGTTGGGGAGTTGCACCAGTGTCTCAGTAGGTTGCGCTGCTTCTTCCCTTCACGTGAAGCTCTGTTGGGGCCTTGTACATCCACAGTGTCTATCAGGTTTCGTCCTTGCCTCCATTCACCAGGCTCCATGTCCCCATTCCCTTGTTGACGGTCCACAAGCCTGTTCTGCAACACTGGGTAGCGGGTGCGCATGAGATTGTGCAGGATGCAGCAAGCTTCCACAATGCTCCTCACAGTCCATGGGTGATGCTGCATGGTGGTGAGAAGTATCTGGAACCTGTTGGCCAGGATGCCAAAGGCGTTCTCCACCACCCATCTTGCCCTGGACAGTTGAAGATCCTCTCTTCATGGTTGAGGTATCTTGAAGTGTACGGCTTCATGAGGTAAGTTCTGAGGGGGAAGGCGTCATCACCCACGATGAAGTAGGGCACATCTTGTGTGTCATTGGGTAGGGGGTCTGGATCTGGGAAACCCATGATGAGGTTGCGTTCCAGCCCATCCTTGAGGTCACTGGTGTTGTATACCTGGCTATCTGAAGCTGACCCATTGCCTGAAGCATCGATGTACATGAACTTGTAGTCAGCATCAACCATGGCAAAGAGGATGATAATGAAGAAGCCCTTGTAGTTGTGATAAGAGGACCCTGATTTGGCTGGAGCTTTGCAGGCCGCATGCTTCCCATCTATGGCTCCAACAGTGTTGGGAAAGTTCCACCTCTGATACCACTGCTCTGCAACTTTTTTCCAGCCTTCTTCAGTGGTGGGATACTGGAGGAGCTCCGCCAGGTATTCTTCGATGATGGCCTGCACCACTTCTCTGACCACTTTGCTGATGGTGTTGTGTGGCACCCTCCAGCCGTACTGCATGCTCCTGTACGTGGTCCCGGAGGCCAGGTGGCACAGAGTCAGTGCCATGTTCAGTCCAGGGTCCAGGCTGGGACGGAAGTTGGTGCTCGGTTTGGTCAACCTGGCTCTCAGACGCTCCACAATTTCGTCAAACATGGCTGATGGCATCCTCATGAAGTGCTGGAATGCACAAGTGTCTTCATTCCTCAGCTCCACCATCTGCTTGTCATCAAGTCCAAACTCCACTCTTCTCCCAATCCATCATCAGACCCACACAGCTCTTGTGTCAGTCTTCAAGATCTTCTGCTATTGCTTTGCATCTTTTCGACTGCCATAAGTAACGGGGGGTGGAAAAGGGAGGTAGGAATAGTTGGGAAAGTGAGCTGGAGGAGTTACATTCGTCTGATGTATAAATGGAAGGGGGGGAGCATAAAATAGAGTTAGGTTTCTATTTCTTGCTTAGCTTTCTTCTCTTTGCGCAACTGCAACCCATTATCAAACTATGCCAAGGTCAACGGACAGAGGCCTCATCATCACCTGAAGATGCCCACATCATCATATCCACAATTTCTAATTGGAAGTGTCATTTGAACTATTGGGGGTGGGAACATTTCCATCACTTTCTATATGTGAATTGCGCGCCTAAATTCTCAGATTCAGAATTCTTTGGTTGCTACCACTTCACTTTCAGTAAAAGATATCTTTTCTCTAAACTAAAGAGTCTAAGTATTTCTTTCCTGGATTTTGAATGGAGCTCCGCCTGACATCTTGGACATCTCCTTCTTCTCCTTGCATAGAAAAGGTGAAACAGTCTGAAGAGGGCTTGGTTCTGGGGTTGAATGATGGCATCTACCATAAGGACTGTGTGATGATCCATGGTGGATAACATTGGATGATGTTGAAGACCAAGACCAAGGGTGAAGAGGTCTGTACACCATGACTGCTGGACTGATAGTGAGATCCAGGTGATTTCCTCCCCCTTTTTATTGGAAATGTCGGGTTTCCGCAAGTGTCCTTCCACATACTCTAGGCATACTCCAGACATGGTAAATATCCGAGATACATCCATATACGAATGTTTTGTCCATTTTAATGCTTTATATACGAGATGCATCCGCTTACATTCTTTCTATTTCCGTGCTGCTAACGCTGTGTGGACGTTCCGTGTACCTTTCGCTTCCTCCCTCTTTCTGCTTTTAGCTGCAGCGGATGTGAGTTGAGGGGATGTCCAGAGGATGCTGAGAGGATACAGCAGATGTGTAATGGATGACAATGGACGTAGAACATTTGTTGCCCGTATTTTTTACGGATGTACATCGTATGCGGCAGAAAGTTCATCTGCTCACAAAGTTTTGTGCAGCTCAAAACTTTTTGAGCGGATGAAATGGCAGTAGACGGATGCTCGACGGATAGAGCGTATGAAACACGTATGCAGTGATACACATCATTGCATATACAACGGATGCATCGCGTTTTCCAACGAATGGTAAGCTTTTTTGTCTGTTTTACATCCTCTTTGCATCTGTTGGTGCAGTGGGACATGGGCTTTAAACTGCATACATTTTGTGTTGTGTTGATGCTTTTCATTTATAGCACAGGCAAGAAGCATAATTTGCAGTAGAAAGAATCCCATCCAATTTTTTTAATTTACCCAGATGATTAGTCATTGAGGCATGAACCAAGACCACTGTTTTGTAGCTTTGGGTAGCAAGAAAACAGCACTTTCATTAGGATTACTGTGGGATTGTAAGATTAAATTCTTGGGGATTAGTGATAGCAGTGGTAGGGGGGACAGAGATGGAAAAATCTGTTGCACAGTGCAAATACTGTGCCAGAATCTACCTTTGAACTCATACTGAATCCTGCTAAAATTAGCAAAAGAAAAGTATTTACCCTCTTTTTGGCATCAGGTTATCTGAGGAACTGCCTCTCCTTGATTACATGAACTCCTCCCATTAGATCTGGTAGACAAGGCATACTGCAGATACCATCTGCCAGGTACTTATGAGATCTGTCTTTGTTATCAAGCCTGGGGATTCCTGATGATACCTTAAGATGGCTCTATGCTTAGTCGATTATATCATGTACCGGATTGTTGTATTTTTAACAGAGCTGGTTTAATAATTGTTCTTATCTATTAATTGTTTATTTAATATGAACTTTGTGTGAGACAGGCAGCTATATAAATAAATAAATTTGCAATTAAGTGTATTTTCAAGGGCATTGGAGATATATTCCATAGCCATATTCTTGACACCCCAAAACCATAAGAAAAGAGTGAAGCTACACCAGGAAATGCTTGGACTGGGTAAACTACATTCAGATAACCGAGTCTCAATTTGATATCAGAATTTAAGATGTCAAAAAGAAGAAGTAGGACATATTTTGTAAAAGAACAGAAGGAATTTCTAGAAACATTACCAAATAAGAAAATGCATCTGTCCAAAAGGGAAGAAAAGTCAGCACACCTTTGTATATTATCTGCACATACAAATTTGATACACATTAAGAAGTATTAAACGTTTGTCTGCATTATCTTTTTGCACTGCAATTTGAGCAAAAATGCATGAGGATAAAACTTGAAGCTTTCAAGTTATGTTCAGTTTTTTTAGTTTATTTAAAAAAAAAATCAATGAAAAGAATATCATATTTTATTTGAATACCATCATTTAATTTGGACTGAAATTTGTTGGTGCCTTTTCCCTACAAAGTTGTCATCTGGCAGCGTGCTTGTATGTGGGTGTATCTCCTGAGACTGCAGCAGCAAAATAAAATTGGAGCATTGCCTTTCTGAGAAGTGATTGAACATCCTGCTTTTTTACAGATGTCTACAGCTGAGATCTGAGGACATGATGTTTATTTAACAGGCATAAATACATTAAATTTTCTTTGTACAGCTTTGCTTCAAACTGCTCATCTGTTGTTGTTTTTCAGATTACATAAAGCATGCTGCCAGGTATAATTATTTCTGCTGAGCAGATTAAAGGACCCAAATAACCAGGACTCCATCTTTGCAGACAACATTTCCCAATACAAGATCTGTATCTTGAAATAAAACATTCTGGGCTTTTGTTTGAAAATCAAGATATGGAGGATCAGATTAGATTTAAATGAAAATAATATGTTTTTCAAATACAAATCAGTTGAGAGGGAAAAGTAACTGGACATAGAAAATGTAGAGATATGGAATATTTAGAGTGATAATTTAACCTCCCACCACCACCACCTCTCTGGTCAAGAAGAAAATTATTTTGAAGCAGGGCACAGCTGTCCATTGCCTATTTGTAATCAGTGAAGAGGAGAGAGTTTATTACATCCCCATACCTATTGTTATCCTATTATCCCATTGTTGTGTTGGAATCAGGAAACCAAAATCCTCGACAAAGAAAAATAGGAGGAAAGAGAGTGTGTGATACCTTTAACCCCTTTGTGATAGAATATAAATCAAGTTTCAAAAGCCAATCCTTTCTTGTTTCATGTTAATGCAGTTCTCATTAAAACACATTTATTATGTAATATCATAATTTGCTCCTTTTTTGTCAATATAGAAGAGATAATAATTCATTTTATAATAATAGCAATAACACTTAGACTTATATATCACTTCACGGTCCTTTACAGCCCTCTCTAAACGATTTACAGAGTAGCATATTGCCCTCAACTGCCGAACTGCTGGCACAACCTGAGTCTCAATTTTTTATCTTATTTAGAACATCATAAACCTATAAAACAAGGAGTGCGATTCTACTGGTTTGGCCTGGTTCAGGTGAACTGGTAGCTCTGAAGATCAAGATATTTCATCCCCCCCACCCATCAACTGTTTTCCAAAGATCAGCTGTGCGGTGTGATTTAGATTAGCTAGAAAGCAGGAAATCTAAATCGTGCAGCACAGCTGATACCCCCTCACTGTTGTGCTGCTTCACCCACGAGGCTTCCCTGAGGCCCAGGAGGCAAAAAACAGGGTGGGAGGAGCTGTGTCCCCCTGCACCCCATTTTTGCTCCCAGGAGGCTTCCTGAGGCCCAGTAGGCAAAAAACAACTCATGCCCATCCAGTCATATGACCACCTGGCCACGATCACCTGGCCATGACCACAGAACCCGTAGTTAAAATTTTGCATCCCACCCATGTACAAAACTATACCATAAATATGGCCTACACAATTGAAAACAGCAGCTAATTAGAGTACTGTAGAGAAAAAAGTATTTTAAAACAAGGCAGAGCTGGAAAAACATCAGAAATGCAACATCTCTAAAAAGGGAACAAAGTAATGTAGTCCTTCTTGGAATGGTATTTTGTAGCTGCTATTGAAAAAAGCGATTTCGAGATCTGTAAGATTTCGAGATCTGCAAGCGGATGAAGCGGATGCATCACGGACGCCTATAGGAAACAAAAGGGATGCCTCACGGATGTATATCGGATGCAAAGTGTTCACTGCGAGGCGGGGAATATGAATTGCGTCATCTCCGCGGATATAAAAGGATGCAGCACGCATGCAGTCAGCATACAGGGGAAAAATGTGCTGCCACATACATCAAGCAGGAACACCATGGTTCGTCAGTCAGGGAAGAAGAGGAAGTCCATGCCTACTCGTTCCAGCCCTGGCAAGAAGGCCAGAACCAGCATCCCACCCCCTGGCACTGACTCTGAAGCTGCTGCTGTTGCTGCTGCGGCTGTGGTGGACCAGTCCCAAGGCCCTCAAAGCTCTGCTGCTGAAGGCCCTGCTGCTCAAGCCCCAGAAGGCCCTGCTGCTCAAGCCCCTGAAGGCCCTACTGCTCAAGCCCCTGAAGATCCTGCTGCTCAAGCCCCTGAAGATCCTGCTGCTCAAGCCCCTGAAAGCCCTGCTGAAACCTCTGCCAGAGGGAGGAAGAGGCAAGGGAAGCAGAAGGGGGAGAGGAAACAGTACACCATTTCCAAGGAGCATGAGGATGAGGTGCTGGAATGGCTGAGAGAGAACGAGTACCTCTGGAGAAAGGGCCACAGACTCTATCGCAACACCAAGAAGAAGCAGGCAACTTGGAAAGACAAGGCAGAGAGTCTGGGTTACACTGCAGATGTACTCCTGCGATGGTGGAAGCACATGCACACCTGGTATGGCAAGCTACACCTGAAGAAATCTGGGCAGGCTGCTGTCAAGCTCACTGACTGGGAGATGTACATCATGGCCAAGTGCAGCTTCCTGGAGGGTGAGATCCGCCACCGAGGAGCAGCCCCTCTGAGACCCCTCTCCCTCAGACAGCCCAAAGACAGCCAGTCCTCTTCCAGCCAGGAGCCAGCTACTCTGTCCAGGCAGGTGTGAGGGCCCCACGGCAGAGACCCCCCTGACAGCTGCACTCCCCATGCCGGCAGACTTGGAGGATCCCGTGGAGGATGATGCCCTGCTGTCACAAATGGAGGAAGAAGCAGCATCCATCAGAGGCCAACCCACCCCCACCCCACCCCCAGCTCCAGAGGATGCAGGCAGAGAGGCAGACTGGAGGGCCAGGACCACAGTGTGGTGTTGGAGATCAGGGACACAATGAAGACCAGCACAGAACTTCTCTCTCAGCTGGCCCACAGCAACATACCATCCTCAAACCGCAAGCCCTTCATCACCTATGTGAGCCACACCCTGAGGGACCTGCCCGAGGCCCAGTACCAGGTGATGAAGCAGAAGATCACAGCACTTCTGCACAACCCTCAAGGCCCAGCTGAAGCTGCTCCTACCCAGTCCAGGTCTGCTCCTCCACCCCAGGCAATGTCACAGCCCTTCCACGGCTTTCAACAGCCCCTCACCTACCAAGGCTACGATTACCAGGACTTCCCACAGCAGAAGCAGAACTCCCCAGTCCAGGCCCAGGTTCACCACACACCACAGACGCCACACCTTGCCCAGCTGCAGACCAGACAGCCCCACTATACTCCTCCTTCCTCCACCCCACAGCCAAGCCTGTCAAAGGACAATCTGTCATCAGTCTTGGGCCTGACATCTCAAGTCCTTGATGAAGGGCCTGTCAACCTCATGGGACTGAGTCAGCTCTCGGACAGCTTCCTGAACACACCATCCCCTGTTGTACCCTTGGGGCCAAGCACCCCAATGGTGCCTCAGACCAGCACCCAAGCCACAACCACCTAAGAAAGTTCATAAAGGTTATCTTTGCTTAAGACACTTGGTTCATTTTTTTTTCCTGGTAAAGTGTTGGTGAAAACTTTGAAAAAATGGTTAAGCCTTTGCATGCATGTGGGATAGATAAGGATAGTTGTGGGATAGATAAACCTCCAGTGCAACCATAGTGGGACTGTATGGTCCACCATCCCAATGATCCAGATGATTTTCTCCCCCTTTTTATGGAATATATTGGTTGTCTGCTATGGGGCCTTCTACATACTCTAGACATACTGCAGACATCCTAAATATCCGAGATACATCCCAGATACAAACGTTTTGTCCGTTTTGAATACTTTATATATGAGATACATACGCTTACATCCTTTCTATTTCTGTGCTACTAACACTGTGTAGACGTTCCATGTATCTTTTGTTTCCTCCCTCTTTCCGTTTTCAGCTGCAGCGGATGTGAGGGGATGGCTAGAGGATGCAGAGAGGATACAGCGGACGTTTAATGGATGATACCGGACATAGAATGTTTGTTGCCCGTATATGTCATGGATGTACATTGTATGCGGCAGAAAGTTCATCCGCTCACAAAGTTTTGTGCAGCTCAAAACGTCTTGTGTGGATGAAAATGAGTGGATGGATGCTCGACAGATAGAGCATATGAAACATGTATGCAATGAGTACACAACAGATGCATAGCATTTTCCAATGGATGGCAAGCTTTTTAAAACATTTTACATCCTCTTTGCATCCGTAAGTGCAGTGGGACCAGGCCTTAAGTCCCCATCTTTTCTGAGAGCAAGATAATTTATATTTATGAATTGCTAATATCACCCTCCTAAGTAATTCCCTTTGGAGCACTTTCCATTTTGACAACTTAGGAAAGAAGTATTGTCTTTTGGGTTTACCTGAATTAAATGCAGGTGTAGGCATCAAGGGAGGGTTAATTTGAAAAGAGCAATAAAAGAGGAGTACATAACAGAAAGGAAAGGAAAACATTGAGAGGTGTTGAGGAGCTGAGGAGTGTGAGTCAATGAATTCCAAACCAGAAAGATTGTTTTGTATTCCAATTAAATTAGATTATTTGTGAAGGATATGTGAAAATTTTGGGATATTGCAATAAGGCCAAAGAAAAAAATATATGAAGCAGAAAGATTTAATTAAAGGTGAAGAGAAAGAATGGTAAGATATCCACTAACTGACTGCTTTAAAAATACTTTTCAAATGTGTTTTCAATTGTAGGATTGGAAATATTTGATTGACTGTATGCTTTAATATTCAAAAAGAATAAACTTTATCAGTATAAGATAAGAGATGTATTCTTCAAGCTTTCATGCATTTTGTAAAAATCATTGTAGTAAACTGAATACCACTGTGGAACAATTTAAATATTTAATGGAGAGTAAAGTAAGATTTTACACAGGCAAGAAAAAATGTATAAAATAGATGGTGCCTGTGAGATGGAAACTTATCAAAACAGATCCAACCTAGAAATAAGAAGAAATTTCCTGACAGTGAGAACAATTAATCAGAGAAGTGGGATGCCTTCAGAAATTGCGGGTATGTCATCACTGGAGGTTTTTAAGGAGAAATTTGTCCATAATAGTATAGGGTTTCATGCTTCATCTCTGGACTAGAAAACCACCAAGGTCTCTTCCAACTCTGTTATTCTTTATAAATCTCTCCACTCAGTCTTTCCAAGAGAATGGTGTTAAACAATATTTGGAAATGTCCATCAAGTCTTCTGATAGCAAAATCTCATCTTATTGACTAGTTTCAAGGGGAAGATGACTTTGAAAAAGCTTCCTCTCTCACCATAACATGAAAGTTGAAGTGAGGGGTGAGGGGAGGGGTGAGAAACCAGACGAGGCATCCCTCCATGTGAGTGACATTGAGTTGGCCATGACCACCAAGCCACACCCATCATGACATGACCACCAAGCCATGCCCACAAATTAGGCCACGTCCACAGAACCAGTTGTTAAGAAATTGGAATCCCACCCCGGATCTAACCATGTATATTTGTTGCCCATGATTAATTCCTATGATTTGATTATCAACACAGGAAATAGTTGATTGCAATTATGACAAGACTGAATTGACATATATAGCAAAAGACATCACAACAATATGAAGCTCCCTGGATAATAACTGCTCAAACGGGTATGTGAACCCACTTTATTTCTACAACTTCTCTTTTAGATGCTAAACTCAGTAATTCAGGTATATCAAGGCTGTGTCTGAATTGCTTTCACTTCCTCCAAGAAAGGGAAGAACTTGTAGAATGGAAGGTCAGAGGAGACCTGCACACTCTGCATTGTACCTTAACTTCTTTGCCTCAAGAATGGCTTTTCTTTTACTGCCTGATTTACCTGAAATCAAAATTCAGCTTTGATTTTGGTGAAGCAGCAGCTGCTTCTGTCAGAAAGATGCAGTGCTGTGTATTATCTGTGAATTTATAAAGTGGCACTTTACAAAAGTTTGACATTGTCATATGCATTTTAGTTCAACCAATGTCACCATTCTTTTAGCAGAGCAGAATGGCAATGGTTGCCATTTTAATTGGAGAGGACCTGGAATTGGGCAGATAGAAACTGTTGCCAGAGATTGCAGATATGCTGTGCCAATGGATATTGACATTCTTTTCTAAGAAAATCTGAATCCTCTTATTTATATCCAGATCCAGTAAACCAAATAGTATTTCTTGAACTATTTGCAGTAGCCAGTTGTTAGAATGCAATGCTCCAAGCTACTTCTACTGCCTGTCAGCTGCTTGCAAATTGACAGTTCAAATCTCTCCAGGCTCAAGGTTGACTCAGCCTTCCATCCTGGAAATAAGTATCCAGATTGTTGGGGGCAATATGCTGATTCTGTAAACTGCTTAGAGGACTGTAAAGCACTGTGAAGCGGTATATAAGTCTAAATGCTATTGCCCCAGCATATAACTTTTATATACTGTTGTATATATTGTGGTCGGAGAGACAAATACCAATTATATTGTTTGAAGTTGACCCAACCTATTTTACCACACTCTCAAACAAGTGCACACTGGGAAGCCAGATTCTATTTCCTTTAGCATTTGGAGAAGGCAGAAGCACAAAGAAGAACCCATCTTTAATCTATGGCACATGGTCATCCAAGGACAAATCTACATGCCACACACCGAGCATTGATGGTGAGATTTAAATTATTTGTATTTATTCATTTTATGTTCAGCAGTAACTCAATATTGCTTATCTTGTGTTTGGTTCTCATTGTATGTATCCCTATTTTCCCCAGTTTCACCTGTTCTTTCAATAAAGCATTCAAATCTGTGCACACAAAGGATGTTATTGGAGGATAGGTGGGTTTAATTGCATGTCAGGCTGCACACCGACATGTAGTGAGGACAAAACATTGCTATTGTTTTATATTGTTTGGCCTATGCTTTTAACAATGTGCATTTAGTAATTAAATTACTTAAGGGTGGAGAAAAGACAAAGGAACGACTCTAAAACTTCACCTACCAGGTTCTGCAAACTGTCTTCAGCAATTTACACATCCTATACATCACTATGGAGATTCAGCAAATCTTCAGGAATATAGCAACTAAACCTTTTTTTAAAAAATTACATAGAAAACTAAAATTGGCATCCGCAATCTATGAATTTATATTGAAGAGGGGAATTTGCTCCTCTCCCACAAATATGCTTTTAAGTCCCAACTTCCCTGAGAAGAAAAGATGAATCTCCAAAGAGAAGCTTCTTGAAGCTATTAACAATTGGGATTGTCCATTATAAAAAGCAGTAATTTCAACAACCTTTAAAAAGAAAAGAAGAATCTGACAATGAAACAATGATAACTATCTTCTGAGCTGTTTTACTATTCTTTACTTTGAGATGACAAGGAGTTAATAAGATATTAACAATATCTAGTTGAATTCTTCAGAATGATCAAAGGAATAAACTTCAGTTGCATTACTATGATTTCAATCGAGCTGGATCTATAAAAATTCCTGTTTTCTGCAGGGCTTCTTTTTGGAAGTAGCAACATAATGATGAGACTTTATTTGAGCAAGGACCACATGTGAACATCTGAATATATATATATATATATATATATATATATATATATATATATATATATTTGTTTTTTTAGGCTTTCGCGGGTACTTACATGTGTGCTGTTTAGCTTCCTTTGGGTATTCTCCCACGTCATTGTAGTTCTGTTAAAGTTGTAGCAACGTTTCGGCAGAATCTCATCTGCCATCCTCAGGCTTCTGTATAGAGTTAGTTCCTGGTTTCAAATTTGAGGCTGGTCCATTCTGATTGGCTGGGAGCCTGGATCTGTGTTCATTGGACTTGGAGTTTGATTGATTGGTGTTTCTGGTTTCTTCTGTCTGTTTTGTGGCTTTGATTGGCTGGCAACACTCTGTTCTTCTGTTGGAGGCTTTCAGTGCAGCTTGGCTCCGTGTGAAGGGACGGCTGCTCTTCATTAGCAAGCTGCTATTCATTAGCAAGCTGGGTTTCACCTGGGTGCCTGGTGGGGGGGTGTTTGGGTTGGATCTATCAGAGGGAGTCTGTTTTTGCCCAGGTGTTTGCCTGGCTTGTGGCATAGAGATCTTTCTATTTGAGAGTGCAGGCTTCCAAATGATTGACAGTCTGCTGGAATCATCTCTTCTATTCATGCTGTCAGGTCTTTTTTCAATCTCT
>BLBF01000095.1:4371668-4468236 GCA_015471245.1 Laticauda colubrina | reverse complement strand
AAAACTCATACCACTTCTTAGAAATGATCAAAGATCTACACGTAGAACAAGAAGATCTGCTTGTAAGTTTCGACGTGGTTTCACTATTCACTCAAGTCCCAATAAAAGAAACTCTTGAAATCATCAAAAATAAATACCAACCAGCTAAAGACCTGGGCCTTGAGGGTGGTGCAGAAGTGCTATGATCTTTTGCTTCATCACCTGGTATTGGGCCTCAGGCAGGTCCATGAGGGTCTTGCTCACATAGGTGATGAAGGGCTTCCGGTCCGAGGATGGTATGTTGCTGTGGACCAGCTGAGAGAGAAGTTCTGTGCTGGTCTTGATTGTGTCCCTGATCTCCAACAGGACAGTGTGGCTCTGGCCCTCCAATCTGCCTCTCTGCCTGTATCCGTGGAACTGGGGGTGGGGGTGGGGGTGGGTTGGTCTCTGGTGGCTGCCGCTTCTTGCTCCATTTGTGACAGGGGATCCTCCAAGTCCTCTGGAATGGGGAGTGCAGCTGTTGGGGGGATCTCTGCCATGGGGTCCTCCGAAGTCACCTGCCTGGACAGGGCAGCTGTCTCCTGGCTGGAAGAGGACTGGCTGGCTGTGGGCTGTCTGAGAGAGAGGGGTGTCAGAGGGGCTGCTCCTTGGTGGTGGACCTCACCCTCCAGGAAGCTGCACTTGGCCATGACGTACAACTTCCGGTCAGTGTGCTTGACAGTGGCCTGCCCAGATTTCTTCAGGTGTAGCTTGCCATACCAGATGTGCATGTGCTTCTACCATCCCAGGAGTACATCTGCAGTGTAGCCCAGGCTCTCTCCCTTGTCTCTCTAAGCTGCCTGTTTCTTCTTGGTGTCGCGATAGAGTCTGTAGCCCTTTCTTCACAGGTACTCGTTCTTCCTCAGCCATTTCAGCACCTCCTCCTCATGGTCCTCGGAAACGGTGTACTGTTTCCTCTCTCCCTTCTCCTTCCCTTGTCTCTTCCTCCCTCTGGCAGGGGCTTCAGCAGCAGGGCCTTCGGGGTCTTGAGCAGCAGGGCTTTGAGGCCTTGGGGCTGGTCCACCACAGCAGTAGCAGCAGTATCAGTAGCAGCAGGACCAGCACCAGCAACAGGAGAAGCACCAGCAGCACCACCAGCACCACCAGCAGCAGCAGCAGCAGCAGGAGAAGCACCAGCAGCACAAGCACCAGCAGCTCCAGCAGCTTCAGAGTCAGTGCCAGGGGTGGGATGGTGGTTCTGTCCTTCTTGCCAGGGCTGGCAGGAGTAGGCACAGGCTTTCTCTTCTTCCCTGACTGACAAACCATGTTGTTATTCGAAGAAGTTTGTGGCAGCACGTCTTTCCTCTGAATGCTGACTGCGTGCGAGCTGCATCCTTTTATATCCATGGAGCTGATGCAATTCATACTCCCCGCATCCGCAGTGAACGCTTTGGATCCGCTATGCAGGAATCTTTCAATTTGCCAGAGAGATCTTTGTGCAGCCATGCTGGTTTCTTCTTGGATTTCTTGTTTTTCTTTCTCAGTGGTATTGTGCTGGTCTGGGCTTCTATGATCATACTTTTTAGAGTTTCCCAAGATTCTTGAGTTGTTTTCCCCTTTAGGATTTTCATCCATGGAATCTTTCCCAAGTTCTCTCTGAGTTTATTGAAATCAGCTCTTTTAAAATCCAAGACTCTGGTGTCATTATGTTCTGTTGCTTCTGTATGTGTTATGTTGAATTCTAGTATGACATGATCACTCTCACCCAAGATTCCTGCAGTTTCAACTCCCTTTATCACTTCTTCTCTGCTTGTAAGAATTAAGTCCAGTATGGCCGTCTCTCTAGTTTCACCCTCTATCTTTTGGACAACAAAGTTGTCAGTTAGGTTGGTTAGGAATTTATTTGATTGCTCACTTGGTGCAGAATTAGTTTTCCAATTGATATGAGGATAATTGAAGCCCCCCATTTCTATTGTGTGTTTCCTGCATGTGTTTGTTAGTTGGCTGGCAAAAAGAACATTTTTTCTGCTTGATTGGGTGGTCTACAATATACACCTATGACCATGTTATTCTTTTTTTTCTTTTACTTTGACCCATATGCATTCTAGGAGATTTTCATCTTTGGTTTCATGCATTTCTGTAGCAATATAGTAGTCCTTTACATTCAGCGCAACTCCACCTCCTCTTTTACGGGGTCTGTTTTTTGTTTTTGTTTTTGAATAGTTTGTATCCTTCTGTTCCAGTCATGGGTTTCATCCCACCAAGTTTCTGTTATTCCAACTATATCATATTTATCTTCATGTATTCGTAGTTCGAGTTCACCCTGTTTGTTCTCCAGACTTTGTGCATTTGTATATAGGCACTTGAGATCTTTATGTCTGACACCGTGTTTACTGTCTACATAACCTGTGTTGTGCCTGTCTGCCCCACTTCCTTGCCACCTGTTTGATTAATGCACATGGTATGGCACTCACCATTAAATGTTTGATCCAGATGATACACTGTTCCCTAAGCACTTATGTATGTAATGTGAAAATACTGTGTATAAATAAACTTTTTAAAAAAAAAGTAAAAGAAAAGAGTGTATGGTTGGGGATTTCTTCAACTTGGAGCTAGCTAACCAAGCATGTGTGCAGACAGAAGCATTTACACAAATAGGACTATTTTCTCCAACATTTGGCCAAGAATTCTTTTAAAATTAGAAATGCCATATTTTGAGTCATTGGCCAAATTTGGCCTTTAAACAGCATATAAGAAGAGGCACATAAACTGCATAGGCCAAGAACCAAAACCTAAATTTGATTTCATTATTTTCAACTTCACTATAATTTAAAGTTAGGAAATGTATATATTGATTTATTTTCCATATGTTTATATATGAACCTTTTGGAAGCGTTCTAGGTGCCACAGTTAAAGTTAGAAACCTTGTGGTCTAGATGCTGCTCATATGCATGTGAGTTTTATAGATCAGAATGATAAGTTAAAGCCCCTGTCACACTGCACCAATGGATGGAAAGAGGATGTAAAATGGAGAAAAACACTTGCCATCCGTTGGTTAACGCGATGCTTCCGTTCTGTACTCACTGCCTCCGTTTTGCTTCCTCTCTATCCGTTCAGCATCCGTCTATTGACATTTCATCTGCTCAGAAGGTTTTGAACTGCTCAAAACTTTTGAGCGGAAAATGTATCCAATGCATCCATTCTGCATCCTCTAGGCATACGGGGCACATCCGTTCTGCATCCATTACACATCTGCTATATCCTCTAGGCATCCGCTGCGCATCTGCGCAACTCAAATCCATTCCAGCGGTAAACGGACGCAGGGAGGAAGCGGAAAGGACGCGCAGCATTAGTAGCACGGACGGAGAAAGGATGAAAGCGCATGCAGCTATGCATCCACATCATCCGCTACGCATCCTCTCTGCATCCGCTCTGCATCCTCTACGCATCCACTCTGCATCCACTCTGCATCCTCTATGCATCCTCTACGCATCCTCTACGCATCCGCTTTCCATCCGCTCTGCATCCTCCCCCCGTCCGTTCCTTTCTGTGTTATCCGCTCTGCTTATGCAAATTTTTGCCCCTTTTGAGAGCGGATAACAACAGATGGAACATTTTTCTCATCCGCTGTGTCCTTTTTACAAATGTTTTGCATCTGTTGGGCAGTGTGACAGGGCCTTAAACATTTTCTCATTCAGAGTCAGTAGTTCTTTGGAAGGTAACATTCCAATCATCAGGCAAATAAAAGAGGTATCCTTTTGGTGAAACGTTTCCTCTTTTTTTCTGTTCCTGTTTCTATGTAATTCTATTTGTAGATCTTTTTACTGAGAGTAAGCTAAACTTGAGTAGCAATTTATTGGAATTTCTTCTTGCTTGGAGATGTGTTGCTGTTTCAGCTGTTCATCTGATTCTAACCAGTATGATAAGCAAATGTGCCCAAGAATCTTTATGTAACAGGAGTGTTATGTATTGAATGCATATAGTTGTGTAAGTCTGCTAAGTGAAAATAACTTTTAGATGACCCTCACTGTTAGCTCCATCTGTTTTGGAGGGAAACTTTGAATATTTATATTTGGGTGGGTTTTTCAAGTATTATGATTGGTTAAGATCTTGTGGGCCCAGAGTACAAATTACAGGCACAGACGCACCGGAGGGATCCATTCCAAGGACTCCTAAATGCAGTCTAGTCCACCCATAGCAGAACCGGCATTAATCAGCACCACAGAGGCCTTCTCAAAATGGCTAAACTGGGAAGACTCAACAAGTTTGGCATTAATCACCCTGAATAGTGGCTATGTCTCCAGAGTAGACAACTATATCTGGGTTAACCAGAAGGTGGCAATCCTGTTATGTGTCTGTGGACAAGCCACATTTGATATTGGTATACTGGTATATAACTTGGTATATTAAAACTTGGTATACTGGCAAGCATACAGACAGTGGCCTAC
Organism: Laticauda colubrina; assembly: GCA_015471245.1. Classification (NCBI taxonomy): domain Eukaryota; kingdom Metazoa; phylum Chordata; class Lepidosauria; order Squamata; family Elapidae; genus Laticauda; species Laticauda colubrina. Next base: position 4,463,830 of record BLBF01000095.1, on the reverse strand, counting down.
GCACACCTCAAGAAAAAAATTAAAGGAACATTTTGAGCCTAAACTCTTGGTCATTGTCCGGCACCTTGCATTCGATCAACAAGAACTGGAGAACCAGGGAATCTGCAGCAGGGTTTGTGGCAGCCCTTCTCCAAGCTTTGCACCAATGTGAGTTTCCTGATCTGGAAGATTGTCTCAGAGACAGGCTCATTTGCGGCCTGCATAATAGTGAATTACAGTAGCACCTGTAAGTCTCCATTTGCCTTGGAGAAACTGACTTTCCAAGACTCTTTGAAGGAAGTCATGGCAGATGAGACTGCCAGAGGGGGCCATGAAGACTCTCCGGCCACCAAAAACACACACCAGCCACCACCCCCCAGTGATCCACCAAGAAACTGCAGAAGGCTCGGAGGTCAGTGAGAGATGAAATCAATCGCTTGTGGAGAGCCACCCAGATGGCCTTGCTCCACAGAGCAAGCAACTCCCCCACACAGTGCGCAAGTTGTGGGGGACAACATGAAAGAAGTGCAGAGTGCAGATTCTGTACAGCCGTATGCCGTGCCAGTGGCAAGTAAGGATACATTGCCAGAGTTTGCAGAGGTCATCAATAGGAAATGAAACCTGCGACACAGCAGCACAAGTGGAAAAGGCCCCCAAAAGAGAACAGAGTTGAATACTGCTCAGGAAGGCATAGCATGCAATGCACAGGGCCCAACGCCCCTTCAAAGAAAAGATAAAACTCCAACTAAATCATTAAGGGGTCCCATGCTCCAAACCATACTGGATTGGCCCTGTCCATTATATCATTCATAACTTTTAACCACATTTGCAAATGCAGCTGATGGCGAGTCCTACTGAAATCATCAAGTTTAATGCTCATGGACTTTCAGAGTCACTGTGTTCCTGTAAGGGGTGAAGCTATTATTAAGGTACAATTTAGAGAGTTCAAGCCCCCCCCCCCCAGTATGGTGGTTGTAGAGGGGCCACACACCAGCCTTATAGGACTGGACTGATTTGAGGCCCTGGGCATCAGGGTAACAGGCATTCATTGAACCCCAATAACTGATCTAGAAGTGGTATGCCAACAATATGCTGACATATTCAGTGCTGAGCTGGGACTGTACAAAGGGGCACCCATTTCACTCAATCTCAATCCAGCAGTTACTCCAGTCCAATTAAAACCATGCAGGGTTCCCATTGCATTGATGTGGAAGTAGACAAGCTGGTACAGCAGGTATTACTCCAACCTGTGGACTGTAGCCATTGGGAGATTCCCATAGAGACCACAGTTAAGCCTAATGGGGAAGTTTGCATCTGTGTAGACTACAAGTGTACCATAAACAACGCACTACAGCAGTATTCTTTCCCTGTACCAGTGGTAAGCCATATCCTCGCCTCGCTCCAGGGAGGCTGAATCTTCACTAAGCTAGACCTCACCCAGGCTTACCAGTAGCTGCCAGTGGATGACACTACCGCAGAGGCGCAGAGGTGCATTCCGAGTGCACCGCTTGCAGTTTGGGGTGAGCATGGCACCAGAGTTGTTCCAAAGTATTATGGAATAAACACTGAATAATATTCCTGGTCTGACCCACTTGCTTAGCCAGGGGAGCCCACGCACTTCTCTTCCTGCTTCCTGCTGCTTCCGGGCCTCTTTCCAGACATCCATGCTACACAGTGTCCCCTTGGCAATGCCCCTCACTAGTAATTTCTGGTGCTCAGTGGAGTCAGGCTTTCTCCCAACCATGAGGCGCCCGAGGGCCTGGGCTGGAATGGTGCCAGGCCCAGTGATCCTTTGGAGGAGGCTCTATTTCCTTTGCTTTATTCTCCCCTGGAGTCACCTGGCCTTAAGTGCTCCCATACCTGTCATCATTCGGGAGGCATGCAGAGCTTCTTTCTGGTCTTGGTGACAGATGCTCTTTGGTGCCTTTGCTCGTCTCATGGAGCCAGCCTGGGGCTGGGCTCTTCTGTGTGCTTCTCCTCCTGGCGCACTCCAGGCCAACCAGCCTCTCCCACCTCCTCTCTTTTCACCTTCTCTCTCTCTCGCTACCCCCCGTTTTTGGAATTCCTAATCATGGGTGGCATCTGTGATTGGCTGTTTGGTTCTGATCCCACTTGGGCACCAGCCTGGGTTTTCCAATCTCACGCAACCCTGCATTCTTTACCCGCCGGGCACCTGCTGGCAGTCTGCTCCGTCCTCAACCCAGGCAGGGTGGGCAGAATGGACATGGGCTTTCTCAGCACTGGCAGCCTCCCAGGTTCCTACGTGCAGCAGGGCAAAGTTGCCGCAGCGATAGTACCCTAGTTGCCTTAGCATGCTTGGTTAGTTCAGAATTGCCCTACTTAGAGAAGGAGGTGCTGGAGGATGAGGAGGCAGTAATAGAGAAGCAAGAAACTCAGGGTGCTACTGCTGTGGCAGCTTTGCTTGCATCTCTGAGGCTTCGATATTGGGAGAGGCAGCGAGTGCTGGAAAAGCAGAGAACTGTGCATGGCTCCATCTCCCTTTCCTTTCCTGCCTGGGCACAGGAGGGAGGAGGAAGCAAAGCGAGAGAGGCAGGAGCAATTCAAAATTAGAGAACCAACAGTAGGAGAGCTAACAGTGGGGGCTGGTGGAGGGAACTGTTATTGGCACCGACCACCATGTATGGGAGCTGGTTGGCACGTCATCTCAGGGATCTCACTCTGGGGTCCCTTGAAGAGCTGGGAGGCACAAGAACTGCACGGTCCACATTAATTGCTTTTGGAGGTCATTTCTTCTACAGCCCTGTTAGGAATGTAAGTCACCTAACAGTTGGGTTGGAAAATATATAAAACAGGATAGATATTTTAATACTGTCTCTTTAAGGGAATGCTAAAATGGTAACTAGTAAAATGGTAACTGTTCCTCAAACAACCATATGATGGAGCCAGAAACCTGAGTTGTTCTGTCCTGTTTTGGAGAGTGTTGCCATTCCTGCATTTCCCTGTTGACTGTTGCTGATCATCGTTAGCCTTGGATTTGATGTAAGTCTGTTACTGAACTGTTTATGATCCTGGACTTTGTTTTTGGATTATCCCTGGACTGAAAACTGACTGCTTTAACTGCAAATGACTTGGACTGTTTGTTGAACTTTGCTTAATGGTTTTACTGGAAGTAAAAACCTACATTTTTATTATATAGTGTATCTATGTGCAGGTTGTGTGTTATTCTTCACCACTCTCACTACGTCTCTCTGTGTGTGCTCATTCTTCTAATGGGGAATTATCTCAACACTGGTTATGGGTTCAGGCCATTCCAGGCCCAGATAACTGAGAGTTGGTGTGAATACACAGTACTATATACAGACAGCTGTTTACTGTTTAATTGTGGGTTACTATCCTAGTAAAGATGGCACAAGACCTGTCAATAAGTCTATCACTGATAATCCAGCTGGATGGAACACACTATGCTTCCTGGTCTATGAAGTGTAGTCTACTTCTGCGGAGAGAAGGGTTATAGAATACAGTTCAGGATCCACCAGATGTAAATGCTTGGGATCCAGTTGATGAGGATGATATCAAGAAGCTTGCTGACTTTAAACGGAACAACAAATGAGCTTTTTATATAATTGGACTAACACTGAGTGACCAGCAGCTAGTCCATATTCGTGGAGAAGAGTCCGCTGCTAGGTGTTGGGAGAATTTGAAGAGGATTTATGTTCATGACAGTGTAGGTGCACACATACATTTTACACGTAAACTGTTTAGAGCACATCTTCTGAAGGGTGGAGATGCTAGCTCATTTGAACTTCATGAAAATAACTTTTAAAGAGCTACATGAAAAGGAACTGATATTTTCAGAGCTGCATCAAATTTACATCTGTCAGCCTTCAAGATCTTCTACTATCACTTTGCATCTTTCGGCTGCCATAAGTAACCGGGGGGAGGTGAGGATGAATCTGGGAAGTGAATTGGAGGTGTTACAATTTTTCTGTTGTATAAAATGAGGAGGGGGATCAGAGTTAGGTTTCTATTTCTTGTTTAACTTTCTTTTCTCTGCGCAACTGCAACCCATTATCAAAGTATGCCAAGGTCAATGGACAGAGGCCTCATCACCACCTGAAAATGCCCACATGATCATATTCACAATTTCTAATTGGAAGATTCATTTGAACTATTGGGGGTGGGAACATTTCCATCACTTTGTATATGTGATTTATGCGCCTAATTTCTCAGATTCAGAATTCTATGGTTGCTACCACTTCATTTTCAGTAAATGATATCTTTTCTCTAACTTAAAGAGTTTAAGTATTTCTTTCTTGAATTTTGAATGGAGCACCACATGACAACATCATCCTTTCCTCATTGGATGAAAGTTATGATGGTTACATTTCTTCACTGGAAGTCCTGCCCAGAGATAAACTGACATTGATGACATAACCAGAAGATTGTTAGAAGAGGCAAGAAGACAGCTGGATAGGGGCCAACTGAGGAAGGAACAACCACAAGAAGAGGATTTGTCTTCAACTGCCTATACTGTTAGAAAATGTTTTTCTTGTGGCGCTAAGGGACATATAGCTAAATTCTGTAAGAAAGGAAAATGACAGAATACTGGTAATCACCAGAAGGCTAAGAAGAATGTCAATTTAGCATTTCTAGCAACTCAACTGTAAACCATTATTTGTGGGTAGTTGATAGTGGAGCATTGCAGTGTATGACAAGAAATAGAGAGAGGTTTGTAAAGATGCCTATGAATAAGCAACATGTATCATTGGCAAATGGATGGAAGATGAAAGCGTCTGGTGAAGGTATTGCATATTGTTCTTGTGTAAATGAGTATTTAACCATGTTATATATACCTAAACTGAAATTTAATTTGTTATCAGTAAGGGCTTTAGTTAATATTGGTTATGTAGTAACTTTTAGGGGAGATAACTGTATAAAATTGTAACTGCTAATTTAGAGAATGATTTATATGTGATACATGATGACCAGTTGAAGATAGCTTACTCAGTTTATAACAATGTTAAGCCACATGATGACTGTATACATTTACTTCATAGACGTCTGGGGCACATTAATTTCAAAATGCTCAAACAAACTGTTGAATTGTCAGAGGGAGTAAAATTAAAACCCTGTTGTAAGTACTTAAACTGTAATGCCTGTAGCTAAGAGAAAAGCAAGGTTATTCCAGCAAACATACATAATGTGTTTAAGACCTTTAGAGGTTGTGTTTGCAGACATAATTGGTCCTAAAAAACCCAGTTTGGGACCCAGTTTAACTGTCTAAGGTTTGCTGAGAGAAAAATGAGGAGTAATTACTTTAGTTACTGATAACAGGACTGAGTTTGTTAACAATAGATTCCAAACAATGTTGAAATTGGCTGGTGTTGAGCATAAGCATTCTGCAACTTACAGGCCACAACAAAACTCGTTTGTAGAATGAAGAGGGCAAACATTACAAGCCATGGCTCGCAGTATGTTATCTGATTCAGGCTTGCCTGAAACACTGTGGGATGAGGCCATAATGTGCAACAACCATGTGCCATAATGTGCAGCAACCAATGTAGTGAACACAACTGGTGAAGTGCCATTCACTCCTTGGCGTGGCAGAAAACCAAATTTAAGTTATCTACACACATTTGGAGCACCAGCATGGATGCATATTCCCTCACAAGTAAAACTGAAAGGGCAACACAGAGCTAGGAAATTATTTTTTCCTAGGTTACGAGGCCAACTATAGATCGTTTAGATTTTGGGATCCAGGCACAGCTCATGTTTATTGTAGCACTAGTGCAAAATTCCTTGAGCACGTTGGGTGGCATGAACTGGAACAGGAATCCAGCAATTGTGTTATTATTGACACCAAAGTAGTCCTTAAAAATAAAATAAGTAAACCATGAATAGCTGTTGAAGAGGAAGAGCAGGCACAGGAGGAAGTAGGACAACAGGCACAGGAGGAGGTAGAAGAACAGGAACAGGTGGAACAGAAAAGTCCACCAGTAAGCCCTGTATTACCAAGATGTTCAAACCATGTAACATGACCACCTGATAGATATCATGCTAGTGTTGTATGCCAAATGTATATGGTTCCAAATAACTATAATGAACTAAAATGGTATCCTGCTAAGGATCAGGCTGCTTGGCAGGAAGCAATGGATAAGGAACTGGAATCATTAAAAAAGTTGGAGGTATACAAAAATGTTAAGTTACCATCTGGTAAACATGCCATAGGATGTAAATGGATTTATAAACTTAAGACAGGTGTAGATGGGACTGTTACCCATAAAGCCAGGTTAGTAGCACAAGGGTTCAGTCAGACAGCAAACGACTATGATGAGATGTTTGCACCTAGTCTGAAGGCTACTACATTAAGGGCAGCATTAGTGTGGGCAGATAAGGAGTAAAACATTATAAATCATTTAGATGTAGAGATGGCATATCTGCATGCACCGTTGCAACACACTATTTATTTGAAGAAACCTTTAGGTATAAAAGCTGATAATGCAACTGATTTCTGGAGATTGAAAAAGAGTTTTTATGGCTTGAAGCAATCAGGATATGAATGTAACCAGTGTATAATTAAGGAATTAACTAAGATAGGTTTTGTACCTGGCACAGCTGATCCATGTTTGTTCAAAAGAGAAAGTAATGGTGTAATTTCATTGTTGCTATTGTTCACTGATGATATAGGATTAATCACCAAAACTGAAGAAGAAGCTACTGAGATAATTTCACTGCTGGAAAATAAATTTAAGATAAAACAGTTAGGAGAAATCAAACATTATCTTGGTTTGAAAATAGATAGAACTAGGGGAGGATACAAGATCTCACAGGCAGATAAAATTAACAATTACTAAAAAGTTATAAAATGGAACTTTGTAAGCTGGCTAAAACACCAATGAGCCAGGAGTTTAGCCATAGTGATGTTCAAAGTCCTGTTTTTGATAAGCACATTTATCAGTCCTTGCTTGGTAGTTTATCTTATCTCAGTAATTGGTCAAGGCCAGATATTGCATACAGTGTTAATGAATTAGCGAGATTTAATGCTGAGCCCACTGAAAGGCACTGGCAAGCTGCTAAGCGTGTGTTAAGATATCCGAAATAAACAATGTATTGTGCATTGTATTTGGAGCCTAAGTAATGAACTAACTCTTACTGCATATGCCGATGCAAGTTTTGCTAAAGACATAAATACACATAAATCTACGTCAGGTATTGTAGTATTAGGAAAGGTATTGATTGGATGGAGGTTTATTCGACAGAAACATCTAAGTTTGTCAATAATGGAGGCTGAATTCTCATGTTTATCTCTATTATGTACAGATTTAATTTATTATAAGCAACTATTGATTGATATGGGAATTGATGTAACAGATTCTATTGTTGTTTATGAAGACAACCAATCAGCAATACAGATGGCTTCCAATCTTGCTGTTAAGACAAGATCAAAACACACAGATTTAAGATTTTTAAATGTGAGACAATGTGTAGAAAGTAAGATGATTAAGCTGGAATACTGTATGTAAGAAAAATAACATCACAGATCATTTTACAAAAGCCTAAGGCTCTGTAAAGCATAAGGCTTGGTGTGAGGATTATGGTTTTAGAATGTAAGGTTGTATATATTGTTCTATCCAAAGGGGAGAATGTTAGGAATGTAAGTCACCTAATAGTTGGGTTGGAAAATATATAAACCAGGATAGACATTTTAATACTGTCACTTTAAGGGAATGCTAAAATGGAAATTGGGTATGGTTCCTTGAACAGCCATAAGATGGAGCCAGAAACCTGGGTTGTTCTGTCCTGTTCTGGAGAGTGCTGACGTTCCTGCATTTCCTTATTGATTGCTGATCGTAGTTCTTCTTGGATTTGATGTAAGCCTGTTACTGAACTGTTTTTGATACTGGACTTTGTTTTTAGATTATCCCTGGACTGAAAACTGACTGCTTTAACCGTGAATGACTTGGACTGTTTGTTGAACTTTGCTTAACGGTTTTCCTGGAAGTAAAAACTACATTTTTATTATATAGTGTATCTGTGTGCTGGTTGTGTGTTATTCTTCACCACTCTCACTATGTCTCCCTGTGTGTGGTCATTCTCCTAATGGGGAATTACCTCAACAGGCCCACCAAAAAATTTTCCACAGTCCACTGGTGGGCTGCAGCTTTAGATAACCCTAATTGTTAAATCTGCTAAAAGTGAAACTAACCTTTAGATGACCCTCACTGTTAGCTCCAACTGTTTTGGAGGGAAACTTTGAACATTTATATTTGGACAGGTTTTCAAGCATTATGATTGGTTAAGACCCTGTGGGACCAAAGTATGAATTACAAGCATTTGCCTGCAGTTCTTTAGTTCCAGTTTTTGAGTCAATAAATGCTATTGCAGCTATGCTGGTCTGGTTCTTGCCTCCTGAAGCCCACTACGTAATAAGGAGAAAGCAGGAAAGCTACTTTTTCAGTTGTTAGACCCATGTCTTAAAGTAAAGGTATTACAGATAACACTACAACTAACACTGTTTATCTGCGATGACATACGAAGGTAGGCCGCTTCATCTTTGTTTTACCCAATCCCTTTACTAATGACTTAACATTTAATCCCATAGCTTGGCCTTTTACATTCCAGAAATGTTTTGCTCTTTAATTCCACTCAGGTGTAAAAGGAGATCAAACAAGAAAAAGAGAATCACTTAGCTATAAAAGGTCAGATTGTTTTCCAAAGTTTGTTAGGACAAGGTACATTTCTCTTGTCTCTTCTTTTGAGTACAGAGTGGTGTCAGAAAAGTTCCTAAATCTATAAAATTGTGTATGTTTCTAATCAGTAAAGCTCTTTCAAATCAACAGTTGTAACTTCCCAGTATCTATACCTACAATTGTGCTGCAACATTGTGTTTTTTTTTCTTTACTGTGACACAGGGAAAAAAATAGACTCAGACTAAGTAATGTTTAACATAACCACCCAAAGTCACTTATCAGTGTGTTGGGCAGCATATACATTTAATAAATAAATAGTTTAATACTAATTTTATATGTATGTGTATATGTACATCCATATACATATACACACACATATACATTTACATACATATATATTCAGATTATTCAAATATCCATTGTTTTCTATTACAATGAAAACAACTCCAAACCCTAATTCAAATGTTGATGAGCCTCACAAATAGAATCCATTACTACCCTTTTGTTAGAAAATATTCTTTTGGTTATGTCCCCCTGTACAAAACAAATTCAGAGTTATGAATTCCAAATGCAGAAAATATAGCCAAGAAAAACATATGTGATTTTAACTATCAAGCTCACTCTATAGGTTTATTAACAATTTTATGGATTTTGGTCCAAAATGTAATATTAGGACCAGTCCAGACATGCAAGTTAATGTTCCAGTTTCACAATTGCATCTAGCTTTTATTAAGCAATCTCTGAAGAATATACAAAGTTTGTATACTGTACGGTAGTTTAGCTTATGTATATTTGAAATTCTATTCCTCCTTTGCAATGCGAATACACTCTCCTTGTTTTCCACACAGAATTTTTTAATTAACATTATTTCTTTATAATGTTATCATTATAAAAAGAGAATGGCCACAAAATTGCCAGTACTGGGCAGCTCACAAGTAAAAACATTAAAAACAAGGTGGAAAAAATATTAGACACACACAACATTAAACAGCTATAAAAGAATAAAAGATAAGCAACAATAGGACAGAAACAAAAGAGAAATTACACAATAAAGAGAGATTAACTCAGCTTCATTAAAGGATTAAGTAAAGATCCTACAAGGCCCTTCAAGCAGGGTAATGACCATCTGGATCTTGGAGAAAACTTCACTCCAGAGATAGGAGTCTCAGATTATGGTCCAAAGTTGTTAATAGCCTAACACCATGATGGCGAACCTATGGCACACGTGCCAGAGGTGGCACACAGAGCCCTCTCTGCGGGCATGCCAGCAATCAGCCCAACTCAGCTCCACTGTGCATGCGTGCCTCCAGCTGATTTTCAGGTCTGTAGATCACACTGACCTCCCCCATCTTATTTGCAAAAAAAATTAACTTTTTGTCTCACTAGCTGGCCCTGCCCCACCCTATCTGACTCTCCCATCTCCCGAGTCATTGCACCACCTAACAGTTCTTTGGCTGCTCTGGTTCCTGCTCCTTGCTTGTTATTGTTGCCGCTTGCTTGCTTGTTTGCTTGCCTGCCTGCCTGCCTTTGTGAACCCCCCCGTGCTTGCCGTGACCCAGGCCCAGCTGCTCCCACTTCTGGCCCACTTGCTGTCGGTGCCATCAGTGCCTGCATCTACCCCCTTGCAAGTCAGGAGTGCTGCCAGTGGTTGCTCCCATGTCCACCTCACACCTCCAGTGGCTTTTAACAATGCTGCAGGAAAGGCCCAGGATCCACATGAGCTGGGGGGCAGGGCAGGCATGGCTGGCATGTCCTCATGGCTGGCATGAGGACATGTGCAGCATGTCCTCTCTTCTGGCAGAGGAGGAGTGGGTATCCCTGTGCCCCTCACCCGCTTATGCCGCTGCTGCTGCCACCAGGAAAATCCAGTGGTCTGCAGTGCACCCATATTGGTAATGGGTGATAAATGGGGAGGGAGGGTATTGCATGGGAGATTGCAGCATCAGACCCCTTCCCAGGTGTCTGACCCCTGCAAGGGGAGGGCATGATCTCCCATGCTCCACCCACCCACCTCAGGAGCCTCAAAGTGTTCATCTCCCCTCGGACACCTGCTAAGCCTCATCCCACCACGATTCTTTTCCTTGCCAGAAGCACTCGCACGCCCAGCAGGAAGGAAGCAGCTTGGTGAGGGACAGAGGGGCAGTGAGTACATTGTTGCTCATGGGGTGGGGGTGGGAAGCATGGGAGATTGTGTCCTCCCATTTGCAGCTCCTGGGGAGATCAAGCCTCCCACTCGCAACATCTTCGGCATCTTCGGGCATCACTAGCAGCCATTTCCTGCAACTCAGGACTTCTGTGCTCTTCCCTCTGCTGCTCAGCCTCCTCGATGTGCAGAGGCAGGAGGCAGCAGCCACGATGTGGGTTTGCTAGGGTGACTGCAGGAAAAAAAAACCACCCATGCCCTGCTTGGCCCCGCCCCTGCCCACCTGCCCCCATGTCTTGTTTAAAGCCCTCATTTAACTTAGCTCCGAGACAACAACAACAAAAAAACAATCTCGATCAGCCAGACTTCTTTTTCTAAGCAGAGAGAAAACCACGGTCACCTGAAGCAGCTCCCCTTGAGCACTTGAGAAAGGTTGCAATTTAATCCCCTTTACCCTTCAAAAGCTCCTTCCCTCCCACCTCATCTCTCAGCACCTCTTCTCATCGTACAGGAGGAGCTGCATTCTCGCAGTGATTGGCTAGCCCTGCAGCTGAGGGGAAAAGTGAGGAGGAAAAGTTGGGGAGATGGGAGAAGCGTTCCCCCTTCCCAGCCAGCTGGGACTGTCTGTGATTGCTGCTGTTCCCCTTTGTGGGGGTGGAGCCCGATGTCTTTTCTCTCGCCCGGAAGTTGTGGCTAAAGGCCCGGTCCCACTGGCCAACGGATGCAAAATGTATGTATAAAGGACACAGCAGATGAGCAAAATTTTGGGGGTGGCTCCATCTGTTATCATCTTCTCCAAAAAGTGGTGAAAATTTCCATAAACAGAACGGAAAAGAATGGAAAAGAACAGACGTGGTAGTATATAGCGGGGATGTTAAACAGATGTTCATAGGAAGCCTAGCAGATGAAAGTGGATGGAAGCGGATGACACCTCCAAAGGGGTTCCGGGGGATAATTGCGAAGCAGACACATAGCGGATGAAGTGGATGCATCACATATGCCTAAAGGAAAGAAAGGGGATGCTGCGTGGATGTATATCGGATGCAAACCGTTCACTGCGCATCCTTTCTATTTCCGTGCTACTAACACTGTGTAGATGTTCCGTGTACCTTTTCTTTCCTTCCTCTTTCCGTTTTCAGCTGCAGCAGATGTGAGTTGTGAGGATGCCCAGAGGATGCAGAGAGGATGTTTAATGGATGATAAACAGACATAGAACGTTTGTTGCTCGTATGTCGCGGATTTACATTGCACACAGCAGAAAGTTCATCTGTTCACAAAGTTTTGTGCAGCTCAAAACTTCTTGCATGGATGAAATCGCAGTGGACGGATGCTCAACGGATAGAGCGTATGAAACACGTATGCAATGAGTACACAACGGATGCATAGCGTTTTCCAACGGATGGCAAGCTTTTTTTAATGTTTTACATCCTCTTTGCATCCGTAAGTTCAGTGGGACCGGGCCTTTTAAGGAAGTGCCACTGCCAGGTACTTTAACATCCTCCGCAATCCAAAACTCGGCTTCCTGCTCTTGGCCTCCCTCAGGTATCAGTTCAGAAGCCATGTGGGGAGGGCTACAGAAGTCTTCGCCCTCCTCCCCCCTTGGTTCATCTCCAAGCAACAGTGTGTGTAGCCAGAGAACTGGGAGAAAGTGAGAGAAAGAGAGGGAGGAGAGAGAAAGAGAGAAAGAGAAACAAAGATAAAGATAGAGAGAAGGAGAGAGAGAAAGAGGGAGAAAGAGATGAAAGAAAAAGGGAGAAAGAGATGAAAGGGTGAAAGAGAGAGGGAGAAAGAGAGAAAGAGGGAGAAAGGGATATGAAAGAAAAAGGGAGAAAGAGATGAAACAAGGAAGAAAGAGAGAAAAAGAAAGGGAGAAAGAGAGACAGATAGAAAGAAAGGGAGAGGGAGAGATGATATGTTGCTTATTATGGGAAAGGGGAGTTATCTAAGCAAGAGCCCCCTCCTCACTTTACCCCATCTGAAAAGGGTGGGTGGGTCTCTTTGTTGTTATTTGAATAAAATGAAAAGAAAGTAATCCGGTATTTGGACCTAAGTGTGGGAACAGAGATAGAATGGAGCATTCTCTACACTTAAGTAGATTTCATCTCTTTCCCCACACTAGGTACAAATACTGGATTGCTTTCTTTTCATTTTATTCAAATAACAACCAAAAAACCCCAATACAGTTCAGTATGAATTGGCTTTCCAGTCCCTCCTTGATGCATTTTTTTACATTAGATATCTAGTTTAAATAAAGAAAAATCAATGATATATTTTTCAGACCTTAGGAGGCTCACATTGTCAATCGTTCACAGTACTCAAAGCTATTTGTTTAAAGTAAAATTAACAGGAGTGAATTAAGTTTTAGCTAAAAAATGTAGCTTTAATTCCAGAATTTTGTCTTTTTATAGACTCCAAGACAGTCTTGAATACACAAAAATGAGTGCAGCATGTGTTGCTGACAAACTTACAAAATATGAACCAAGGATAGAAAAATTCTCAGCATGCATACAAGAGCAAAAGTCACATTAATCAAAAGCATGCCAAATGCAAACTTTTAACTTCAGTAAAAAGTTATTTGTATCATTGAAAGTGCTGTTATTGTGGAGGGGGAGGTTTCATAGAAAAGAAGTTGATCACGCATAAGTATTTTCTAAACTAAAGCCCATGTCACACTGCCCAACTGATGCAAAACGGACACAACGGACGAGAAAAATGTTCCATCCGTTGTTATCCACTCTCAAAAGGGGCAAAAATTTGCATAACCGGAGCAGATAACACGGACGCGGGGAGGACGCAGGGCAGATGGAAAGTGGATGTGGAATGGTAGCCCAGCGGATGGAAGTGGATGGGAGCAGATGGGAGTGGGTGGCACATCCGCAGGGCTTCCGGGAGGCCTCAGCAAAGTAGACGCGGAACGGATACAGCGGATACAGAGCAGACGCCGAACGGATAAAGCGGATGCACAGTGGATGCACAGCGGATGCACAGCAGATGCACAGCGGAAGCCTAACGGATGCCTGGCGTTCACTGCGCATGCGGGGAGGATGCATTCCGTCAGCCCCACGGATATAACGGAAGCAGCTCGGAAGCAGGTGCCATTCAGAGGAAAGACCTGCTGCCGGACTGATTGGCTGCCTTGCCTGCCCTGCCTGCATGTCTGCCTGCCAGCCTTGCTACCAGCCTTGCTGCCAGCCTCCCTGCCAGCCTTGCTGCCAGCCTCCCTGCCAGCCTTGCTGCCAGCCGGTCTGCCTGCCAGCCTTGCTGCCTGCCTTCCTGCCAGCCTTGGTTCATGTCTGCCTGCCAGCCTTCCTGCCAGCCTTGGTTCATGTCTGCCTGCCAGCCTTCCTGCCAGCCTCCCTGCCAGCCTTCCTGCCTGCCTTGGTGCCAGCCTCCCTGCCAGCCTTAGTTCCTGCCAGCCTCCCTGCCAGCCAGCAACCCCACAACCATGCGGAAGCACAGCAAGCCTCAGCCATCTGCTGCCAGCCCTGGCAAGAGGGACAGGGCTACCATCCCACCCCCTGGCCCTCACTCTGGTTCTGCTGGGCCTTCTGCAGCATGGGCTCACTCTTCTGGGGCTGGCGCTTCTACTGCTTCTGCTTCTAGAGGAGCTGATGACAAGCACTCCAGCACCAGCCACCTCCACAGCACCTGCACCCTTCACCCCTGAGACTGAGCGGCCAAGAGGAGTGCCAGAGACTCTTTTTTGTCTTATAGCTTGTTGTTAGTAAAGTCTATTTTTGATTCACACACTTGTTTCATTTCTTTTTTTGTATAAAGTCTTGCTGAAAACTTTTAGAAATGGTTTAAGCCTTTGCATGCTTGTGGGATGGGTTAAGATAGCTGTGGGATGGGCAGGGATACCTTTGGGATGGGTAATAGCTGTGGGGATAGATAAACCTCCAGTGTAAGCATAGTGGGACTGTATGGTCCACCCTCCCAGGTGCCACACCTATGGCCCTTTATTATCAATAATAATGTAATCAATTATCCACACATGTCAACATAAACACAACTCTTTATTAAACGCCCTGTTCATTGTTGGCCAACCAAACATTCATGGCCCAATCTCATCCGTGTGATGAGACAGGCTGAAGGAAGCATCCATTAAGCATCTACCATCCTGTCTTGCCACTCCACTGCTCCAGCTGGGGAGTTGGACCAGTGTTTCAGGAGGTTGCACTGCTTCTTCGCTTCATTTGAGGCTCTGTTGGGGCCTAGCACATCCTCAGTGTCAATCAGGTTTCGCCCTTGCCTCCATTCCCCAGGCTCCATGACCCCATTGGCTTGTTGGAGGTCCACGAGCCTGTTCTGCAAGACTGGGTAGCAGGTGCACATGAGATTGTGCAGGATGCAGCAAGCTTCCATGATCCTCCTCATGGTCTCTGGGCAATGCTGCATGGTGGTGAGAAGTACCTGGAACCTGTTGGCCAGGATGCCAAAGGCATTCTCCAACACCCGCCTTGCCCTGGACAGCCTGTAGTTGAAGATCCTCTCTTCATGGGTGAGGAGTCTGAAGGTATAGGGCTTCATGAGGTAGGTTGTGAGGGAGAAGTCGTCATCCCCCACGATGAAGTAGGGCACATCTTCCGTGTTGTTGGGCAGGGGGTCTGGATCTGGAAAGCCCATGATGAGGTTGCCTTCCAGCCCCTCCTTGAGGTCACTGACGTTGTATACCTGGGCATCTGAACATGAGCCGCTGCCTGAAGCATCGAAGTACATGAACTTGTAGTCAGCATTGACCATGGCGAAGAGGATGATGCTGAAGAAGCCCTTGGAGTTGAAATAAGTGGACCCCGACTTGGCTGGAGATTTACAGGCCACATGCTTGCCATCTATGGCTCCAACGGTGTGGGGGAAGTTCCACTTCTGATACCACTGCTCTGCAACTTTCTTCCATCCTTCTTCAGTGGAGGGGTATTGGAGGAGCTCCTCCTTGTATTCTTCGATGATGGCCTGCACCACTTCTCTGACCACAATGCTGATGGTGTTGGATGGCACCTTCCAGCCGTTCTGCATGCTCCTGTAGGAGGTCCCTGAGGCCAGGTGGTGCAGAGTGAGTGCCACCTTGAGCCCAGGTTCCAGGCTGGGCCAGAAGCTGGTGTTTGCCTTGGTCAACCTGGGTGTCAGGCGCTGCACAACTTCATCAAACATGGCTGGAGGCATCCTCATGAAGTTCTGGAACGCCTGAGTATCTTCGCTCCTGAGCTCCACCATCAGCTTGTTGTACAGTCCGTTCTCCGCTCTACTGGCCAACCATCTTCGGACCCAGACTCTTTTTGGGTGGCAGAGCCTGCAGATGGCTTCGCACTGTTGCAGAATGATGGTGGCTGCCGAAAGGACTTTGTTACAATCCACGGTAGACATGACTGGATGCTGTGGAAGAGGAAGAGCCAGATGAAGGCTGCAGAGGTCTGCACCGCTGGGCTGCTGTTCTGAAAGTGCGATGCAGGCGAGTTGCTCCCCCTTTTTATAGGCAGTATAGGTTTTCCGCTAGGCATCCTCTAGGCATCCTCTAGACATCCTTAATATCCCGAGATAGGTCCCCTCTGCGAACGTTTTTTCTGCTTTAAATGCTTTGTTCCTGCTAGGCATCCGTTCTGCATCTGTTCTGCATCTGTTCTGTGTCCGTTCCGCTTCCTCCCTGCGTCCGGGCGGATGCGTGTTGTGCGGATGCGGAACGGATGCCTAGCGGATATAGCGGATGCGTAACGGATGCGTAGCGGATGCGTAGCAGATTGAGAACGGACGAACTGGATACATTTTCCACGCAAAAGTTTTAGGTAGCCCAAAACTTTTGGAGCAGATGAAACGTCCATAGACGGATGCTGGACGGATAGAGAGGAAGCCAAATGGAGGCAGTGAGTACAGAACGGATACATCGCGTTAAACAACGGATGGCAAGGTTTTTTGTCCCTTTTACATCCTCTTTGCATCCGTTGGTTCAGTGTGACATGGGCTTAAAACATTGTTCAGGCTAAATTGCCTTGTTGTCAGGGGTGAGGTTCTGCCAAGGTAGTAGCTGGGAAGATCAGCAGAGAGAGAATTGGGCTCTTGGCTGTTTTTTATTTCATGCTTTTTCAACCTTAGCTGCTTTGCACAGCACAGCTGAGGTTTAAAAAACAAGAAAGAAGGAGATTTTCAAATGCTGCGCACCTGCATGCAGCGCTTGTCAGTTGTCTGGAATGATTTCTTATAATTGCTGTGCACCTGCACATAGCGCACGTTAGGTGTGACCACGCTCACAGTCGCACATAAAACACGCTCTCACCATACCAGTTATAACATCGGTTGGATCCCACCCTGTGTATTGGCATTTCACAATAAATAAGTGGGGTTTGGGTTGCAGTTTGGGTATTCTGTGCCGAAAAGGTTCCCCATCACTGGCCTAACACAACAATAATTTAGATACAACTAAAGGCCCTTCAAAATAAGTATCTTGGTTGAACAATAAATAATTTACTAAGCAGATGAATTAGTGTATGATAATAGGGACTGGTATTGTTTTCCTATTTTTGATATAAGTTATGACAAAATGACTTATTATCAATTTTATTTTTTCCTAGTATTAAACTTAGCAATTTTTAGTTTACAAAAATTGTCTCAAATTCCACAGTTGTTTTAGACTTTAGAAAATTCAATTGAAAGTTCTGGCTAATAACCCACCTACTTTTATTAATTTTCATTCCATTTTGTTTTTTTAATTCTATCCATGCTCATTCCTATTTGTTGAAGTATGTATCCTAAAACATGTCAACCCAACCCAAGGACAAATGTAACCTTCTTCCTAAAAAAAAGAAAAAGAAAAAGGTGCATACTCATGTTCTATGAATTTGATTAAATTTTAGAGGAGAATTCAGTGCTTTTGTGGTGAAATTTGAGGACGAATCCTCCATATATACGATAGGTTTATCAACTCTTAGAATAAATAGTCAAAATTAAAACTATAAATCTTATCTGCCTCAGACTAAAAATGCCTGTGGAAAAAATCATGAAGCACTAGGAAACATCTGAGGATTGGAAAAGGGCTGATGTGGTTCCTATCTTCAAGAAAGGGGAAAAAACTACAGACCAATCAGTCTCGCATCAATACCGGGAAGATTCTGGAAGAGATAATAATAAAAAAATCATCAAATTTTCAGATGAACTAAATGCAGGAGTAGCCAACACTCCAGAAGACAAACTCAGGATCCAAAAAAATCATGAGAAACAATGGGCCTTATCCAGGGCCATTAATTTCATTAATTAATTTCATTAATTTCATTAATTAAACATTAATTTTGGTGTGTAGAAAAGCAATGTTTTACATTTAGGCAGGGAAAATCAAAGGTAAAGATTAGGAGAAACCTGGCTCAAAAACAGTAACTGTAAGAGGCACCTTGGGGTCTTATTGTTTGATCACTGCCTTGACTACAAATACCAGGCTTCCTGGCACTTCCAAGTCCTGTAGCACCCACTTTCTTCTCAGTTCCTTGGGATGGCCTCTTTTTCGGCTTGCAAACGCGGTCCATCTTGGTTCACTCACATAGGTCTTTGCTCTTTGCATGTTTGACCAGTTGGTAAAAGCAGCCTTTGAATAAAAGCAGCTTACTCAATAAAAGAGGAACACCCACTTACCTAGCATCTAATTAACTTGTGGAACTCCTTGCCACAGGATGTGGTGATGGCATCTGGCCTAGATTCCTTTAAGAGGGGATTGGACAAATTTCTGGAAGAAAAGTCCATCACAGATTACTAGTCCTAATGGGTATGTGCTATCTCCTTATTATAAATATGGGCCACTGTGAGATACGGGAACTAGACTAGATGGGCCATTGGTCTGATCTAGTAGACTTCTTATGTTCTTATGCTCCTATATTCCAGGCACTCATACAGCCAGCCAGCACTCTACACTGCACAACACAGGCCAAGGAAGCAGCACAGGAGGTGATATCAGTAAAGAAAAAGTTGGGTTATGGATTGGTTCAGTCATTGTTTTTTTTAAACTAAAACCTCAGTGTTCAAGTTAAATTGTGTTTAACTTGAATACTGTTGGCACTTTGCAATAAATAAGTAGGTTGGGGATTGCAATTTGGACACTTGGTCTCTAAAAGGTTCGCTATCACTGGCCTAGACAGTCACTTATCTGGAATGGTATTGGTTCTCCTGCTTGAGCTGGGGGCTGGACTAGAAGATCTCCAAGGTCCCTTCCAGCTTGTTCTATTCTAGTATTCAGCAATCATGTCAAAAGAAAAAAGAAAGAAAAAGAAAGGATTTTTGGACCCAATCTGGATATAGTATTACTACATGTTGAAGATTTGGTTCACATGCTGTTCATGTGTTCACATGTTGTTCAATGTAGCAAAAATAATAGTAAAAATATCAGTAACCACCTGCTTGGAATCTGCATACCCAATACTTTTTGAATTGTATCAGTTGTACATAACTGTCTTAAAAGACAAACTATAAATAAAAGTTAAAATAAGCCAAAAAATGATAAAAGAACATAAGTTGGATCTTGATGAATATAAATAATTGGGATCAGATGGATAACATGTCACCTCAGAACTACTGCATCATATTCCAAAAATCCTGGAGCACGGGAGAACTACCAGAGGACTTGAAAAGAGTTGAAGTGGTTCCCATCTTGAAAAAAAGCAGATGCAGGAAACTACAGACCAATCAGCTTAACATCATTGCCCATGTAGATACTGGAAAACACAATCAAAAACAAATCTGTGAACATCTAGAAATGAGTAAAGTAATAACTAGAAATCAGCACGAGTTTGTTAAAAACAGATCATGCTAAACCAATTTTATTTTAATCTTTGACATAATAACTAAATTAGTAGACCAGTGAAATGCTGTGGATATAGTATACTTAGACATCAGTAAGTCATTCAATAGACTGCAACCTATCTCTTGGTAACCGAGAAAAAAGTGGGATAGATAGCATCACCATCAGATAAATTTGTAACTGTCTGACAAACCATACTCAATGAGTAGTCCTTAATGGCACTACATCTACATGGATGAAAGTAAGCAGTGGGGTAGCACAGGATTCTGTCTTAAGCTCGGTACTCTTCAATATTAAGACTTAGATGAGGGAATAGAAGGATAACTTATCAAATTTGCAGATGATACTAAGCTGGCAGGAATAGCCAACACTCTAGATTGGGGCTGTCAAACTCATGGCCTGCGGGGTGGATGCATCACACACTGACCACAACTACGCCTGGTTTAAGTGAAGGGGGGAAGTCCTGATACATCATATGATGTTGCCATGACAATGTGAGTTTGACACCCCTGCCCTAGATGATAGGCTCAAGATCCAGATGGATTTTGACAGACATGAACACTAGACCCTAATTAAAAAAATAAAATTCAATGAGAGAAAAATAAAGTCTTAGGCAAGATAAACCAGAAGCACACATGTAGTTTGGGAGAAACCAGACTTAACAGCAGTAACTGTGAGAGGGATCTTGGAGTCTTAGTGGACAACCAATTAAATATGAGCCAACAGTGTGCAGTGGCAACTAAAAAAGCCAATGCTAAGTTGCATTAACAGAGGGATTCAGTGAGTGAGGTACTAATCAAGTGAGGTACTAATACCAGTCTATAAAGCCTTAGTAAGCCTACACCTAGAATACTGCATCCACTTTTGGACACCACATTATAAAAAGGATATTGAGACTCGAAAAAAATCCAGAGAAGAGCAAGAAAGATGATCAGGGGACTGGAGGCTAAAACATATGAAGAATGCTTATAGAAACTGGCCATGCAGAGCTGGGATTCAGTCAGTTCTCACCGGTTCAGGCTGCTGCTGCCACCTCTTTGACAGTCCGAGCTAGCCACTGCCATCTCTTTGCTCACCCAAACTGCCACTGCCATCACCTTTTTGTCAGCCTGAATTGCTGCCGTCGCTACCACCACCTCTTTGCTGGCCTGAATCACCACTGCCACCTCTTTGCCAATCCAAACCACCACCACTGCTGCCGCTGCCTCTTTGCCAATGTGAACAGCCTGCCACCACCACTTGTTTCCCAGCATGAACCATCACTGCTGTCTTTGTCAGCCCGAACTGAGGTGGCAGTGGCAGGCATCAGCAAAGAGGCAGTGCCGGTGGTTTGGCTGGCAAAGAGGTGGTGGTGGCAGGCCATCGCACTGACAAAGAGGTGGCAATGGCAGGTCATTCGTGCTGGCAAAGCTTGCCTTCAGAAGTTGTTGGAGCTTAATCATTGCAAGCTTTCAAGAAGAGACTGGACTGCCATCTGCAAAAATGGTGTAGGGTCTGCTTGGGTGGGGGGTTGCACTTATGACCTCCATTGTCCCAACTCTGTTAATCTGTATCTGAAGCCCCATCCACAGGGTATAAGACAGCATGCGAAATCACATACCCTCTAATCCATGGAAAAACATCTTTCCACAGAACCAGTCCCTGGTGCCCAAAAGGTTGAGGTCCATTGTATTACATAATGCTAAACCTGGCCTTTGATTTGATATAGCAGGATTTTCTTTAGCTTTTCCTTTATGTCAATGGGGAAATGTTCAGTGTTTTTCTGTACTGAACTTTGACAATTTTTTCCACATCTTCTGCAGAACTCCTTGAAGACAGAATTGAAGTTTCCAAAATGTTTCAAGACTGCAGCATTATTTCAAGGAATAGTCTTTCAATCTCAAAACAGGCCATTGTGAATGTACTAGAAATGGTCCAATCACAAAAATCAAATCACAAAATAAGAGTAATCTATAAAGTTAATATGGAACAACTCTTTTGGGATTTTAATTCTTCAGAATGTAGTCTTAAATTCCATGCAATCCTTTAAACATGGGCAACATTAATCCACCATGAGATAACAGTTGGTATGTATATGGTGGAAGTCTAAGCTTAAAAAATGGCTTCTCCACAGTCACAGTCCATGTATTAAATGTTTCTCTCATTTATTTGTTTGCTGTTATTTTGACAATAGTATCACTGCAACAGTACCTGGCTTTCCTTTTAGACGCTACACTATAAAATATTTATCCTTGAACTCCATTCTTTGTAGGATAACAGACTGTTCTGTATTTTTGCATCCTGCTATAAGATCCTATATTGTGGATCTAATATTTTTTTGTAAGATATTTACATAATTTTTATTTGATTATTTTCTTCTATTGGGTTCTTAATAATTCCATGCATTGATATTGAACAGTTTTAACTCTATAATGCCTCCAGTGTTGTAATGACGAGGCAGTCGAGGTGTTTGATCATGATCAACTGAATCATGATGAACTTTATTGGAGTCTAGTCTTGTATTTATACACATTCTTAGTTATCCTCCATCATTGGTTAACTATGGTTACTGCTTAACTTTCATTACTGTTTAGCATAATAGTAATTAACACAATTATCTCTAGCTAAAGTCTAACATATGTTTACTTCCTCTCTCTAATCCTCCTTTAGATTAGTGACTTTGTTTGCCTGAGTTGTAATTGCTTGTAAACATTCTTTATCTGAGGTTTGCCATCCGAGATAAGGACATTCCTGCAATTACAACTCTACACTCCAGAATGATGTATAGTTCTAAAAAGTATAATGTATGTAAGGTAATAAGAATTAGGAATTAATAAAAATTTTATGGAATATAAAATATGTGTAATATGTGCAAGAGTTTGTTTAAATATAGAAAAGATAAAAAGTGACTTTGGAAAGATTTTCTCAAAACAAAGAGCCACCATGAAATAAGTAATAGTCAGCAATTATTTTTACAGTATTATTAGTATTATCATCATCTGATGATAGCTGAATGACTGAATGAATATAGGATATGGATTAACAATTAGTGAACCACAGACTGATAGAGACCCATGAATTTCAACTTCCTTTGTAATCTTTCAAATCCACACTGCAAAAATTTAGCTGAGTAGTAAAGTATTATATTAGAGTTTGTCACATTTGTCAATATCAAATATAGCATCCAAAATTACAGCAACAATAGCAAAAAGGATTGAATATTCAGTCCCTGTTTTTTGGTGGCATGATTGTTCCTCTGTGGTAAACCTGAAGACCAATGATGGGATTCAAAAAAATTTATTACCTATTCTGAGGTTATGGCTTGGTGGGCATGGCAAGGGAAGGATACTGTAAAATCTCCATTCTCTCCCCACCCCACTAACCTGCTTTCCAGCTCCATTCTCCTGTGCAGGACAACAAAAGAAGACCCAGCCGATCAGCAGGGACTTGGGAACCAGGGAATAAATGGGGGCGGGACCAGTCAGAGGTGGTATTTGTTGGTTCTCTTAAGACATGAAAGCTGGGTTCTAACACCACTGTGTTGGAAGGACTGCAGTTCTAGGACATGATGCATTGGGTTGACTTAAATA
This sequence comes from Laticauda colubrina, assembly GCA_015471245.1. NCBI lineage: Eukaryota > Metazoa > Chordata > Lepidosauria > Squamata > Elapidae > Laticauda > Laticauda colubrina. The sequence continues at coordinate 4,440,715 of BLBF01000095.1, read as the reverse complement.
CTCAGGATGATTATAAATTTATTTAGCCACCCATCTTGCTGCAAGGCAATTCTAGGTGCCTTACAGAAGATTATGAGGGTTGGGGCCAATCTTACCTCAGGGGGGAAATGGCCAGGGCCACAGCAGAGAAGGGTCTTCTGCCAGTATGCATGGGCCAGTCCCAATGAAGTGAGATGGTTCCTCATGTAGCCTGGACCCATGCCATGTAGAGCTCTAAGAGTGATAAATAATACTTTCAACTGCACCTGCAAACAAACTGACAGCCAGTGGAGTTCTGGAATAGTGATATAATATGGGCTACTCTAGTGGTCCCCAAAACTTTATGCCTCACCACATTATGCACCAGTGTAACTTCCAACATGTAGCTTTATGTTAAGCACAGTGCAGTAGTCCAGATGTGAAATGACTTGGGCTTGAATGACTGAGTGCAATAGTTATCTAAGACATAAATAGGAGTGTCAAAAATGAAGTATATATAATTTTAGAATCATTATAGAATTGTTTCAGCCTGACAAGTTATTGGATGGTAGAGTACCAATGGAACACCAGAGCTATAGCTTGTCTGGGAAGTTGAAAATCGTGCTAGAAGGAAACAACAAATTACTTGTACTATTGCAAAGAAAACTCCATTCAGGAATCCAGAATCTGGGATGTATCTCGTATATTTAGAATGTCTGTAGTATGTCTAGAGTATGTAGAAGGTCACCTAGCGGACAACCAATATTTTCTATAAAAAGGGGGAGAAAATCATCTGGATCGCTGGAATGGTGGACTATACAGTCCCACTATGGTTGCACTGGAGGTTTATCAATCCCACAACTATCCTTATCTATCCCACAAACATGCAAAGGCTTGACCATTTTTCCAAAGTTTTCACCAACACTTTATTAAGATAAAAAAAATGAACCAAGTGTCTTAAGCAAAGATAACCTTTATTAACTTTCTTGGGTAAACTTTATGACTATTAAATAAGCAAAATGAACCAAGTAAACTGTATTAAGTTTCTTAAGCAAAGATAACCTTTATTAACTATCTTAGGTAAACTTTACGACTTTATTAAATAAGCAAAATGAACCAAGTAAAGTGTCTTAAGCAAAGATAAACTTAACAAGTCAACAACTCAGTCTCTGACACTATTCTCACTCACTCTGAGTCATGTCCATGGTTTCAGCTGTTAAGCGGACAGGGACTGTGGAGGTGGTTGTGGCTTGGGTGCTGGTCTGAGGCACCATTGGGGTGCTTGGCCCCAAAGGTACAACAGGGGATGGTGTGTTCAGGAAGCTATCCGAGAGCTGACTCAGTCCCGTGAGGTTGAGAGGCCCTTCATCAAGGACTTGAGATGTCAGGCCCAATACTGATGACAGATTGTCCATTGACGGGCTTGGCTGTGGGGTGGAGGAAGGAGGAGTGTAGTGGGGGTTGTCTGGTCTGCAGCTGGGTGAGGAGTGGCATCTGTGGTGTGCAATAAACCTGGGCCTGGACTGGGAAGTTCTGCTTCTGCTGTGGGAAGTCCTGATAGTCATAGCCTTGATAGGTGAGGGGCTGTTGAAAGCCATGGAAGGGCTGTGACATCGCCCAGACCTGGACTGGGTAGGAGCAGAAGTTATGCAGAAGTGCTGTGATCTTCTGCTTCATCACCTGGTACTGGGCCTCGGGCAGGTCCCTGAGGGTCTGGCTCATGTAGATGATGAAGGTGTTCCGGCCCGAGGATGCTCTGTCCAAGTGGACCAGCTGAGAGAGAAGTTCTGTGCTGGTCTTCATTGTGTCTTCTGGTCTTCATTGTATCCCTGATCTCCAACAGCACACTGTGGTCCTGACCCTCCAGTCTGCCTCTCTGCCTGCATCCTCTGGAGCTGGAGGTGGAGGTGGGTTGGTCTCTGGTGGCTGCTGCTTCTTCCTTCATTTGTGACAGCAGGGCGTCATCCTCCACAGGATCCTCCAAATCTGCCGGCATGGGGAGTGCAACTGTTGGGGGGGTCTCTGCTGTGGGGCCCTCTGAAGACACCTGACTGGACAGTGTAGCTGGCTCCTGGCTGGAAGAGGACTGGGAGGGGTCTCAGAGGGGCTGCTCCTCGGTGGCAGATCTCACCCTCCAAGAAACTGCACTTGGCCATGACGTATATCTCCCGGTCAGTGAGCTTGACAGCGGCCTGCCCGGATTTCTTGAGGTGTAGCTTGCCATACCAGGTGTGCATGTGCTTCCACCATCCAAGGAGTACTTCTGCAGTGTACCCTAGGATCTCTGCCTTGTCTCTCCAAACTGCCTGCTTCTTCTTGGTATCCCGATACAGTCTGTGGCCCTTTCTCCAGAGGTACTCAGCCATTCCAGCACCTCCTCTTCATAGTCCTCAGAAATGGTGTACTGTTTCCTCTCTCCCTTCTGTTTCCCTTGCCTCCCTCTGGCAGGGGCTTGAGCAGCAGGGCCTTCAGGGGCTTGAGCAGCAGGGCTTTCAGGGGCTTGAGCAGCAGGGCCTTCAGCAGCAGGGCTTTGAGGGCCTTGGGCTAGTCCACCACAACAGCAGCAGCAGCAGCTTCAGAGTCAGTGCTAGGGGGTGGGATGCTGGTTCTGGCCTTCTTCACCTTGCCAGGGCTTGAACAAGTAGGCACGGGATTCCTCTTCTTGCCTGACTGATGAATCATGGTGTTCCTGCAAGATGTATGTGGCAGCACGTCTTTCCCCTGTATGCTGACTGCATGCGTGCTGCATCCTTTTATATCTGCTGAGCAATTCATAATCCCCGCATGCGTGGTGAATGCTTTGAATCTGATATACATCCATGCGGCATCCCCTTTGTTTCCTATAGGCTTATGTGATGCATCCGCTTCATCTGCTATGCATCCGCTAGGCTTCCGATGAGACCAAGCTGAAAGTTAGGCCATGCTAGGGGGGAGGCAGCTGGGCAAGGAGCGGAAATTGGGGAAGGCAGGCATCTGAGGCAGAAAGGTAGGCTGTGGGGACCACATAATTGAGGCATGTAAGCAAGTGAGAAAGCAGCAGCAGCTATTCCACGGGCATCATTCTAGGCCCCAGCCAAAGTGGGTGAGGTGAGATAAGGAGTGACTGGGAGGGGTGGGGAAGGGCCAGCCAGTGGTGGGATCAGTTGGTTCTCCAAACTGCGCAAGAAGTTAACTGGTTCTTTTGAACCACTGAGAACCAGCTTAATCCCACCACTGGCTTTATTTCGTACCAGTGGGTTTCCCCTTCCACCACAATGGGGCCAAGGTTGTTCGAGCTATCGGTCTCAGCTTAGAACCTATTACCAGTTTCAATAGGCTCTTCTGGAAAACTGGATATTCTTTCCCCAGCAGTTGGGGAAGATTCAATTCCACTGTGACTGGATTCTCACAATGGGGAATGGTCCTAAAAACTTAGGACCTATTTTCTTGCACAGCAGTTTTATCTTTAAGTATTTGGTAGAGAGAGAGATCTTCTCCCTGTGATGATCTGGGACAAGGCATAGTGAGCTGAGAGTTCAAACTCCCCTTTAATGTTCCAAAGTTCCCCTCAAATGGTCCCACGTTCTTGGCATGCCCCAGAGCAAAGTGTGCACACAAACACACACTTCAGCCTCTAGCTATGCCCAGTCCAGAATAACAAAGGAACCAGGAAAGGAGTCCACAAAACAGGGAACAAAGAATGAGCCCACAAAGTCAGGAACAAGGTACTGAATCCACAAGTAAGGAAGAAGAAAGCAGTCCTGCAAACTCCAACTGACACACCAAACTCTACCAATTCAGTGTTTGTTCCTGACAAATGCCCCTACCCTCCTTAAATCTCAGTCCCTATGTGTGCCTTGTGAAGAGGGGCATGGTGGTCTCCTCCTGAGTCATCATGTCATGCTCCCACCAGAGTCTGAATCCAAGGAGGAAGATGAACATCTGTCAGGGAGTGAGTTTCATTGTCTGTGGAGGAAACTAGGAAAGGGCAAAATCAGGCTGGGCAGAGAAGGGAAGAGGTAGAACAAGGAAGGGGCAGTTCAGAGCAAGATCAAGGCCCACCACCTCTTCATCCTAGGGCATGCGGGGCATCATCCTTCATGGGATCTTCCAAGTCTGCCAGCATGGGGAGTGCAGCTGTTGGGGGGGTCCCTGCTGTGGGGCCCTCTGAAGACACCTGCCTGGACAGGGTAGCTGGCTCTTGGCTGGAAGAGCACTGGCTGTCTGTGGGCTATCTGAGGGAGAGGGGTCTCAGAGGGGCTGCTCCTCGGTGGCGGATCTCACCCTCCAGGAAACTGCACTTGGTCATGACATATATCTCCCGGTCAGTGAGCTTGACAGCGGCCTGCCCAGATTTCTTGAGGTGTAGCTTGCCATACTAGGTGTGCACGTGTTCCCCCATCCAAGGAGTACTTCTGCAGTGTACCCCAGGCTCTCTGCCTTGTCTCTCCAAGCTGCCTGCTTCTTCTTGGTGTCCCGATACAGTCTGTGGCCCTTTCTCCAGAGATACTCGTTCTCCCTCAGCCATTCCAGCACCTCATCCTCATGTCCTCAGAAATGGTGTATTGTTTCCTCTCTCCCTTCTGCTTCCCTTGCCTCTTCCTCCTCTGGCAGGGGCTTCAGCAGGGCCTTCAGGTGCTTGAGCAGCAGGGCCTTCAGCAGCAGGGCTTTGAGGGCCTTGGGGCTGGTCCTCCACAGCAGCAGCAGCTTCAGAGTCAATGCAGGGGGTAGGATGCTGGTTCTGGCCTCCTTGCCAGGGCTGGAACAAGTAGGCACGGGCTTCCTCTTCTTGCCTGACTGACGAACCATGGTGTTCCTGCTAGATGTATGTGGCAGCACATCTTTCCCCTGTATGCTGATTGCATGCGTGCTGCATCCTTTTATATCCGCGGAGCTGATGCAATTCATACTCCCCGCATGCGCAGTGAATGCTTTGCATCCGATATACATCCGCGTGGCATCCCCTTTGTTTCCTATAGGCATCCGTGATGCACCCGCTTCATCCGCTATGTATCCGCCTCTTCCGCTATGCGTCCGCTTCGAAATTCTCCCCCGGAACCCCTTCGGATGTGTCATCCACTTCCATCCCCTTCCATCCGCTAGGCTTCCTATGAACATCCGTTTAACATCCCCGCTACATACTACCCATGTCCGTTCTTTTCCGTTCTTTTCTGTTCTGTTTATGCAAATTTTCGCCACTTTTTGGAGCGGATGACAACGGATGGAGCCACCCCTGAAATTTTGCTTGTCCATTGTGTCCTTTATGCATATGTTTTGCGTTCATCGGCCAGTGGGACTGGGCCTTTAGTAAAACAAAGAGCCAACATGTTAATTCCTCCCACCCACTTTTTAGAACGATCTTTTCTAGAGTTTCCCAGGACACATCTCACCGTGGAATTTTTATGGTCTCTTCATCTCCTGGCTGTCTCTCCCAGAGGTAATAGGTTCTGGCCATCTGAGTTTCATCCCTCCATTGTATCATGTGTAGGTTATACAAATTCGATATAAGATTAAATATATTCAGGTTACACCAAGAAGAATATCTTGTTCAGTCTCCCCCCCTTTTTTTCTTCCATTGAAGAAATGACAGATATGTAGATCTGACAATTTTAGTTGCATGATCATGTTGGGCATGATCCATTGCTGTTTACAAAGACTGAGCCAAAGAATGTGTTAAAGAGGTTGGCTTTAATGGTGTCATCATTACAGTCTTTACCGTTAAGTCCTTTCAGGGGTGGGATGGACCTTGAGTCTTTAATTTTGTTGTTAACAAAATTGTAGAAAGCATGGGTGGAATTGGTGCATAGAAGGTTTGCCTCTTGTTTCATGTGATAACTGGTGCATTCAGTCTTTATCTGGTAGCATAAATTTTTGTATCAGCTTTTGAAATTGGCAATGTGAACAGATTTGTTTTTCTGCCAAAGGGATTTCTTTTTGGATTGGATCTTTCTTATTGTTATGGGTAATTTTGTTTTGTTTTGGGAGTTGTTATTGGTACATATAGTTTGAGGAGTCTTTTGACTTCAAGTAAAAATATGTTGTAATAGTCTTCAAAAATATTGCATCCAGTGAATAGAATTTGCCAATCAAGAGATGAGAGATCACTGTTTATAAGATTATAGTTGCCTTTTTTTAAGTTATAATTGAGTATCCCATCATTATGATGATTTTGTGAGGACGTACGTTGAGACAAAAGTCAATCATGCTGTGGTTAATGTTGGAAAAGGGTTCTTTTATTTGTATTCCATAAATTGAATTCAAACTGTTGCAGAAGATAAGATCGAGGCAGTTGTTAAGTCTAGTGTTGTTGGTTACTAGTTGTTCCAGTCCCAGATTTGTTACAGCATTGTAGAAGGTTGCATCTATGGGTTCAGTTTTACATTCATTTAGGGTCCAATTAATACGAGGTAGATTGAAGTCACCAAGAAAGATAAAAGCATGTGGGCAGGAGGTTGCCCATGTTAGTAGTGAATTTAACTTTTTTACATGTTCGATGTCATAATCAGAGGCTCTGTAACGTAGTAAGAATTGAAATGTGATATTTAAGGACAGTTCACAGATGATGGTCTCAGGAAGAGCAAGTTCCTGGGTAACTTGGATGTATTTTAGATGCAGGGACTTTTTATAGAAGATAGCAACTCCACCTGCTCTAAGGATTTCACAATCTGATTGGTAAGCATGATAATTTCTTAATGTGGCAATGGAGTCAGGGAGAGATGCATTGAGCCATGTTTCATAAACAAATATGATGTCGAATTTAGCCGTATTTAGTAAGAGAAGAAATATCGGTATTTTATTTACGAGGCTTCTTGCATTGAGTAGCTTGCATGTAAGGCCAGTTGTAGTTTGAATTGAGGTAGTTAGGGGCGTGCTTGCCTAATTTTTGGTAATGGTGGATTGGATGATGTAGGGTTGGTCCTGAGCTGTGGGTTGTATTACTTACTTTTAGTACAATCAATACGGTAGTCAATGTATAGATCCTTTCTCTCCATTGTCTAGACATTTTTTGAGTTCTGTGTGGAGTTTACAGGAACGGATTCTTTGCAGTATGGATAAGACTTGAGTGAAGTTTGTTATGGGTGGGACTGGTTTTAGCAATGGCATTTATTGTATGAATGAATATGCAGTTGCTGGACTCATTTTTGCAAACAACTCTACAAAATCTTGGGGCCACTGAGCCATCATTGTATTTGGACTCAGGGCCATCTCTGGTTATTTCAATGATATCTTCAAGAGATATGTTTGTTGCATTGGAGTTGCTTATGATGTTGCGAACTTTGGTGATATCATCTGATTTGTTGGATATCATCTGATTTATTTCAAGACCAAATAAAATGGCATTTGGATGTTTCTGATCACATTCCATGATGTCTCTGATGGGTAAGGTATTTGTGGTATTATTTGATGGGACAGTGATTATTTGTGCCTGTGGTTTGGTGGTTATTTTTGGTTGTACATGTGATTGTAGTTGAGGTAGTAGTTTTGGTAGTGGTTGTTGAGTTGAGATTTGATTTTTAGCTGTTAGATATTCGCTTATCTGTGCTATATTTTTTTTCAAGAAAGATTAGGCTTGCTTATATAGTTGCTTCAAAATGTGTTACTAAGTGTTATTCTATTGAGTGAATGGATGATTCTGTTTTCAGCTCTATCAGACAGGGTACTTTATTGGTTTAGCTTAAGTAAATATGATGAACATAGACAAGGAAACGTATCTTATGTTTTTAGAAGATCAGCTAGATTTTTGGTTAAGTTTAAATGGGTGAAGTGGGCTTGACTGTCACATAGGCGGCATTTCATGTTATTTTTGCTTTCATTGATGATTTCAAAATATTTGAAGCATGTGCAGGAGATTGGGAGGTCATTAGTAGAGATATTATTCTTCTGTTGATGTTTGGTGGAGGGTTTGGAATTTTTGGCTGGCATGGTCGATGACAATAGTATACTAAACAATTACAATAGCTAAATTAATATGGCTGGTAGACAGTTAATGAATATTGGTAATTAATATATGTTAATTGATAAGTTAGAGAACAAATCAATAGTAAGGTTACTTATTACTAAAAAAATCAATCAACTAGATAATCAATTATACAGCATTACATCACTATCAATCAATAAATCAGTAATTAGTGATCATTTAACAATTAATTATTATACTATTAAATGATAAATCAATTATTTCAGACAAAGCATTATCTATGAATAATAGTCTTGAGGTAATGAAATAATGGAGGTAGTGAAGTATTGGAGGTTGGTAGTGAAAAGTTCCTTGGTTTTTCTTTAAAGCCACGTTATTTTGTTGTTTTATTTTTTGTTTTTTAAAGAGGAAGTGTTGCTTGAAAGAGCTTTGTTAGTGTTCTGTGGAAGACACTTTCATCAGTTACCTTTCATTAGATCATGGATATGTTCCAATCAGTTGCTTGAGAGATTGAATGGGGAAGATTTGAATGAACTCTCCAATCAGCTACTTGGGAGTTTTGAATGGATAAGATTTGGGTGGGAATTTAAATGGAGCTTGTCTAATCAGCTGAGTGGGGATTTAAATGTCTAATCAGCTGAATAATTTAAATGGAGGAATGAAAGTTAAAGTTTTATAAACTGGTAGAATAGCACCACTGGTTTAATTACATCTAAGTGATTGTTTCCTGGGGAGGTAGAAGCTAGTTTTATTCTGCCTCTTAGGTCTTCTGGCCAGCTCAGAATCTCCACTTAGTTCAGTATCTCAGTTTATAATTCTCTCAGGACTCTCCACTAGTTTTGTCCTTCTCCTCAAGTCTTAGTCTCTCTCCTCCCTCGTTCTTTTTCCCTGCCAGCTATCAGCTGTGGCTCTGAGGAAACTGTGTGGGGGATTTGAATGGAGACACATTGTCTGGCATGGAAGGTACTCCGATCAGCTGTGGGGGGGGGGGATTTAAATGAAGGTGTGTTGCTGGCTCCAAGTGATCCAGTTCAAGAGCTCTGGCTAGCTTGAGCTCTGCCAGTGTGGTTAATAGGACTTGAGGGAAGGAGCTCTTCTTCTTTTAGAAAAGAGGGGAGGGCTCCGGATTTCAATGGTTTTTTTGGGCTCTGGTTTACATTTTTGGGAAGGCTCCCTGAAGAAGGCCAATAATGGTCCAATCGCTCCAGCTAGCAGGAGCTCTGCCAACGTGATTAGGGCTCCAGGGCTTCGGAATCCAGTGTTTTTGGGGGTCCAGTTTACTTATGGTTTCTGGCACAGGTGGCAGCTTTAAAGGTGATTTCTGGTGCAGGTGGTAGCTTTATAGGGTGAATGTACTCCAGGAGCAAGAGCCTCACCTTCCTAGTTGGGCGCCGCCATCTCCTAACAACCTGTGACATTCTCCACATTTTCATCTCAGAAGTAATTTGCTAAGAAGATCAAGCTACCAGTTACTACAATAGTAAACTAAAATCATAGCTTTCAATCTTTATCTTTCTCTGTCAGCTTTTTTCCCCTCAGCATTTCCTTATTTGGCTTGCCTTAACAGCCTTCTTTGTTCTCTGAGACAAAAAGAGATCCCTAAAATGGTGCGAGTCTTTAAAAAGATGTAGTAGATTGTAGCTACAAAGAGCCTCTTTTTCAGTTGATTTAAAAAAAGATTAATAGTTGCTGAAGTTGATTAAGAAGAGAAAGGTTTAACTTGCTGTCTGTTTGAAAGATGAATTTCAAAATGGCGGCTTCTTCAACCCTGAACAGTTTGCAGCCTCTCCCCTCCCAGCTTTTGGCATGCAGTTGGCTTTAGAGTTTAACTCCAGAAACCATTTGCAGGCTTACAGCTCTATTGAAGGGTTCAAAGGAGAAGTTCTTCAGATGGGTCATAAAAACTCATGGAATGCCAGTCTCTTCTGTTAGAAGGCAGAAGAGCAACATCCCAAGGGAAAATCCTTTGGAGATTTCTCCCCAGAGGTTTGTTCAGTTAGCCATGTTCCCAGTGTTCTATATGTAATGTGGATGACTCCAAATCTACAAACCTGATTGGTTAATAAAATGAACACTGGATTGGTTCACTAGGAACCAATCCAAAGAGCTGCCAAAAAGGCGGCAAATCTAAACAACTGCCATTGGCTGCAAGCAGGCAGGCCAGCCTGTATAAAAGGCTGGCCCCGGCTTCAGCCAAGTGTTCCTATTTACTGACTAGTTTAAAATAAAGTATTTGTTGTTGGAACCCGGTCTACCTCGTGTGTTTTCCGAACAAAACACTGGCGACGAGGATGGGATCGTCCTGAAGGAAAAAACCTGCACGCGGTGATAAGAAGTCCAGATTACAACCAAGATGTCTGGAAACAACGCACCGCCCGCACCCTTCAATCCCAACGAAGAGGATTGGGATTCCTATGCTGATCGCTTCCAAATGTATTTGGAGAGCAATGAAATGGAAGGCATTTCAGAGCAACGCAAGAGAGCTGTGTTCCTGATGCACTGCGGGCCAACAGTTTTTAAGATGGCAAAGGCCCTTGCGAAGCCCCGGGACGTTAAACAACTAACGTGGACGGAATTGCAGAGACTCCTCAAAGCACACTACGCTCCGATGGTGTCTAACTTAATAAAGCGACATGAATTTTACCACAGAGACCAGAGAGAGGGAGAGACCGTCGCCGATTTCATCGCTGCCCTCAGACAAATAGGGGGTGAGTGTGAATTTTTGAATATAGACGAGGCAATGAGGGATCGCGTGGTGCTGGACCTGAGAGACTCGACCGCACAGAGTAAATTGCTCAACAAGCCCAACATCACCGTTACCGAAGCCATCGCGGAAGCTACAGCCGCTGAAGCCGCGAAAAAATCTGCGGTAGCCATTAAAAAGATGAACACACACAGCGAAGAAACACCAACCAAAGACAGAAAGCACCCTGCCACCACAACCCACTACGAAGAGTCGGGCGAAACAATCGAATCGAGCGAAGAGGACGACGAGGTCCACCGTTTGCTCACGAACAAAAAAGAGCGCGAAAGGAGAAATTGGCGGGAATGTGCTGGCTGCGGAGGAAACCATCCCCGAGCCGAATGCAGATTTCTCGATGCCATCTGCCGGCATTGCAAAAAACGAGGGCACATCGAGAAGGTCTGCAGGAACAAGAAATACTACAGCCCGACGAGACGCAGAAATTCCCCAACACGAGCCGAGCCTAAACGAGCCAAGAGAAAGTGGCAACAAGAGAAGCGAGCCAATACACACCAAACTGCCATAATACAGAGCGCTCAGACGGAAAGTGGAAAAAAAATTAAAGTCATCGTGAAAATTGAAGGAAAACACTGCAGGATGGAAGTGGACTCGGGGTCCTTCCTCTCCATGGTGTCATGGGACACAATAAAACAGCTAGTCCCAGGTATCAAGCCCAAAGAATTGAAGAAGCAGCACCTAACCCTCAAGGACTATCAGGGAAACCAAATCCCTGTAGTAGGCATGGGACAATTCCGAGTCGCCTACAAACATCACGTCAAGGTGCTCCCGCTGACCATAGTCGACCAAGACAGACCAAGCCTCTTGGGCATCGAATGGTTCGCGCCATTGGGCATCGGGATGACCGGGGTCGATCGAGTGACTACAACCGGCTGGGAAGACGACCTCATCCGAGAATTCCAGGACGTGTTTGACGGCTCACTTGGCAAGTATCGGGGAAACCCCATTTCTTTCAATCTAAACCCCCAAATAGCCCCACGAAGAATAAAAGCCAGGCGAGTTCCTTTTGCACTAAAGGCAAAAATAGAGGAACAGCTGGACAAATTAATAGCCCAAGGGGTGTTAGAACCTGTGGACCATGCCAAGTGGGAAACGCCTATTGTCACACCCATTAAACCTGACGGGTCCATCAGAATCTGTGGTGACTATAAGGCTACCCTGAACCACGCATTACAACCAAGCGCATACCCGGTGCCAGTAGTCCAGCATTTGCTGCATTCCCTGGGAAAAGGCAAAGTTTTCGCCAAACTCGACTTGGCACAAGCCTATCAACAACTCCCAGTGGATCCAGAAACAGCAGAAGCACAGACCATAGTCACCCATAAGGGCGCATTCAAATATCACCGGCTCCAATTTGGAGTAAGCGTGGCCCCTGGCGTTTTCCAGAGTCTGATGGAACGCCTTCTAAATGGCATACAAGGAGTCGTTCCCTATTTTGACGACGTCCTAATCTCGGCCAGAGATGAAACTCAATTAAGGAACAGACTTAAAGAAGTACTAACTAAGTTTAGGGAATCTGGCCTCAAGGTAAAAAGAGAAAAGTGCTGTTTAGTTAAGAACAGCGTCGAATTCCTGGGCTACTCAATAGACGGAGAGGGTATCCACCCCACAGACAAAAAAGTTAAAGCGATCAAAGACGCTCCTGAACCAAGAAATAAAACCGAACTACAAGCGTTCTTAGGATTAATTAATTTTTATAACGTGTTCCTGCCAAACAAAGCCACTATAGCAGAACCGTTTCACCGTCTGCTAGACAAAAAGGCAACTTGGACTTGGGGTTACAAAGAAAAAAAAGCCTTCCAAAATATTAAAAACTTGCTAACATCAACAAACGTTCTCATCCAATTTAGCGACACTCTGCCATTAACAGTGACCTGCGACGCCTCCCCATATGGAGTAGGTGCCATCCTGAGCCACCAACTACCTGATGGCAGAGAAGCACCCGTCGCATATTACTCTAGGACTCTATCAAAAACCGAGCGGAATTATAGCCAATTGGACAGGGAAGCTCTAGCAATTGTCGCTGGAGTAAAACGCTTCCACGAATACTTATATGGGCGGACTTTTCAAATCATAACGGATCACAAACCTCTAATGGGGATTTTGGTGGGAAACAAGCCAACACCTAATATACTGTCCCCAAGAATGACGAGATGGTCAGAGTTCCTAGCAGCTTATTCCTACACTCTGACACATCGGCCAGGGAAACAAATTTCCCATGCGGACGCTTTGAGCAGAGCACCCTTACCAGCAACCGACGCAGACCCGGCACCAGCGATGACAACGCTACAAATCGAGACTTGCCCCGATCTACCCATATCGGCGTATGATGTCGCCAGAGCCACCGCGAAAGACTCATTGACTGCCCGCGTTCTTAGCTGGGTAGGTAAAGGCTGGCCGGAGAATCAAAAAACTGAAAACTTTAAACCTTTCCGGTCCAGACAGACTGAACTTTCAATCCAAAAGGGGTGTTTGTTGTGGGGTGATCGGGTAGTAATCCCTGCCAAATTACAGCCCAGGGTACTTAAGTTGTTACATGAAGGGCACCCGGGAATGGTTAAGATGAAAAGCCTTGCCAGAAGTTATGTTTGGTGGCCGGGTATTGATAAGGACATAGAGTATTGGGTAAGCTCATGCCACAAATGCCAGGCAATTAGACCATCCCCACCAAAAGCACCCGTTAAGGACTGGGAAACCCCTCGGGGACCGTGGTCAAGAATACACATTGACTTCGCGGGTCCTACCAAGGGGCATACCTTTCTGATTGTCGTTGATGCCTATTCTAATTGGCTTGAAGTAAAAGTTATGCCATCAACGACAACAAAAGCTGTAATAAAAAAGCTGGACAACCTTTTTGCCACCCATGGCATACCGGACGTTCTTGTCTCAGATAACGGGCCACAGCTAACCAGCATACCATTTGAGCAATACCTAGCCTCCCTAGGTATAAGACATGCCCTAACCGCGCCAGCTCACCCGGCTGCGAACGGCAGGGCTGAGAGAATGGTCCGGTTTACCAAAGAAGGGTTAGAACGAATGGACGCTGGAGATGTCCAACAGAAAGTAAACCGTTTGCTCACACTCCAGCACATAACGCCCAGTACCATAACAAATAAGTCCCCAGCAGAATTACTCATGGGGCGGAAATTACGATCTCACCTTGATAGGTTACACCCAAATTTTACCCCAGAAAACCCCCCCGACTCCTCAACACGGTTCAGACAATTCGAAATAGACGATTTGGTATACGCCAAAAACTTCACCGGGGACCCGGTATGGCTACCAGGGCAGATTATCCAAATTACAGGCCCCAAATCCTACCGATTAAAATTAGACGATGGCAGGGAATGGAAGCGGCACATAGAACAGCTTCGATCTCGAATTATAGAAAGAACCACAGACTTACAAACATTCACCGAAAAAACCTGCGAAGTGCAAACCAAGGTGGGGGGGGAAAGGCGAGAAACAAATAAAGAACTGTTTAAAACCAAACCTAACAAACAATACGAACAAAAAGAGCAAATAAAAGACTCACTGTTTGAAGAGACTTGCGGGAAGAGCCCATCGGAAGGGGCCAGCCAAGCCAGCTCGACCTGCCCAGAGGAAACGGGAGGGAGCGGCAAAACCGCCGCCCTAAGAAACTCAGGCGGCGGTAAAATGGCTGACTCACCCTTCCAGACGGTTCCAGGGAGAAGGACGGACGACACAGCAGCCCCATCCGAACCGGTCGAAGTCTTCACTAAGAATGAACCGCGCAAGTCAAGTCGAGTCCGGAAAAGCCCCGCCTACCTGCGAGACTACGTCACCACATAGGACTGAACTAAAGGGGGAGGGGTGTTCTATATGTAAAGTGGATGACTCCAAATCTACAAACCATTAATAAAATGAACACTGGATTGGTTCACTAGGAACCAATCCAAAGAGCTGCCAAAAAGGCGGCAAATCTAAACAACTGCCATTGGCTGCAAGCAGGCAGGCCAGCCTGTATAAAAGGCTGGCCCTGGCTTCAGCCAAGTGTTCCTATTTACTGACTAGTTTAAAATAAAGTATTTGTTGTTGGAACCCGGTCTACCTCGTGTGTTTTCCGAACAAAACACCCAGGAAGAGAGAAACCCCCCCCATCTTTCCTGAACTCAAATCCCAAGAGGAAATCATAATAGACATTGTCTCTACTACACCAAATCAAGATTATTTTATTTTCCAAGACTGTTTTTAATCTAATTAAATCTAATAAGAAATTATTTTCACTTCAATCGAAATATCTCAAGAGGAAGTTTCCCAATATTTCTGCCATGGCTCTGTAAGAAGCTCCCTCCTTCTGCAGATTAAAATATTCTTTATTCTTAACATTCCCCAAAGGAGAAACAGAGAAAACATTCTTAAAGGCAGAAAGCAGCCCCAGTCTTTTTTAATAGCCTCCAGCAGAAACCTAAAGTCTTTACAGATATTTTGTTCCCATTAAGAAAGACTGGGCCAATCTATATATATATAAGCAAAAAAGCATTCATGCATCATCACAAAATCACCAGAACCATAAAGCCTACAAACTTGAACTTTGGTACATATGTTCCTCTTGGCTTCTAGGTGCTCATTTTGAAAGGATTTTTCAAAAGGACCATCAGAGCATTAGTATTTCCTATATTATTATTAAGATGCTCTGATGCTAAGGAGTTCTACTCCCTCTCCCCATTGAAAAGAAGTCTCTTACAAATGCAAAATACAAGCAGAGGAGAGGAGTTTCAGTTTCAGTTTTACTTTCACAGCAGCAAACAGCTTTACTACAGAACAGTTGAGCTAAAGCCCATGTCACACTGAGCCAATGGATGCAAAGAGGATGTAAAACGGACAAAAAACCTTGCCATCCGTTCGAAAATGCGATGTACTCACTGCCTCCGTTTGGCTTCCTCTCTATCTGTCCAGCATCCGTTTATGGACGTTTCATCTGCTCCAAAAGTTTTGGGCTGCCCAAAACTTTTGCACGGAAAATGTATCCAGTTCGTCTGTTCTGCATCTGCTACGCATCCGCTAGGCATCCATTACGCATCCGTTATGCATCCGCTATATCCGCTACGTGTCCGCTAAGCATCTGCGGAACTCCATCCGCCCGGACGCAGGGAGGAAGCGGAACGGATGCAGAACAGATGCAGAATGGATGCCTAGCAGATGCAGAACAGAAACAAAGCGTTTAAAACGGAAAAAACATTCACAGAGGGGACCTATCTCAGATATTAAGGATGTCTAGAGGATGCCTAGAGGATGCCTAAAGGATGCCTAACGGAAAACCTATACTGCCTATAAAAAGGGGGAGCAACTCGCCTGCATCTCACTTTCAGAACAGCAGCCTAGCGGTGCAGACCTCTGCAGCCTTCATCTGCCTCTTCCTCTTCCACAGCATCTAGTCATGTCCACCGTGGATTGTAACAAAGTCCTTTCGGCAGCCAACATCGTTCTTCAACAGTGCGAAGCCATCTGCAGGCTCTGTGAACTCTACTGCGAGAAGAAAAGGAGCCCCCCAAAAGAGTCTGGATCCGAAGATGGTTCACCAGAAGAGCAGAGGACGGACTGCACAACAAGCTGATGATGGAGCTCAGGAACGAAGACACTCGTGCATTCCAAAACTTCATGAGGATGCCTCCAGCCATGTTTGACGAAGTTGTGCAGCGGCTGACACCCAGGTTGACCAAGGCAAACACCAGCTTCTGGCCCAGCCTGGAACCTGGGCTCAAGGTGGCACTCACTCTGCGCCACCTGGCCTCAGAGACCTCCTACAGAAGCATGCAGTACGGCTGGAGGGTGCCATCCAACACCATCAGCATTGTGGTCAGAGAAGTGGTGCAGGCCATCATCGAAGAATACAAGGAGGAGCTCCTCCAGTACCCCTCCACTGAAGAAGGATGGAAGAAAGTTGCAGAGCAGTGGTATCAGAAGTGGAACTTACCACACATCGTTGGAGCCATAGATGGCAAGCACGTGGCCTGCAAAGCTCCAGCCAAGTCGAGGTCCACTTATTTCAACTCCAAGGGCTTCTTCAGCATCATCCTTTTCGCCATGGTCGATGCTGACTACAAGTTCATGTACATCGATGCTTCAGGTAACGGCTCATCTTCAGATGCCAAGGTATACAACACCAGTCACCTCAAGGAGGAGCTGGAAGGCAACCTCATCGTGGGCTTCCCAGATCCAGAACCCCTGCCCAACGACACACAAGATGTGCACTACTTCATCATGGGGGATGACGCCTTCTCCCTCACAACCTACCTCATGAAGCCCTACACCTCCAGACTCCTCATCCGTGAAGAGAGTATCTTCAACTACAGGCTGTCCAGGGCAAGGCGGGTGGTGGAGAACACCTTTGGCATCCTGGCCAACAGGTTCCAGGTACTTCTCACCACCATGCAGCATTGCCCAGAGACCATGAGGAGGATCATGGAAGCTTGCTGCATCCTGCACAATCTCATGCGCACCCGCTGCCCAGTCTTGCAGAACAGGCTCGTTGACCTCCAGCAAGGCAATGGGGACATGGAGCCTGGGGAATGGAGGCAAGGGTGAAACCTGATCGACACTGAGGATGTGCAAGGCCCCAACAGAGTCTCATGTGAAGCGAAGAAGCAGCGCAACCTCCTGAGACAATGGTGCAACTCCCCAGCTGGAGCAGTGGAGTGGCAAGACAGGATGGTAGATGCTTAATGGATGCTTCCTTCAGCCTGTCTCATCACACGGATGAGATTGGGCCATGTATGTTTGGTTGGCCTACAATGAACAGGGCGTTTAATAAAGAGTTGTGTTTATGTTGACATGTGTGGATAATTATTACATTATTATTGATAATAAAGGGCCATAGGTGTGGCACCTGGGAGGGTGGACCATACAGTCCCACTATGCTTGCACTGGAGGTTTATGTATCCCACAGCTATTACCCATCCCAAAGGTATCCCTGCCCATCCCACTGCTATCTCAACCCATCCCACTGCTATCTTAACCCATCCCACAAGCATGCAAAGGCTTAAACCATTTCTAAAAGTTTCCAGCAAGACTTTATTTAAAAAAAGAAATGAAGCAAGTGTGTGAATCAAAACTAGACTTTACTAACAAGAAGCTATAAAACAAAAATGAGTCTCTGGTACTCCTCTTGTTCGCTCAGTCTCAGGGGTGAAGGGTGCAGGTGCTGTGGAGGTGGCTGGTGCTGGAGTGCTTGTCATCAGCTCCTCCAGAAGCAGAAGCAGCAGAAGCCCCAGCCTCAGAAGAGGTAGCCCATGCTGCAGAAGCCCCAGCAGAACCACAGTGAGGGCCAGGGGGCGGGATGGTAGCCCTGTCCCTCTTGCAAGGGCTGGCAGCAGATGGCTGAGGCTTGCTGTGCTTCTGCATGGTTGTGGGGTTGCTGGCTGGCAGGGAGGCTGGCAGGAACCAAGGCTGGCAGGAAGGCTGGCAGGGAGGCAAGCACTAAGGCTGGCAGGAAGGCTGGCAGGCAGGCAGGCACCAAGGCTGGCAGGAAGGCTGGCACCGAGGCAGGCACCAAGGCTGGCAGGGAGGCAGGCACCAAGGCTGGCAGGAAGGCTGGCAGGCAGGCACCAAGGCTGGCAGGCAGACATGAACCAAGGCTGGCAGGCAGGCAGGCACCAAGGCTGGCAGGAAGGCTGGCACCAAGGCAGGCACCAAGGCTGGCAGGGAGGCAGGCACCAAGGCTGGCAGGCAGACATGAACCAAGACTGGCAGGAAGGCAGGCAGCAAGGCTGGCAGGAAGGCAGGCAGCAAGGCTGGCAGGCAGACTGGCTGGCAGCAAGGCTTGCAGGCAGGCTGGCAGCAAGGCTGGCAACAAGGCTGGCAGCAAGGCTGGCAGGGAGGCTGGCAGGGAGGCTGGCAGCAAGGCTGGTAGCAAGGCTGGCAGCAAGGCTGGTAGCAAGGCTGGCAGCAAGGCTGGCAGGCAGACATGCAGGCAGGCAGGCAAGGCAGCCAATCCGTCCGGCAGCAGGTCTTTCCTCTGAATGGCAATCTGCTTCCGAGCTGCTTCCGTTATATCCGCGGGGCTGACGCAATGCATCCTTCCCGCATGTGCAATTAATGCCAGGCATCCGCTTGGCTTCCGCTGTGCATCCGCTGTGCATCCACTCTGCATCCACTTCATCCGCTTCATCCGCTCAGCGTCCGTTCTGCATCCGCTGTATCCATTCTGCGTCTGCTTCGCTGAGGTCCCCCGGAAGCCCTGTGGCTGTGCCATCCGCTCCCATCTGCTTCCATCCGCTGGGCTTACGTTCCGCATCCGCTTTGCATCCACCCTGCGTCCTCCCCGCGTCCGTGATATCCGCTCCAGTTATGCAAATTTTAGCCCCTTTTGAGAGCGGATAACAACGGATGGAACATGTTGCTCTCCGCTGTGTCCTTTTTGCATCCGTTGGGCAGTGTGACATGGGCTTAAGCCACGTTCAGGCTCCTTGCTGTCTCCTTGCTCACACACCAAATACTGTTTGAGTTTCAAATACCCCTCAACTCTCTCACACACTGACAGGATGCTAGCCAGATGAATACTTATGGATGTTGGTTGGCAAAGGCAGATTTTTTTCCACTTATTTTCCTCCTCAGTTCAGACAAATTTGTTCCTTCTATATAACACCAGTTGAAGGGAAAAGAGGCAAAAAATGCAGAAAAAGATTTACAGATGCGATTAGGAAAACACAAGTAAGGGAAGCTGCACACAAGTATTGTCAAACTCATCCCCAAGTTAGTAGACAGGCTGTAAAAAGTATACATCTAATAATCCCTACATTAATCAGTCACAAATGAGATCAATGCCTTGGACTAATAAATATTTTTCTAGTTTTCAGTATGAACCTCCAATTCATTATTCTAGGGAAAAGGTTGTTGAACTTGGACCTCGGTTACCTTGTGCCTGGTGTCAAGTGATGAGAATCCCAGGATTTGCTGCAGTGGTGGTAAAGTCCAGCTCCCTCCCCTTTAGCCCTCCTCTGAAACCTTACACAGCCTTCTCACCCGCCAGCATCCAATGCAATGGCAAAGCACTTTCTTTCTGCTATCTGGAAGTACAACGGATGCTTCCAAATGATGTCTTTGGGAGCCAGAGAGGTGAGGGAGGGAAATTTTATGCCAACATTCAAAGTGCAGAGGCAAGTCTACCACAGGATAGGGAGTATCATGGTGGGGCCTCAGCAGCAACCTTCATTTCTCCAGATATACTTTGTTGGTGATGATGACAATGAGAGGGACATCCGTTGTAGAACCTCTATATTTAAAAGCAAAATACCACTCATGCATCATCACGAAATCTTCAGAACTGTAAAGCCTCCAAACTTGAAATTTGGCACATATATTCCTCTTGGCTTCTAGGTGCTTGCTAACAAAGAATTTTTTGAAATGATCATCAGAGCATTAGTATTTCCTATATTATTATTAACACACTCTGATGCTAAGGTTTTCTACTCCCCTCCCCACCTGAAAAGAAATATCTTCGAACTGCAGTTGAACTAAGCTAAGCACAGGCTCCTTGCTGTCTCCTTGCTCACACAGGAAATACTGTTTCAGTTTCCAAACAACCCTGAACTCTCACACACTGACAGGCTAGTCAAATGAATACCGATGGATGCTGGTAGGCAGAGGCACAATTCCCCCCCCCCTTATTTTCCTCCCCCCAAACTTGCCCGATCACATAGTTTTGTAGCAAAGAACGGGTACCCTGCTAAACAAAACACTTTCAGCTCTAGCTGATGAGATTAAGGACAGGACATGACCTTTAGGACATCATAAGATTAACTTTACTCATGAGCAGCTGTGGGACACTATGATCATTGCTTGATTCAACTTGTCTTTACCTATGGACAAAGACTTAAAACCATGAAACCAACAATTAATCAAAAAAAAAATCCAAGTCCTCAGTGGACTGATGAGACAAAGCTGAAGTTTCAGGCTTGCCTTGATTGCACTAATTGGAATGTTTTTGAAGATACCTCTGCAGAGCTAGATGAGCTCACAGATACTATAATATCATATGTCAGCTTCTGTGAAGACCTATGTGTACCCACAAGGAACCTGCAAATATATAGCAACAATAAACCTTGGTTCACAGCTAAACCTAGGCAACTATGTTATTCCAAAGAGGAAGCATACAAAAAAGATGACAGAATGCTATACAATCAGGCCAGAAATGTAGATCAGGCCAAAGCAGTAAAAAGAAGTACTCTGAAAAGTTAAGGAATCAGTTCTCAACAAATGAACCAGCAAACATGTGAAAAACTCTTTAAAACATCATTGGCTACAGAAAACCTCCTTTCCAGGCAGAAGGAAATCAACAACTAGCAGATGACCTGAATGTGTTTTACTGCAGGTTTGAAAAGAAACTACAGCCACCTATCTCCGCAACCTCCATTTCAAACACACCAACAACAGCCAAGCCTCCTACAACTTACCCCAACTAATTGGGTTCACAACCTCTGGTGATCACAGAAAAAGAAGTACAAAATTTATTTAACAGACAAAAGCAAAGAAAAGCACCAGGGCCAGACAAGATAACTCCTTCTTGCTTAAAAGTCTATGCTGACCAATTGGCCTCCACCTTCATCTGAATCTTCAATAAATCACTAGAGATGTGCTATGTTCCTTCTTACTTCAAACGTTCTACTACCATCCCAGTGCCAAAAAAGCCATCAGGAAACTGAATGACTACAGACCAGTTGCTCTAACATCTGAAATTATAAAAACCTTTGAAAGGCTACCTGTCCCACCTGAATCATGATTCTGCTGTTAGATTCCATCCAGTTTCCATACTGAGCAAATAGATCGACAGATGTTAATATGGCTCTGCACTACATCCTACAACACCTACGCAAGGGTCCTCTTTGTAGACTTCAGTTCATCATTCAATACCATCATTCCAGACATTCTTCTAACTAAACTAAACCAGCTAGCAGTATCTGAACATACTTGTAAGTTGATCATAAGCTTCCTAACAGACAGGAAGCTGGGCAGAATCACATCTGATACCTGTGTAATCAGCACAGGATACCCCTCCCCCAAGGCTGTGAGCTTTCTCCATTTCTCCCCATATACCAATGACTGCATCTCCAATGATCCATTTGTTAAAATACTGAAGTTTTCAGATGATACAACAGTGATTGGTCTCATTCGAGATGACAAATCTGCATACAGACAGGAGGTTGTACAACTTGCCTCATGGTGTAACCGGAACAATGTGGAACTGAACACACTCAAAACTGTAGAAATGGTGGTAGACTTTAGGAGACAACCTCCCATACGACCACTACTTACAATACTAAACAACACAGTATCAACAGTAGAGACCTTCACATTTCTAGGTTCTTTCATATCACAAGACCTAAAATGGACACCTAACATAAAAAACGTCATAAAAAAGCACAACAAAGAATGATCTTTCTGTGCCAACTCAGAAAGCTCAAGGAGCTGCTAATTCAGTTCTACAGAGGAATTATTGAATCTGTCATCTGCACCTCTATAACTGTCTGTTTTAGTTCTGCAACCCAACAAGACAGACACAGACTTCAGAGAGTAATTAGGACTGCAGAAAAAACAATTACTACCAACCTGTCTTCAATCAAGGACCTGTATACTGCACGAGTCAAAAAGAAAGCTGTGGAAATATTTACAGACCCCTCACATCTCAGACATAAACTGTTTCAACTCCTGTTCTCAAAACAACACTACAGAGCACTGCACACCAGAACAACTAGACACAATGACAGTTTTCCCCCGAATGCCAATGCCATCACTCTGCTAAACAATTCCCTCAACACTGACATTTACAAAATCTGCATTACTATTACTATTAACCTTATCACTCCTTATTACCCATCCCCTCCCACTTGTGATTGTATGACCATAACTGTTGCTTGTATCCTTACGATTTATATTGACTGTTTCCTAGTATGATTTGATTGCTTATTGTACCCTATGACTATTATTACCTTATGATTCTTGACTCTTGACAAATGTATCGTTTCTTTTATGTACACTGGGAGCATATGCACCAAGGCAAATTCCTTGTGTGTCCAATCACATTTGACCAAGAAAGAATTCTATCTATTGTATCTATCTTCTCCCACTTATGACTGTTATGACTGCAACCTTGTTGCTTGTTATCCTAACAATATTTTGACTGTTTCCTAGTATGATTTGATTGTTTATTGAACTCTACGACTATTATTAAGTATTGTACCTTATGATTCTTGACTCTTGATAAATGTATCTTTTCTTTTATGTATAATGAGCATATGCACCAAGACAATTCCTGTGTGTCCAATGACACTTGGCCAATAAAAAATTATATTCTATTGTATTGTATTGTATTGTATTGTATTGTATTGTATTGTATTGTATTGTATTATATTCTATTCTATTCTATTCTATTCTATTCACCCACCACCATTGAAATAGCAAAAACTCACTACATTACATAACTCCTAGAGCATCTCAGAACCTTATAAAAATCAATCCATTCCCTAAGCCAAGGGTTCAGCAACCCCAGAACTATGCTTCTGTCATTGAAGTTTCTGGCATCCAAATAAACAGACTTCTTTCCAATTGGCCTCCATTTTATTTCCAGTGCCTTTCTCCTGGCTTGGAACTGGTGCTGCCTTTCTAATTTTGACCAAATGGGAAAGAAAGCTTAATTTGTACTGGTTGGATCAGAACTAGATTTCATATATGCTGGCTTTGTTCTCTTCTAGATTTCACAGTGTATCTACTTGCAGCTAACCATGGCACCGCAATGATGCTTTGGCAAAAAAATTATTCTGTCATATTCTCATGGCATTTTTTTTACCCCATCCCAAGTCCACAAGGAGACAGGTCTATATTATCTTAACTGTATATGCTAATATTGTCCCTGATACCCCCTTTTAATAATGTCAAAGGATAGTCACTTCATGTAAATCTTTGGCATCTACTGCAATTAGATGTCTTAAAATAGAGTCAAGAAAGCAGGAACATTTGTTGGTAATAGTTTTCTGCCAGCTCAAGGTGGGATGAAGAGCATTCTAAACGAGAAAAAAAGAAATGCCGATAATTCAGGATTTGCAGGTTGGAAGGGAATTGGGAAGGGCCTCTTCTAATAGAAGCATCTTTTCTGCCAACCAGAAGCTCTTCCTGCTGATTGGTCTGGGGAATCTTCTCAGTAAAAGATATACTGGATAGGAAGACACAGAGAAAGAAGGAAAAAGCTGTTTTGCCATATCCAAACGAAGAGAATTAAGCAAAGTTAAAGGTCATTTGACTTGTTTTCCAAAATAATGGTTTGCTTCATGCCCTGTAGTAAGGCTAAATCCTACTTGTTAATATCCAATAGCAATGTGAATCCATCCCTTAACACAAAACAATAGCTAAACCTGATTGCTTTGATGAATGCAGCTACTGAATTCAAAGCTAAATTCTAAACAAGAGCTTCCTGATTCTCCTCAATCTGAGTCATGCCTATAAGGAGTAATGGAACAGCTTATCCTTGGCTATTTTGGCCACTTAAGATCTGGTTGCACTTTTGGCCACTTAAGATCATTGCCAGAACTGCTTTCCTTTTCCTACATTATTTTTGTTTTTTTTAATCCGGTCTTCCACGAAACCGGAGAGCGGGTCTGGCAAAATGCAGCCAATTTTGCCTGCGGGCCTCCTTCAACCCTCTATAGTCTGACACGAGGAGGGGGAGTCTCCTCCGCTAGCAAACCAGTGCAGTTCGAGACGCTCGTGGGATGGGAGAGCGTCACCACATTGTAGAAGACCAATGTCGTTTTGGGCGGGGATGGTTGCAGGGGTGGTGGACGAATCGCTCAAAATGAAGTACAAAGCAGCTTTGCTGGGGGCGGGGAAAAACAGGACTCGGTAACTAATAAGCCATGCACTGTCTTCGCCTTACCAAACCTCTGCAAAAGAGCCGGTGCGAAGCTGTTTGTTTCCGTAAGACACGCCTACGTAGTCGGTTCCCGTCTCCTCGACTCCCCAAAAGACGCCAGCATTAGCGAACGATCTCTGGATCTGGTTTTTCGACGCCTTGCAATGAGGCCGGCAGGTGAGAATGTCTGCTGACGTCGAGTCCAAATGATATTTTCAGGTGAGTCCTCAATTCCCCAGCTCAGCTAAACCGGGGTCTCCAGTCTTTTTTCCCTGCCTGCTGCTGCGGCCGTACTCCCATTTCTATTCCCATCGCCCTCCTCCTTTCAAGGATTTATTAAAAGGTCCATGCCAGGTGATCGTTTCCAGAAAAGGCGACTGTCTGGAAGTGTTTGTCAGTGGCAGCTATGCTTTATTGTAAAGGAATCTCGCGTTCTCCTGACTCGCCTTGCACAGAAATGAAAACCGCCTGGATGGCTGGTGGTATATCAATATTCTGTTTATACTATCAATTGTTCCGAATGATTTATAAGCTGAGAGCAAACTGTAGCTATTTCTTGGACCGAATTGGCTTCTGTGGAAACAAATCTTCGTAACAAACAGGTTGGTTGGGTAGTTATCGTTAAACTGTACGGTAAATTGCTGAGGAGCAAGTCGTTTAGTGTTGCTTCCCTTTGTGGTTTTTACTCATAACCCACCTCTTAATTCTTCATATATTTTAGAAATGAATTTTTAAAGACTTCTACTGAATGCACCATAATTTGTTATAGTGTAGTCTTCCTCAACTATGTTTTGGATAGGATTCCCACCAGCCTCAGCCAGATGATCAATAGACGAGGATGCTAGGAATTGTGCTTTGAAGGTACAAAAGTTGGGGTCAGATGTTTTATGTATTCATCTCTTCCTTTAGTGTACCTACCCTTACAAAATTGTTATTAACTTCATGCTATATTCAAAAAGTAGAGCGTCCTTCCCAGGAGATCATTCTTTGAATAATGTTCCTAAACTAAAACAACCCAACATCCTCCCTTGATGCTTAATCCCAACAGTGTAAGAAAAAGATAAGTATCCTATTCAAGAAAGAAAATCAATCAATACATTTGAGCTTTAATGCAAGTTATTGTGAGGACAATTGTTAGGAGATATCTAAACTTTGACAGAAACACCATAATTTGAACAATGTTTTATGGGTCATTTGCTCCCAAATCCATTTGTATTTTGGCAAAATGGTTTCTAAAGAGTGAAACAAAATGAAGTATTTTTTCATGAATTGATGGCTTATTTAGAGGCTCATTTCTGATTAGATTAGATAAAAATAAAAATTATTTCCAAATCAGGCTGGCACAGCAAGGGGAGGCTGGTATATTTGGTAACTTCTCTAGTCCAGCATTGAAATCTCCAAAATATTTAGCAGATAAAAGAAAAAACCCCACACCCTAACTTTGAAATATCTGGAATCTGTTATAGCAGTGGTCACAACCAGTAGGCTGGGGATCACTGGTGGTCTGGAAGAAAATTTTGATGGTCCGCAGAGAAATGTCACCCTCAAAGCACTCCCCCCACAAAGCAATTAACCCAGGCTGCATGGGAACACAAGGTTGCGCCATCCACATGGCCCATGGGAACACAAGACTTACATCACGAACAGCATGAGATAGGGGAGGGGGGAAAGGGTGGAGGGGGAGAACTTGTTCCACTTGCCCCGCGCACCTCACTTGGCTGTTTCTTTCTGCTGTTTTTTTCTTCTTCTGCTTTTGGCTGCATGCAAGGAAAACAGAAAAAAATCTTTCTTTCTCTCCCCCAAACTCCACCGGAAATTAGTCTTTGGGATCCCGCAAGGCATCCTGCTCCAAGATGCGCTAGCATGACAAGTCTCACAAAAACTCATTTCTGGTGGAGTTTGGGGGAGAGAAAGAAAGACTTCTGCTGCTCCTGCCACAAGTCAGTTTCTCTCTCTCTCTCTCTCTCTCTCTCTCTCTCTCTCTCTCTCTCTCTCTCTCTCTCTCTCTCTCTCTCCCTCCCTCCCTCCCTCCCTCCCTCCCTCCCTCCCTCCCTCTCCCTCCCTCCCTCCCTCAGAACGGAGCTGGAGATAGTATCCTGTTTATAAATATCCTGATTATAAAGAATAATCAATCAGTAGGAAAACAGGGTGGGTGATTTTCCTACAGATTTTGGGGGGGATTTTCCCAGGGTCTCTGGTCTGCTGGATTTAAAATTATGGGTTTGGTGGTCCCTGAAGTCCAAAAGGTTGGCAATCCCTGTGCTATACAATGATATTGATAGTTGATTCATTTCAGATAAATTGTTCTCTGCATGAAAGTTAGGCAATAAAAACTGTATTGTACCTTTCCCACTTCAGAAACAAATGCATGAATAGATTGCTAGTCCTAGACTCTAAAACAAATAATGTTTTAAATTTTAAATGATGTAACTTACATATTTCATAACAAAAAGTTTTATATGTTTTCTTAAAAGAAAATTCATTCTTGCAAATTAAGCAATGGATCAGAATATTTGTTGTGATACATTTTTGGTTTTTTTGCTTTCTGTAGAAATTGCAAGCTGCTCTAATTTTCATGGTCATTTCTCTTTTAGGGAGATTAATGCATAATCTTCCTTTCCACTAGCATATATTTTTCTAATATGAAGAGTGCTAATTCATTTTGCTTCCTTAGCTCAAGGAACCAAATAAAGATTGAGCAGGTCTGAGCACAAAAATCTGTTCCTGCCCTAGCTTTTCAAGCTATATTAGCTTTAAAATAATATTAACAATAATAAAGGTGGGTTTTACAAATAAATAAAATATATTGCTGCTGCCCTGTTTAAAAGATTGTTCTGTGTGCCAGCAATATGAATGCATAATGCTACCACAAAATACCAGTCTGCAAACATTCAGCATGTCTAGTAAAGGTACTATAGGTAGTCTAAATTAGAATTTAAAAAAATAAATCCAGCAGAAGGCAATGCCAAACCACTAGTGTCTTATTGCCAGGAAAAGAATATAAACATATATATTATGTAGTCACCAGAAGTCACACTCATAGGAGAGTTTAGATTTTTAGTTTTTCTGTTACACATAGAATTTTAATCTAAATTCACCATCTCTCTGAATAGTTTAGAAAAGATATGCTTCTTACAGAAAAGGTTAATGTTTGTGTGGCCAGGTACCATTAACACCTAGAACACGAAATAGTTAATGTATTAAATCAGGGCATTCTAAAAGGACATTACATTGTGATGTCAATGATTCTACGGAAGGTTTCTAGAACAATAGTTCTCTGACTTGGAACTTTGTGTAATATGGACCAGTATATCAGGAAGCCACCAAATTTGGGAAATCTGGTTTAAAAAAATTATGACAAACTAATAGACCATTAAAGCTTAAAAATAATTAAAAATAATTGAGTTCCGGCTGAACTATGGGAAGCGAGGATGGCGAGGTCCATGAGCTCTCCCCACTGGAGGGCTCCAAAAAGAGCCATAGCCGCCCTGGAAGGATGGTGAAGTAAAGGGGATTGCCATGCAGGTCAAAAAGAGCTGCATCTCTCCTCCCTGACACAGAAATTACCCCTCATCAAAAGACAAGGTGCAGCGGCAGCAAAATGGCTGCCATGAAGTTGGGACAGTCTGAATACCTAAGACAGTGCAGGAGTGAAGATACAGTGAATGGTGTGAATGTCAACTTGTAAAACATTTTGTATACATGTTTTATAGTTGTCAACTGAAAGAAGGGGGGAGTTTCAAAGAGTAGGCAATAGTGTAGAATCAGAAGTACATTCCATTCATATTTTCTTCAGAGACTGATTAGATAACTGAAGTTTCTGCTGCGCAAAAATCAAATTGGAGAGCATGATTGATGACTCTTGGCTATGGACATGTTTCTTTGGATGATACACTCAAAAGGGAGTGGGGAAGCAGGATCAAGGGTGATAGTGAATTGCGCATCTCAGAGTTGGCAACACCCAGGGTAATGCCAGAATGTTAACTTCATATAAATCCTCTTTAGTTTTGGGAGTGTGGTAAGAGGCTCATGATTTAATTGGAGTAACTGCCAGAATCCTGACAGATAGCCAACTCTCATAATTAACCACCGGAGTGCCTGAATCCCGTCCTCTTCCATTGCTCCCCAACATCTGAGGTGCATGGAGAAAAACTCAGGCAGCCATGGCAGAGGCTATCAGGAGAAAGCTTGGCTTCCAGACAGAAGCAAACAGAAACGGATAGCATAATTATAGAAGGAGGACAACTCCCTTGTCAACTCCAAAGAGGAGAAACCTGCTTCGTTGGAAGGGAGAAAACCAGATAAGTACCTGATAAGCAGCTGAGGGAGGGATCTGAACAGGCCATCATTTGGGATGATGGCCTGCCCTGCCACCCAAAACAGAGGGGAATTTTTACAGGGCCTTTGAAGTGGGAAGAAGCAGGCAAGACCACAGCCCTCCCTCTCTACATAACAGAAGAAAAAAGCAGCAGCCAGTGCCTCCCCCATGCAGCAGGCAGTCCTTTCCTCCTATATGAACTAGAGCTGGGGAGAAAGGTCAGCCACCTCAAGTGCAGGCTTACAGAAGGCGACAGGGAGAGGAAGGAGCAAAGCCCAACAAACTGCCCCATTTCAGGGGGAAACTTGATGGAGACCAGCTAGCTTTATTCCTTGATTCAGCTGAGATCAACCTGTAATGATATGGACACCTCTACTCCTCCCCTAGAGCCATGGTGAATGCAATTTCAGAGGGGCTAGAGGGAGAAGCAAGAGAATGACTAGCAACCCTCCACAAGAGAAGGAGCCCCCAACTACATGACATAGATGACTTCCCACAACTGCTAGAGGTCAGATTTGAGGTGGCACAGGAGACAACTCCAATATTTAATCAAGTGGAAAGGCTACCTCTTACCAGAGGCATTATGGGTAAAGAGTAGGAACGTCCAAGCTGATCGCCTTGTAGCAAGGTTCCATTGACTGCTGCACTGCTCCACTCAGACTTGCATGGGCAAGTCCCTCCAGTGCAGCGGGCCCAGTGGGCTGGTCCGGCCCACTTGAATGCGGCCATAGCAACGCATTGAAGAAACAGAGCAAAGCTGGAGGCCTGTAATTTTCACTGCAAAAAATATCCAGTCACCACGGTTTTTTGGGTGCGGCTGCAGTCCAGCCGCACCGAAAAAACATGCGGCAGCTGCAGGCATTCATGACAAGGGAGACATGGGCTGGCAGACAGCCATAGGAGGAAGGTAAAGTCACAGCCGTGGGATGACAAAAGAGGCAGTCATGGGAGAGGAAATAGGGAAATTAAGGGCCGGGGCCTCTGAAAGGGGAAACAGGGTGATGCAGGATTAGCCCAGGCCTTTAACACATTAGGCCACACCTGCCTGGGCAGAAAATAGGTTAGGGAAGGGATAGAAGGAAAAAGAGAGAGAGAGAGAATGAAAAGAAAAAGAGAGAAATGGAAAGAGAGGGAAAGAGAAAGAGGGAAAGAGAGAAAGAGAAAGACAGAAGGAACAGACAAGAAAATAAAGAAAGAAAAAGGAGAAGAAAGGAAAAGAAAGGAAGAAAAGGGATAGACAAAGAAAGAGGGGATAGAAGGAAGAGACAGAAAGATAGAGAAAAGAAAGAGGGAATGAGAAAGAAAGGGAGGGAGGAGAAAGTTAATGGGATATGAAGGGAGGGAGGGAGAGAAAAAGGGAAAGGGAGAAAGAGAAGGAAGAGATAAGAAAGAAAAGAAAGGGGAAAGAAAAAGGGAGAAAGAAAAGAAGAAAAAGGATAGGCAAAAAGAAAGGGGGATGGAAGGAAAGGACAGAAAGAAAGAGAAAGAAAGAAAAAAAGAAAGAAAGGGAGGGAGGAGAAAGTGAATGAGATATCTAGTCCAACCACCTGCTCCAGCAGGATTAGAAGGGAGTGTGTGTGTGTGTGTTTGTTCATGGCTGTCAAAACTCCAAAAACAGATCAAGTAGCTCTGGGGAGGTCAGTCATAAATTGGAATACTTACTAAGCAACCGCCATGAAGTGAGGACCACTTATATTTGTTTTGCCAGTTACATGGCCACTTGGCCATGCCTACCCAGTCACATGACCACCAAACCACGTCCATCCGGTTACGTGACCACCAAGCCATGCTCAACTAGCAAGCCACGCCCAGCCAATCACATGACCACCAAGCCATGCCCACAAATTAGGCATCAATTGTTAAGAAATTTGAATCCCATCCCCGGGTGGGGGGCACTGAGGATGAGTTTGTTGCACCCAGGGGGCGGTGGACTGAAAAAGTTTGGGAACCACTGGTATAGACCAAAAACTGGACAATATTATACAAGGAACAAGGAGCAAAGACCAGGACAATGAGCAAAGAAAAGAGCTATCAGAAGGAATGGAGAGGAAAGCAGAACTGAGAAAACAGCAAAAAGAAGACAACAAAGAAGAGAAGTTACTAACATTAATAATGATGAAGGAATTAAAACAGAAGGGAAATGTTTAAAGAATTTAAGAAGGGAATGGAAGAAATAGAGACCCTGTCAGGTATTCAGGGAGTTGGAGGGGGTTTGGAGAAGTGGCCTGAGCAGAGCTGAACCTTCCTTAGGGCTGAAGCTTCTATTTTTCAGTGCAGACTCAGGCAGCAGATTGTAGAAAGATAGATCTGTGAGTGAATCTATGAGCAACTCAATCTGCCTACCTGCTTTGCCTGATTTTGGGTAAAAGTTGCTCTTTTTTAAATAAAAAATTCAATATTTACATAAATATTTATAATATTTACACACAAGCCATGCCAGACAGTCACATGACCACCAAGCCACACCCAATTAGCAAGCCATGACCACCCAGTCACATGACTACCAAGCCATACCCATGACTACCAAGCCATACCCACAAATCAGGCCACACCCACAGAACCAGTTAAGAAATTTGAATCCCATCCTTATATAGGCTGGATAATTATCTTGTATGTAGTGTGATAAATATTAGGATAATATTTTCAGATAAATATATATGAAGAGTGAAATATGGGAATTATGAATAAGAATTAAGCATTAATTGGAAAATTAGAGATTGAATGATGACATTATTAACTATGCATAAAATATGATTGCCAGTAAAATGATAAAATTAAACAATGGGTGATTAGATAATGAAATAATATATTTAATGTAAATATGTGTATTAACAGAAACATGGATTGGATGATTGGTAAGAACATGAATAGATGTATTTTAAAATGTTTAAATGATTGTGATTGGTACTACAATTGTATATTGTGGCATTGTGCACAACACAATTTTTTAAAAAAATCCAAGTAATAATCTCTCATGGAACTTTTAACCTCTTGCAAACCTCTTGAAAATTCTGGGGATCCACAGAACTCCAATTGAGAAAGATGATCTCAACCAAAGCATGCTTCCAGGCCTATTATGTGCTACCATGGTATTTTATTTCTCTTCATAATTATAGTATTTCTTTTTAAATTCAGAATCATTTATGTAATAAAATTGCATTTTATGTATGCATGTATGTGTATGTATGTATGTATGTGTATGTATACATATATGTTTTTTTAAGCTTTCGCG
This sequence comes from Laticauda colubrina, assembly GCA_015471245.1. Classification (NCBI taxonomy): domain Eukaryota; kingdom Metazoa; phylum Chordata; class Lepidosauria; order Squamata; family Elapidae; genus Laticauda; species Laticauda colubrina. Next base: position 4,408,685 of record BLBF01000095.1, on the reverse strand, counting down.
GGTACTTACATGTGTGCTGTTTAGCTTCCTTCGGGTATTATCCCACGTCATTGTAGTGCTTTTAAAGTTGTAGCAACATTTCAGCAGAATCTCACCTGCCATCATCAGGCTTCTGTATAGAGTTTGTATGTGGGTCAGTGTCTCAAAGCGTTGGTTTTAAATTTGAGGCTAGCCTATTATTGTGGCAGGATGGTTTTTTCTACATCCTGATTGGTTGGGAGTCTTGGTCTGTGTTTATTGGACTTGGAGTTTGTTTGATTGGTGTTTCTGGTTTCTTCTGTCTGTTTTGTGGCTTTGATTGGCTGGCAACACTCTGCTCCTGCACTGGAGACTTTCAGTGCAGCTTGGCTTCGTGAAAGGACGGCTATTATCTATTAGGAAGCCAGGTTTCATCTGGGTGCCTGGTGGGGGGGTGTTTGAGCTGGAGGTATCAGAGGGAGTCTGTTTGTGCCCAGGTGTTTGCCTGGCTTGTGGTGTGGAGATCTTCCTATTTGAGAGTGCAGGCTTCCAAATGATTGACAGTCTGGTGGAATCATCTCTTCTATTCACGCTTTCAGGTCTTTTTTCAATCTCTATGGCTTCTCTGATGATTCTGTGGCTGGGTTTTCTATAGTGGCTAGGGTTTTGGTGCCATTGAAGTTGATGTTGTGACCTGTGGCTTTCATGTGTTGGACTAGTGAGGATGTGTGTTCCAGCTTTTTTACTGCATTTTTGTAGATTATTACATCTAGGAATGGTAGTTGTTTGTTTATTTCTGTTTCCATGGTGAACTTGATTTTGGGGTGTGTGCTGTTTAGGTGTGTTAGGAAATTGTTTAGGTTTTTTTTCCATGGGTCCAAATCACAAATGTGTCATCGATGTATCTTAGCCATAGTTTCGGTTTGTGGGTGGCATTAGCCAGGGCTCTGGATTCGAATTCTTCCATGAACAGGTTTGCAATGACGGGTGACAGTGGTGATCCCATAGGGGCTCCTTCAATTTGCTTGTATCTTTGTCCTTTGTATATGAAATATGTGTTGGTTAGGCAGTCTTCTGTTAGTTCCATGAGGTCTTTAGTTGGTTGGTATTTATTTTTGATGATTTCAAGAGTTTCTTTTATCGGGACTTGACTGAATAGTAAAACCACGTCGAAACTTACAAGCAGATCTTGTTCCACGTGTAGATCTTTGATCATTTCTAAGAAGTGGTATGAGTTTTGTACATATGAAGCTGCGGTTTCAGCATGGGGCTGTAGTTGTTTTGCTAAGTATTTAGCTAGGTTTTGTAATGGTGCTCCTATGGAGCTGACTATGGGTCTGAGAGGTATGCCTTCTTTGTGTATTTTTGGGAGGCCGTATAATTTGGGGCATCTGGAAGATTTTTCTCTTGGGATGATCGTCTGTTGGATTTCTTTGCTTATGTGGCTGGTTATAATTTTCTTCTTGGTTAATTTTTCTAGATATGTGGTTGGGTCTGTGTTTATAGGTTTGTATGTGGAGTCTTGGAGTAGGTCTGTCAATTTTGTTTCATAGTCTTTTCTGTCCGTTACTACTGTGGCATTTCCTTTGTCTGCTGGGAGTATTATTATGCTGTTATCATTTTTCAGGGTTTGTAGTGCTCTGAATTCATCTTTTTGCAAATTACTTTTTGGTGGTTTTGTTGTGCATAAGAAGATGTGAGTAACCTGGTGTCTTATTATGTCAGCTTCATCTGTATTTAATTTGGTTAGGCTGGATTCTACTGCACATATGATGGATTCTGTGGGGATTTTTTTGGCTGCTATGGCATAATTGAATCCTTTGGATAGGACATCTGTTTCTGTTTTGGTGAGTTCTCTGTTGGAAACGTTATATACTAATTGTTTCAGTTGTTGTGAGTTGTTGGGGGTTTTCTTGTCATGTTCTAATTTCTTTAGTTTCTTTAAGAGTTTTTCATTTTTGTAAGTGGTTTCAGTTTCAGCTTTCCAAGTTGTAAGTTGTTTGATCTTATCCCAAAGTAGAGGGTGGATTTCTTTGCTCAATTCCAGGTGTAGTGCTAGCAAATCTTTGTTTAACTGATCCAATTGGAATCTTTTACTGTGAACTTCATTTCTGAGTAAAGCCATCTCTGTTCTTTTCAGGATACATTTGGCAGCTGCTGTGTTGTTATGAAATGTTAATTTGAAGCATGTTGGTGTTGCATTGTTGTCTCTGCAGCTGCATAGGAATTTTAGGTCACATAGTATTCCTGCTCTTTTAACTTCCAGTTTCTCATAGCTTTTGATCTGGCTGTTTATTTCCTCCCTGTAGAGGTCAGATATTTGTTTTTTTAAGCTTTCGCGGGAACTTACATGTGTGCTGTTCAGCTTCCTTGGGGTATTATCCCACATCATTGTAGTGCTTTCAAAGTTGTAGCAACATTTCAGCAGAATCTCATCTGCCATCATCAGGCTTCTGTATGGATGTGGGTCTCATAGCTTTTGGTTTCAAATTCGAGGCTGGCCTATTCTGATTGGCTGGGAGTTTTGGTCTGTGTTCACTGGACTTGGAGTTTGATTGATTGGTGTTTCTGGTTTCTTCTGTCTGTTTTGTGGCTTTGATTGGCTGGCAACACTCTGTTCCTGTGTTGGAGGCTTTCAGTGCAGCTTGGCTTCATGTGAAAGGATGGCTGCTATCCTTTAGGAAGCCAGGTTTCACCTGGGTGCCTGGTGGGGGGGGTGTTCGAGTTGGAGGCATCAGAGGGAGTCTGTTTGTGCTCAGGTGTTTGCCTGGTTTGTGGTGTGGAGATCTTTCTATTTGAGAGTGCAGGCTTCCAAATGATTGACAGTCTGCTGGAATCATCTCTTCTATTCATGCTTTCAGGTCTTTTTTCAATCTCTATGGCTTCTCTGATGATTCTGTGGCTGGGTTTTTCTATAGTGACTAGGGTTTTAGTGCCATTGAATTTGATGTTGTGACCTGTGGTTTTCATGTGTTGGATTAGTGAGGAGGTGTGTTCCAGCTTTTTTACTGCATTTTTGTGTTCATCTAGGCGGGTACTTATTCTTCTATTGGTCTGTCCAATGTATGTGGCAGGGCATGATGTACAGGGAACTTCGTATATGCCTTGGTTTTCCAGGTCAATTTTATCTTTGGGGTTTTTAAGGATGGCTGCTATTTTTTTGTCTGTTTTGAAGGCAGTTTTGATGTGATGCCTGTGTAGTATCTTACTGATTTTATCTGTAGTACCTCTTATTTAGGGCAAGACAGCTGTTCCATAGATCTGTTGATCTTCTAGGTCTCTGTTATGTCTTGGTGTGTTTTTGTGGATCAAGTTGGTGATTTTGTTTTTGTGGAAGCCATTGGCTGTCAATACTTTAGTCAGGGTGCATAGTTCAGTCTTTATATGTGTCTTGTCTGCCAGGCGTTTGGTTCTGGTAATTAGTGTTTTAGCCATGGAATTTATCTGTGCTGGGTGGTGGTGGGATTGGGCGTTGAGGTAGCAGTTGGTGTGTGTTTTCTTCTGGTATACGGTGTGTCCCAGTGTGCCATCTGTTCTTTTGTAGATTATTACATCTAGGAATGGTAGTTGTTTGTTTATTTCCATTTCCATGGTGAACTTGATTTTGGGGTGTGTGCTGTTTATGTGTGTTAAGAAATTGTTTAGGTTTTCTTTTCCATGGGGCCAAATCACAAATGTGTCATCAATGTATGTGTCATCGATGTATCCTGCACTCTCAAATAGAAAGATCTCCACACCACAAACCAGGCAAACACCTGAGCACAAACAGACTCCCTCTGATGCCTCCAACTAGAACACCCCCCCACCAGGCACCCAGGTGAAACCTGGCTTCCTAAAGGATAGCAGCCGTCCTTTCACATGAAGCCAAGCTGTACTGAAAGCCTCCAACACAGGAACAGAGTGTTGCCAGCCAATCAAAGCCACAAAACAGACAGAAAAACCAGAAACACCAATCAATCAAACTCCAAGTCCAGTGAACACAGACCAAAACTCCCAGCCAATCAGAATAGGCCAGCCTCGAATTTGAAATCAAAAGCTGTGAGACCCACATCCATACAGAAGCCTGATGATGGCAGATGAGATTCTGCTGAAACGTTGCTACAACTTTGAAAGCACTACAATGACGTGGGATAATACCCAAAGGAAGCTGAACAACACATATATGTATATTTGTATATATATTTGTATATGTATAATGCACTTGAGGTTTGGAATTTGGTGACATTCAGATTTTCCATGTTATTAATTCTTATTTCTTGTTTATTTTTTCTAGGTTTTCTATTGATCTTGGTGCTAACAGAAGAATTAGTAGTTGCTGTTCAGGTACTGACTCCTACACTTGTGTCATCTCAAAGCCTCCTCATGGACAATATTAGTATTTTAGCTATGGAGACAACTCCAGGACTTGCAGGCCATCATACAACCAAATCTTTTTCTTCAACAACTCTTGTAAATGCTGGCTCCAGTTCTATAGCAGAGACTTCTGTTCCTTCTGTTGGCCAGAAGGAATTAAATAACAGCCATTTTGTTGATAACATAGAACCTTATCATTTATACAACCAGAGTGCTTTGTTGTCCAGGAAGTCACTTAACAAACGAAATATGTTTCTGGGTGTCCAAGGCAATTTCACAGCATTTACAGAACCTTATCTAAAAACAGAATTGTATTCTTCTGCTACCACAGAAAATTGGCCCCCAGAATATCCATTTCAGACCCAGCCTACAGTTCACACCAGTCATCAAAATACTTTACAGGGAGCCACAACAGACTCAACTTATTCTATTCATACCTTGGAAGGCCTTAATGAAACAGAGAAGGGGAGATCATCAGAACTGATTACACAGGAGATTGATCTCATTACCTCAACAATTGTTCCATCAACTGTACCTGAAATGGTGACAGTGCCTTTTAAACCCACACGGTATGGCATACAGAATATACTGGGGAAAAACAACTCATGGATAAATCCAAGCCAAAATACAGATCAGTTAGCCTTTTTTTCTGGTCCTAGGACAACAGCAACAGAAGTAGACTTTGGACACCCTAGTCAAAATGATGTTGATGCCAGTCTTTCCTCCTTATATACAACCAGGGGCTCTATTGAGGAAGCAACTACCATACTGCATCCCTCTGGACATAATGCTAGCTTTCCAAGCAGTCCACTGTCTATGGGATCCTCAACATGGATTCCAAGTTCCATTTCAACAGCCACAGAGAATTTCCTAAACAGACTGGTACCTGCTGATACCAGAAAGCCTGATGTCTCAGGCAATATTTCTCATGTCCCAGAAAGGGACAAGTCCCAGTACAGAGCAACTATTTGTCTCAGCAAAGTGGACATAACATGGATCATCTTGGCCATCAGTGTACCTGTATCGTCATGCTGTAAGTTGAATGTTTCTCTGTATATTTATGCCCTGTGGGATATAAAATGTATCAAATACTGATAATGAAGAAAAAAAAGATTGAACAACCAAAAGTTTCATTGATCCTCATGACTCCCATATAATTAATCATTTCAACATCCTTACATTTGTACACTCATGCACTGTTGAGAGCACAGCAGAATTAGCATGTTTTGGTCACTCATTTAAACACAGTGTCTCTATTAGGGTGCATAGAATTCAGGAGCATCTTTTTTAAATTTCCTCCTTGGCATATAATTTTGATCAGATGAGAAATCACAGCAGATAGTAATCCATTATCTTTCATAATTTTGCCATGAAAAGTTCCCACATAGGGATGCGGCTAAGATGCTGAGCTTGTCAATCAGAAAGTTGGCAGTTTGGTGGTTTGAATCCCTAGCACCACGTAAAGGAGTTAGCTACCATTACTTGTCCCAGCTTCTGTCAACCTAGCAGTTCGAAAGCATGTAAAAATGCAAGTAGAAAAATAGGGACCACTTTAGTGGAAAGTTAACAGCGTTCCATATGTCTTCGGCATTTAGTCATACTGGCTACATGACCACAGAGACGTCTTTGGACGTGCTGGCTCTTCGGTTTTGTAACAGAAATGAGCACTGTCCTCTAGAGCTGGAGACAACTAGCACGTATGTGTGAGGGGAACCTTTACCTTTACCTATCTGGAAATGAGCACTCACCTGCATAATGCCTCTGATGCCACTTTCTTATTGTCTCTATTATAACCCTTTTACTCTTTAAGAAAAGAAAAGCTTTGGTTGGGTAACCTTATTTATTAATTGTGCAAAACAACTAGTCTAATTTATTTTTTGACATTACTTCACTGAAGCTAATTATAGCCAATTACTAGTTCATCAGAGTAGATTAAGAAATTGGCAGCGAAGTTATTCATATCATTGATATTTCAATTTTCAGTTAGTATGTTCCGCAATTCTCTTAAAAAGTCTGCTGAGATTTCAATATGTTTGATGACACCTCTTTCATCAGAACAGCAACCAGACTTTGCATCCAGAGCTGGTATTCAGCAAGTTCTGACCAGTTCTGGAGAACTGGTAGCGGAAATTATGAGTAGTTTGGAGAACTGATAAATACCACCTCTCTGGCCCCATCCCACACCCTGCCTCCCGAGTCCCAGATGATTGGCTGGGTCTTCTTTTGTTGTCCTGCATAGGAGAATGGAGCTGGAAACCAGATTAGTGGGTTGGGGAGGGAATGGGATTTTGCAATAATCTTCCCCCAGAATGGGGAGGGAATGGGGATTTTCAGAGAAGAGCAACAAAGATGATTAGGGGATTGGAGACTGAAACATATGAAGAACTGTTGCAGGAACTGGTATGACTAGTCTGATGAAAAAAAGGACTAGGGGTGACATGATAGCAGTGTTCCAATATCTCAGGGGCTGCTACAAAGAAGAGGGAGTCAAACTATTCTCCAAAGCACCTGACAGCAGGACAAGAAGCAATGGGTGTGTTATGATATGTACAGAATAACCCTTGAGTAGCAAGGATATGCACATGGAAACATTTATGAGAGTTGTTATGAATTCAGCCATGCACAGCTACACTGAATTGAGTTCAAGTTTACTTTAAGAAATAGCACAGTCCAATAAACGGTCCAGGTCATATACGTTTAACAGTCCAAAGACTATCCAATTACAAAGTCTTCTTACTGGTTGCCTTTGTCATTCTCCATGCTGCATCGAGAGCCCAGGATGGGCTGACTCCCTCCTATGATGTCATAGCTGAGTCTGTACTAAGATATAAAAGCCAGCCCCCAGGAGAGAACCCAGATTTTGACTCAGCTCCTTTCAGTCAGTGGTTGTGTCTCTGAAAGCATTTTGTTAGATCGCAATCATCAGTGATCTTCAGTACTTTTTTCCTCTCTTCAAGCAGCTCCCAGGAGAGCAGGGCGCTCTCTCTCTCTGGGAGCAGCTTTACAGATCTCTGTGCAGGCAACTGGGCAGCGTCTGCAGACCTCCCCCAAGCCTGCAGTTTGGAGGGATCGTAAACACGATTGGCAAACTGATAAGAGCTGAAGCCAGCTGATCCTATAGCTGGTTGCTGTGTTTTTCCCTTGCTGACTTTGCTCGGAGCTCTGTATAGCCTAAGGAGCGATTCTTCAATCTTGGAGCCTATTTTCCTGTCAGTGGCCATCTTGGATTCAAGCCTTCCACCACGAGGTGAGCAGCCATTTTGTAAGCCCAGGGGCCATTTATACCCTAAGGGGCTTCATAGAAAAATTTCTAAGCAGCTTCTTTCCAACGCAAGAGCTTTTATTTTACGAATGGAGCAAGATAAGGTTCTGGCAGAACTTTCCCTCCCAGTGGAACAGTCTCTTAAGCCCAAAATGTAGGCAACGCACCCAATCAGTCCAGAGGGAGGTGGCTGCAAAAATCAAAGCTAAGGCTCTAGCCCCTAAGAAGGCAACTCAGGCTGAATTGAGAGCAGAGAAGCACAGACATGCAACTCTAGAGAGGCAGTTCAACAGAACTATTCAACAAAAGGGAGTGCAAGTACAGCATGTTTCAGGTGATACTCGTGGGCTCCAACCAAGTCCTCCCAGGGGAGGAGAAGTTATCTATGAGCCTTTCCATCCTCCATCCTGGTCTCCTGAGGCTCTTGCTGTGCAGTCATATCCTCAGGATTTAAGCAGATCTGGGCCTTATTTCCAACAGGCTTCTGTGCCCTATGCTCTTCCCCCTCCCTCCAGGCCTCGAACCTCTCCTCAATCTAGGCCTGAAGCCACCTCCACTCCCACAGCAGCGGGCCTTCGGCCTTCTGCCTCTACCTTTGAGCATAGACCAAGGGAAATCCAAGATGTATTCTCATCAGCCATTAGGCAGGGATTGGCTGAAGGCTTCAAGCAAATTCTTCAACCTCTGGAAAGGGTTCAGGCCCTTCTCCCTTCTCAATCTATAAGTTCCTTGCCTTATCACCCTGATTTACAAGGCCTCAGAACCTCAGGGTCCATTCTTCTCTACCAGAATGGGAGAAGGTTGATAAGAAAGGAAGGCCTTCACTATCTGAACACAGTTACTCCTCTCATTCAGAGTGTGAAAAGGTTGAGATTTTTGACAAAATTTTTCAGAGGAAGAGGATTCTCACCCAGAGCAGACATCCTCTGCATTGGTCTTAAAACTACTCTCTTCAGGCCATTACTCAGCAAGGCCTTGGTCACTGCCAAGCTGTTGCCAGAGGAAATGGCTCTCGAACCACAAGGAAGTCCCTCTAGCCAAGGGGATTCACTCTTCTCCAAGCCTGTAGTGCATGCAGAGAATTTTGCCTTCTCCCATTTTGGCAGACGGGTGCTTCAACAAGTCATTCTACAGTCGATTTGATGAGCCAGACAAGGACCCACCCATGGACATGCAAGCTTTGGTATGTCCCATCCTGAGCTTTCGATGCAGCATGGAGGAGAATGCGCGTTGATAGAAGTTATCGTGAACGCCCTTTCTGTCTATGCTGTGAGAGAGCGCAACCCCTCCCTTGATTCATCCAGAGAGGGTAAGACATATTTCTGTATTTATTTTGGGCTTTCAGAGACACCTTTCAGTCTGTCAAGTATCTTCGCCAAAGCTGGGGTCTCTCCCGGGGGCTGGCTTTTATATCTTAGTACAGACTCAGCTATGATGTCATAGGAGGGAGTCAGCCCATCCTGGACTCTCTCGCAGCACAGACAGAAAAGGTGTTCACGGTAACTTCTACCAATGCCCATTTTACAGCAAACAAAAATATCAAAGTATAAGCACAACAGAGAACCTTAGATAGCAACAGAATGTCAGAGATACAGAATGTCAGGAATACAGCATGTCAGAGAGAGAGCATGTCAGAGAGAGCAAGCCATGATCTCTAGCTCTCTCTTATGGCAATTCACAATATAATCAACCAATCGGAACATAGTACAAATCAATACAATAACTTTGTCTTAAAGCTACAAACATACATTGTTGGTTTATATATTGCCAACCCAACTAATTGGTAGACATTCTCTCCTTTGGGTAGGTCAGTATATATAATACATTACATCTTTAAACCATAATTCTCACAACACTCTTTTTTTTTTTTTGAAAAATTTTTTATTAATTTTTTAACAAACAAACATATACCAACAAAACACAAAACATAAAAAACATAAAATATCTTTTTGGACGGCAGTTTGATCCCGAGTTACATCTTTTTGTACAGACATAAATTCAAGTTCATGCTTACTTTTATATAGCAATTCCATTTCTTATTTACTATTTTACATTTTCTATATAGCTTCTCCCCTCTTTTCACTCTCTTAATTCTATTATATTTATTTCATCTCAATTTAAATCATTATACTTATATCTTTTGTCTGTCCTATTTCAGCTGTCTATTATTTTTCCTCATTAACACAAAATTTCTTCTGTAATGACTGATTGGAGTATAATGCCTTGTCATACTTATCCTTCCCCTAGTTTTAAAGCTTAACATAACACATAATTTTCATTCTGATTCTGCGTAATACATTCTAAAAATAAACTCAATATTTTAAAACAGGAAAAAAAAATTTTTTTTTGATATATAATATAATTAAAACAACAATCCATAGTAATTGAAATTATATCATTAAAATTAATATTCATTTAAGTCTTAAACATTTTACACAATCCTTTCTAAATAAATATCATACTTCTATGGGAACACTTATAGATTTTGCTTAGTTACTTTCTTTTATTCAATTCTCTCATATTTAATTTCATTTATTTTATTTAAAAAATTTTTTTTCGCTAAGTTACATTAAATATTTTGTCCCATTTTATAATCATATATTATTCCAATTTTCTAACATTATTTCAAATACAGATACAACAACACAATCTTATGTACCTTTGCAGAATCTCTTTTTCAGTTATATGTTTACCCATTATCTCTAAATAAAATCTGTTTCTTTACATCTAGTTTCAAACCTTTCTAGCTTCTCTTCCCTTCTTTCCTCCCTTGTTTCTCCCCTCTACCCTTTTTACCCCCTTGTCTCTTAATCTCCACCCTCTTGTGTATTCCTCTTTTCTGTTGCTTTTTGATATTGTGTCCACTTTTCACCTTGTTTTTCCCTTTTTTGGTTGTTTTTTTAAGTCTTAAATTCTCCATTCTCTTTCTCCTCTTTCCCCTTTCTTCCCCAAATAAAGTTGCTTGTTCATTAAGGATGGTTTCTTCTTCATCCCAATCTTCTTGTTCTTGTAGTTTCTCATATGTAGAAATTGCCATTTCTAAAAAATGAAAAATAGAGCCAAAAGAATCCTTCCCTTCTTGTTTCTCTTGATTATATTTTATAAATTCCATTTTCAGTTCATCCATAAGTAATGCCATTGTAAAAAAAAAAGAAAACATTTAAACGACCCAAATGATTTTAATTATTCAAATAAGAATTTCCAAAAGTCCCAAAGTCACCAAGCAATCCAAATACACACAGTCTATTTCATTTAACACTTTCTTCTTTTTCTCACTTTTTTTTTCATTTTAATGCTTCAAAAAACTTCAAATTCTTTTTGACCTTCAATCCATCTGATAGAGTAGTCAATTATGATCCAAAATGGAAAAATCCAATAATAAAAAGGCCCAAAAAACCAAAGAAGAAAAAAGATAAAATAAAAAGCAAAAATAAAAATATTACTAAAATTGAAATATACAAAAAGGCTGGAGAGTAGAGGTTTCACAAGTATGTATGTATGTGTGTGTGTGTGTGTGTGTGTGTGTGTATATATATATATATATATATATATATATATATATATATATATATATATTGCACACTGCACTTTATTTATTTATCCAAGGCTCTTATTATGACTCTCTTCTCCAGCAGCTTCAAAGCCAAGCCTCAAGTGTTGAAATATTGATAAGAGTCCAGGAAAACACCTGTAATGATATTTTTCTGTGCTCTCCCTCCATCTTATCACATTAAAATGTCCTTGAGAAGGAGTGTTTATACATTTCTCCCCAATTCAAATAAAGTACTTTCAAGCCTCTAGTTGGCAGTGTTGCAAGGTCTCTTAATACTTTTTTTTCCCCCCCAGCCAGAAAAAAGAGTAATGTATATAAAACTCAGATGAAAAGAAAAAAAAATCAAAGGGGGCCTCTATCCTAAAGAAAATTAAAAAATCAAAAGAAGCATAAAAATATATATAAGAAAAAATTCAATCTGGTTACCAACAAAGTCACATTAAAGTCCTCAGAAAAAAAAAAATAGTAAGGAAAGAATCCAAGCCTCAATTTGACATCACTTAAAAAACGCCACTCAACCAGATTCCAGTCAGACAAAAATAAAGCCACAGGTTTCTTCTTTGTTCAGGATATCCTTTCAGGTCTCAACCAATTTGCAATACAAAAGAAGTTTCTCACCCAGCCGACACACCCTCGCTCCAGCCACTTTCTTTTCGGAGCTGTCCCGACTTCAGCAGCTTTGGAGGCTGCCTTTCCACCGCCAGCAAAAGGGCTTCTCCCGGATCAAACCAGAGATTTGTGATATCTCTGGGATCCTGGGACTGTGCCCTTCACAATCCCCGTCTCTACGGGACGGTTTAGGTCCGTTAGGACCGACCAGGGGTGAAAATATCAGCTGAGATCTCAGAGCCCCGAGATCTCAGCTGTAGCACCGAGACGAAGCTCCGCCTTCTCCCTCACAACACTCTTTATGCTTAATTGCACCTTGAGTTTTCATGGAATGATTTGCAATATTATGTTCAGTCATGAAATATTTTAACTGAATTAATTTATTTTGAACACACTGTCTCACATTCAAATATCTCAAATCTGTATGTTTAGACCTTGTTTTAACAGCTAAATTAGTAGCCATATTAACTGCAGATTGATTGTCTTCATAAACGGATCTTGTACAGTAATTCCAATATCCTTCAGTAGTTGTTTATAATATATCAATTCTGTACTTAGTAAAGATAAACAGGAGAATTCCACTTCCATAGTGGGCAAACTAATATGTTGTTGCCTAACAGACTTCTGTCCTATTAAAGCATTACCCAACATTACTATTATACCTGATGTTGACTTACGAGTCATTATATCAGTAGTAAAACTTGCATCAGCATATGCAATTAACACTAATTCATTATTTGGTTCCAAATACAATGAATAATTGATTGTGTGTTTTAAATACCTAATTATTCACTTAGCTGCTTGCCAATGCCTTTCATTTGGTTCAGTGTTATACCTAGTCAATTGGTTTACACTGTAAGATATATCAGGTCTAGACCAATTTCTCAGATATGATAGACTACTGGTTAAGGATTGATATATTTCCTTATCAAACATAGGACTTCTAATATCACAATGTGTAAATTCCTTACTCATTGGTGTCTTAGCAGATTTACAATGTTCCATATCATAGTGTTTTAATAATTGGCTAATATTCTTGGCCTGTGAAAATTTAAAACCTTTATTTGTTTTCACTACATCAAGACTCAAATAATGCTTAATCTCCCCTAAATTTCTAATCCTGAACTTTTTCTGTAATTTATAAACAATATCATTTGTTTCTTGTTCACTTTTAGTTATAATTGCTATGTCATCGTAAATAACAGTAATAGAGAAATTTAACCATCTTTTTCTCTTTGGAATAAACAAGGATCAGCTATACCAGCTTCCAAACCTATTGAAACTAATTCCTTTACAATACATTCATTCCATTCATAACCGAATTGCTTTAGACCATAAAGACTTTTCTTTAATTTCCAATAATCAGTTTTTCCATCATCCTTTAAACCTAATGGCTTTTTCATATAGATAGTATGTTGTAAAGGTATATAGATATGCAGTTTCAACATCTACATGGTTTATTTTACATTTATTCTTAGCTGCCCAAACTAATGCTGCTCTCAATGTATTTGCTTTAAGACTAGGTGCAAACACTTCATCATAGTCTTTATCTGTCTGAGCAAATCTTGAGCAAGTAATCTTGTTCCATGGGTAATAGTCCCATCCACACCAGTCTTTATCTTAGGCACCCATTTTCAACCTATTGCACAGCCACCTGGTGGTAACTTTACATCCTCATATACTTCTAAATCCTTTAACGATTTTAACTCCCTATTTATAGCTTCCTGCCAAGCTACCTGATCCTTTGTAGGATACAGCTTTATTTCATTGAAATTAGAAGGTTCTGTATTAACCTGACATACAATGCTTGCTTCAAATCTGTCAGGTGGATGTCTCTCCCTAGCTGACCTCCTAGGTAACTCAGTACATATTGTTGGCATGTCCTTTTACTTTACCTCCCCTATCAAATCCTTATCTTCTACAGTAATAGAGGGTTCTTTTATTGATGATTCCTCCATTGAGGATTCCTTCACTATCTTATCATCAATATTATTATCATTAGGATTATCAGTAAATAATGGAGTCTCAACAACAACATTATCCTGTACCTTATTATATTCCTGTTCAAGCTTTCTCCAGCCAACATGCTCCAGAAATTTAGCACTTGCACTATAATACACATTAGTAGTACCTGGCTCCCCAAATCTAAATGATCTATGATTAGCTTCATAATCTACAAAATATAATTGCCTCACTCTGTGTTGTCCCTTTTCACCTTACTTGCGTGGGATTATGAACCCATGCTGGGTTCCAAATTTATGTAAATAACTGAGATCTGTCTTTTTTCCATTCCAATGAGTAAATGTTAATTCACCAGTTGTTGAATTCACTACGTTATTCAAAACATGATTAGCACACATTATTGCTTCATCCCAAAGTTCCTCTGATAAACCAGAATACAAAATCATAGTCCTAGCCATAGCCTGTAATGTTTGTCCTCTACGTTCAATATATGAGTTATGTTGTGGTCTATAAGGAGCAGAACGCTTATGTTCAATGCCAGCTTTCTGTAACATGCCTTCAAATTTTCTATTGGTAAATTCAGTACTGTTATCTGTTACTAAGCTAATAGCTTTCTGTTTCTTTTTCCTTTCAGCAAATTTTAGCCAGTTTACAAAATGCTTGTATGTTTCTGTCTTTGTTTTCATTAAATAACAGAAACCATATCTGGAAAAATGATCAGTTATACTTAATATGTAACAGGCTCCACCTAAACTAGGTTTCATACGTCCAATAATATCAGCAAAAACAACCTCTAATGGTTCACTGGTTTTGAATTCATTTGCCCTATTTGCAGGAGTTACCTTGCTTTTTTCTTGATTGCAAGCATTGCAATTTAAATATTTTGTACAAGGTTTTAATTTTATACCATTACATAACTCAACAGTTTTCTTTAGCATTTTGAAATTTATATATCCCATACATCTATGGAGCAGATAAATACATTCATCATGAGGCTTTTTAATGCTTTTAATGCATTTTAATGTTAACTGAGTTAGCATTAATTAATGGATTATCATGTATAATAAACAAACCATTATCCAATCTTGCAGTAACACTTTAACCCTGTTTTTCAATTAAACATTTATCTCCCTGAAAGGTTACAACAAATCCTGCTTTTACCATTGCTCTTACAGATAGCAAGTTAAATATCATTCTAGGCACATATAGCATCGGTAAACGTTCATTAATACATGAACAATATGCAGTACCTTCTCCAGATGCTCTCAATTTCCATCCATTAGCTAATGATACATGCTGTTTACTCTTTGTCATGTGAACAAACCTCTCTTTAAGTTATACACTGTGATGCTCCACTGTCAACTACCCATATAGCATGGTTTACAGTTGTAGTTGTATGTGATATGGCTAAACTTCTTTATAAGCTCTTTGTATATTAATAGTATTCTGTTTCTTACCCTTTTTACAGTATCTGGCGATATGACCTTTAGCCCCACAAGAAAAACATTTCCTAACAAGATAGGCAGTTGAAGACAGTTTTTCTTCCTGTGGTTGTCTTTCTCTCAGTTGATTTCTATCTTGCCGTCTTCTTGACTCTTCAAACAGTCTTCCAATTAATGCCAGTCAGTGTAGTTCATCTCTGTTTAAAACTTCCAGTGAAGACACATAATTATCATAAGTTTCATCCAAAGAAGAAAGAATAATGTAAACTTGATGCAACTCTGATCAGCTCCTTTTCTTGTAGCTCTTGTAAAGTCCTTTTCATAAACTCCAAATGAGCTAACATATCGCCAGCTTTTATAAGACGGGCTCTAAACCGTTTATGTGTAAGGTGTATGTGTGCACCCACACTATCTTGAACATAAATCCTCTTCAAAATGTCCCAACACCTAGCAGCAGATTCTTCATCACGAATATGGACTAGCTGCTGATCACTCAGTGTCAGTCCAATTATACTAAGAGCCTTTTGATTATCCCAATTAAAGTCAGCTATTTTCTTTTTATCTTCATCATTCATTCATTCATCATCATCCAAGCTGTTACATCTGGTGGGTTATTTACTACAGTCCATTTATCCTTCTTTATGCAGAAGTAGGCTGCATTTCATAGACCAGGAAACATAGTTTGTTCCATCCAACCGGGTTATCAGGGATAGACTAGTTGACTGGTTCTTGTGCTATTGGTAGTTTAACAATAAACCGCAATCAACTGTCTGAATATGAAACTGTATATTCACACTGATTCTCAATATCTCTCTGGGCCCATTACCAATGTTATGATATGTACAGAATAACCCTTGAGTAACAAGGATATGCACATGGAAACATTTATGAGAGTAGTTATGAGTAATTATTCAGCCACACACAGCTACACTGAACTGAGTTCAAGTTTATTTTAAGAAATAGCACAGATCAATAAACGGTCCAGATCATATACATTTAACAGTCCAAAGACTATCCAATTACAAAGTCTTCTTACTGGTTGCCTTTGTCATATACAGCAAACAAAAATATCAAAGTATAAGCACAACAGAGAACCTTCGATAGCAACAGAATGTCAGGATACAGCATGTCAGAGAGAGAGAGCATGTCAGAGAGAGCAAGCCATGATCTCTAGCTCCCTCTTATGGCAATTCACAACACAATCAACCAATTGGAACATAGTGCAAATCAATACAGTAACTTTGTCTTAAAGCTACAAATATACATTGTTGGTTTATATCTTGCCAATCCAACTAATTGGTGGACAGATTCCTAAGAGGGTAGAAACTAATCAAGGAGAGTAGTAACTTAGAACTAAGGAGAAATTTCAGGACAGAACAATTAATCAGTGGAACAACTTGCCTCCAGAAGTTGTCAATGCTCTAACACTGGAAGTTTAAGAAAGATGTTGGATATTCATTTGTCTGAAGTGGTGTTGGGTTTCCTGCCTGGGAAGGGAGTTGGACTAGAAGACCTCCAAGGTCCCTTCCAACTCTGTTATTCTATTATATCCTATCCTATCCTACAGAAGGGGAAGAAATTGAGATTTTACAGTATCCTTCCCCTGGGGGTGGGGTGGGGTGGAAATGGAGATTTTACAGTTTTATCTGAATCTCTGGGAACTTCTGAACCACTAAGATTCAGTATAGTTAATTCTGAGTTAGATTAACCAATTTACTTTATTATAACGTAGTTTCTTTTATGGTGGCAAGTTGTATTAAACAATTCCTCAGATAATTTAATACCAATACTATCCTTCAGTGTAAAGCCCATGTCACACTGCACCAATGGATGCAAAGAAGATGTAAAATGGACAAAAAAACTTGCCATCCGTTTGAAAATGCGATGCATCCATTGTGTACTCACTGCATACGTTTTTCATACTCTCTATCCGTCCAGCATCCATCTACTGTGATTTCATCCGCTCAAAAAGTTTTGAGCTGCACAAAACTTTTTGAGCGGATGAAGTATCCAACACGTCCATTCTACATCCGCTACGCATATGGGGAACATCTGTTATATGTCTGTTGTCATGCGTTACGTGTCTGCTATATCCGCTAGGCATCTGCTGCACATCCGCGCAACTCAAATCCGCTCCAGCAGAAAAGGGACACGGAGGAAGCAAAACAGACGCGGAATGGACACACAGCGTTAGTAGCACGGATGGAGAAAGGATGAAAGCGGATGCAGCTCGGATATAAAGCATTAAAATAGAAAAAACATTCGTATAGGGGACGTATCTCGGATATTTAGGATGTCTGGAGGATACCTGGCATATGCGGAAAGACACCAAGCGGAAAACTGACATTTCCTATAAAAAGGGGGAGGAAATTTCCTGGATCTCACTTTCAGTCCAGCAGCCCTGCTGTGCAGACCTCTTCAGCCTTCATCTTGCTCTTGCTCTTCCACAGCATCCAGTCATCTCCACCATGGATCATCGCACACTCCTTTTGGTAGCCGCCATTGTTCTACAACTGTGCAAAGCCATCTACAGGCTCTTTCACCTGTTCTACAGGAAGAAAAGGTGGCAGCCAAGAAGTGTCTGGGTCCGACGATGTATCGGGAGAAGAGCGGAGTTTGGACTGTAAGACAAGCTGATGGTGGAGCTGAGCAACGAAGACACTCGTGCATTCCAGCACTTCATGAGGATGCCGCCAGCCATGTTTGACGAAGTTGTGGAGTGTCTAAGACCCAGGTTGACCAAGCAGAGCACCAACTTCCATCCCAGCCTGGACCCTGGGCTGAAGGTGGCAATGACTTTGCGCCACCTGGCCTCCGGGACCACATGCAGAAACATGCAGTACGCCTGGAGGGTGCCACACAACACCATCAGCATTGTGGTCAGAGAAGTGGTGCAGGCCATCATCGAAGATTACCTGGAGGAGCTCCTCCAGTGTCCCTCCACTGAACAAGGCTGGAAGAAACTTGCAGAACAATGGTATCAGAGGTGGAATTTCCCCCACACCGTTGGAGCCATAGATGGGAAGCACGTGGCCTGCAAAGCTCCAGTCAAGTCAGACTCCACTTCTTTCAACTACAAGGGCTTCTTCAGCATCATCCTCTTCGCCATGGTCAATGCTGACCATGCAAGTTCATGTACATCGATGCTTCAGGCTATGGGTCAGCTTCAGATGCCCAGATATACAATTATTTTATACATTGTTACATTGTTGTGTGGGAAGGGGGTGGTCAGATGTCCCTTATTCCCCTGAGTTCCTGCCCTTCAAGGCACGCCAGCTGGAACTGTCATCCCTTAAGGTTGTTTGTTGTGGGGAACAAGGGTGGTCATTCCTTCCTCGTTGCAAGCTTCAGTTCTGAAGCTCCTGCATGAAGGCCACCCAGGCATCATTAGAATGAAGGCCCTGGTCCGTAGTTATGTCTGGTGGCCTGGCATGGATGCCCGGATCTCCAGCTGGGTTAGCACTTGTCAGCCTTGTCAGACAACCAAACTTGCCCCACCAACTGCATCCCCTGGGAAGTGGGAGGACGCTGGAGCCCCTTGGTCCAGGCTGCACATTGACCTGGCGGGCCCAATGCAGGGGCATACATTTCTAGTAGTAGTAGACTCCTTCTCAAAATGGATTGATGTGGCCTTGCTGCCCACAACAACTACCCTTGCAGTTACCAAGGCCCTAACCGGGCTATTTGTGACACATGGCATCCCTGACACAGTAGCGTCAGATAATGGGCCCCAATTTACCTCCTGTGAATTTGAACTATATTTAGCCAACCTGGGGGACAGGCATGCCCTCATAGCTCCTTTTCACCCTGCTAGCAATGGAATGGCTGAAAGGGCAGTTAGGTCAGTAAAAGAAACCCTAGGGAGATTTGGCCAAAGTGATTGGCACTCTAAATTGTCCAAATTTTTGCTATACCAGCATACAAACCCTTGTGCCACTTCCAATAAGTCCCCAGCTGAACTCCTTATGGGTAGGTGCTTGAGGACTGCCCTGGACAGGCTGCACCCCCACTACGCCCCAGTGACTCCTCTTGGATCTGACAGCCAGCCTAGGGAGTTTGCTTTAAATGACCTGGTTTATGCCCGCAATTATGCAGGCCACCCCTTATGGGTGCCAGGACAGGTCATAGCTGTGACATGGCCTAAGTCATATAGGATGCTGCTGGAAGATGGTCGTACCTGGCACAGACACATCGACCAGCTGAGGAGGTGTTGGAAAGTGGCCGCTGATGCACCCGGTCTACCACCCACCGACCTGAGTCTACTATCAGCCGATGAGAGCCTGCCGCCGCTGACTGAGGACACCCGGGAGAGCCGTGGACGGAGGGACCTACCTGTTCCAGCGCCTGACGACCCATCAACAGCTCCAGAGGACGAGGCTTCTGTAGTAACAGAGCTCCGAAGAGGCCCCTGAAGCAGAGGACTTCAACCAACAAACAGAAGCCCCTGTTCTACGACGTTCCGACCGCCAGAGAAGACGTCCAGCTTACTTGCGGGACTAGGCATGCTCCTTGCTGGGGGAAAGGAGTGTTGCATTGTTGCGAAGTTCTCCCTCTGGTCCGTGTTCCTGGCGGGAGCGCGGACCATTCTGATTGGTTGATGCTGTTTGACAGCTGTCTATATAAAGCGCAGTCAAACGGCATCAGCTGTCGCCGCTAGCTGACTGCTCGTTAGCCCAGCAGTCACGGCAACCCCTTTGTTTTCTCAAATAAAGGTTCCTGCCTGTTGTTCCGTGTCTGCCTCAGTCATTATCCGCCGCTCTACTACAAGGGTTGTACTCTACTACAAGGGCTGCACATACCCTTCCGGGGCTTCTTTTTTGCCTGCCTTCAGTGAAGAAAAAGTAGGCCCAGAGGGCTATGCTAGAGTTGGCCTTTGGCAATGAAAAAGGAGGCCCAGAGGACTATGCGCACCCTTCCAGGCCTCCTTTCCCACCACCAAAGCACTTGAATTAGTCTTTGAAAATGAAAAAGGAGGCACTCTTCTGGGCCTCTTTTCTCACCATCAAACTGCTTGAGTCAGCTTTCAGCGATGAAATACGAGGCCTTAGAGGGCCATATGTGTTCTTCTGAGCTTTTCTTACCATCCAACTATCTGAGTTGGCCTTTAGTGACAAAAAATTAGTCCCACATCCTTCTGGGCCTCCTTTCTCATCATTGAACCACTTGAGGCAGCCTTTGGTGATGAAAAAGGAGGCCCAGGAGGCCATGCGTGGCCTTCCTGTCCTCCTTTCTCGTCACCAAACCACTTGAGTCAGACTTTGGCTATGGAGGAGGCCCAGAGGGCTGTGTGTGTCCTTCTGGACCTCCTTTCTCACTACTGAAGTGCTTGAATTGGCCTTTGACAATGAAAAAGGAGGCCCAGAAGTCTGTGTACCCCTTTCCAGGCCTCCTTTCTCACCAGTAAACTGCTTGAGTGAGCTTTCAACGATGAATTAGGAGGCCCAGAGGGCTATGCATATCCTTCCAGATCCCCTTTCTTGCTGCCAAACTGCGTGCCAAACTTCCTTTGGCAGTGAAAAAGGAGGCCTGGGGGGTTGCATGTACCCTTCGAGGCCTCCCTTCTCACCACCGAACTGCTTGAGTCAGCCTTTGGCAATGAAAAAGGAGGCCCAGAGGGATGCAGGAGGCCCGTGTGTGCCCTTATGGGTCTCATTTCTTGCTGCTAAACTATTCAGTGACAAAAAAGGAAGCCCAGAGGGATGCACGCACCCTTCCGGCCTTCCTTTCTCACTATCAAACTGCTTGAGTTGGCTTTTGATGACAAAAAAGTAGGTTCGGAGGGACACATACCCCTCTGGGCCTACTTTCTCATCAGCAAAGTGCTTGAGAATTGCGTCCCTGTAGACTTCAACAGCTCTTTGCAAAAAGCTTTGCTGGTAGGAGCAGAGCTTTGGAGGGACGCGCTCGCTCCTCCCAAGTTCCACTGGTGCCAGCAAAAGTTTTTGCAAAGGGCTGCTGAAGCCTACAGGAATGCAATCTCCCTGCAGGCTTCGGCAAGGAAATGGCAAATGGAAGGAGGGTCTGAAGCCTTCCCTTCGTTTGCAAATATCCAGGCCTTAATTCCCAGATAATAGTGGCCTAAAGAGTGTGATCACACAAGATCAGTAGCATAAGATCTTGCACTACTGATCTCACAGTACATTAATCCTTTGTTCTCTGTGAATGCGCCGAAACCTGAAGCAGTGAAGCAGGCAAAGAAACCGTGAGAGGAGATCTTTGCAAGGTAAGTGAGTCTCCACAGGTGAAGTGCCTGTGAAGACGCAGCGTGGGGGAAATAGGTGGGGTGAATGTTACAGAGGCTCTGTGGTCATTAGTAAGAGTGAACAACTGCCATGGTGGTGTAAGATTTGTTATTTTGGGACTTGTTTGTAAATACTAGTGGGTGCTGATCGCGTAACTTTGACTGTTCACAAAGGAAATGCTTGTAATCTGGGGAATTACCTGTTTTCAGATGTCTATAAGTATAAAAATCTACATTAAAATGTAGATACTGAATATTGAGCTTACACTGGTTCTGTGTATACACTGCTAAAATATTCCTGTTTGTTCATCCACTTGTAACCTTCAATCAACCAAATAATGAATGCATCAAAGCACAAAAATTTCTGAATCAAGGTACCTCAAATCTGATAATTTAAAGAAAGCACGCAACATTTGGAACCCATTACTCTTGTGCAATTGAAATTTCAAGAATTTTCACACTTGTTATATTTGCAAAGTTGTCACTTGACTGTGATTTCTAACTACATTTCCAGAAACCTGTAGTTGCATGGCACAAGGGAGCATTGAAGGGGTGTGTCCCTGCTTTCTTTGCCACCTCCCTTTGGCTCCTGTGCCCAACTGACTGATGACTGATTTGAAACTGAGGACAAAATTTGAAATATTTTAACAGCGGTGGATAGTGAAAGACAAGGATATATTTGCTTATGTGACTGGACTGGCTGTTGGGGTGTGTGTGAGAGGACACAGTAGCTGTCTCCCTGGAAGGAGTGGGCTGTTAGAGATATGCTTGGATGATATGGGAACAGGGTGTAGTTTTCCTCATGATCCACAGTTTCATTTCCTTCTTCCTGCAGAGGAAGCTGCTTAACTGGTAATCTGCTGAGTGTTATGAGAAGAAAGGAAACAGCTTATATTACATGTAGAAAGAAGGAGGTGACATAATAAGAATGCTATTGTAATATAAATCATTTATTTTAAATAAGCTCTTTTTATGTAAGGGAATAATTCTGAAAGGATGACCCAATTGGTCATAGGTTGTCTAGTAAAATAATAAATAAATCAATAAATAATTACTTAATACAAGATAAAATGGAAGCCTCCAGACATAATGCGTCTAATCAAGTTGCTGTAGTATATCATACGATTAGGAATGAGATTGGAAAGAGTCCAGTAATGATAAAGTAGCTCTAATCTAAATATTTCATACTAGCAATCATTTTACTTGGTTCACAACAGAAACCCGACATGTTTGTATTTACAGCTGTGCTATTAACTGTGTGCTGCATGCGACGAAAAAAGAAGACATCAAATCCAGAAAACAACCTGAGTTATTGGAACAATGCAATCACCATGGACTACTTCAATAGGCATGCAGTAGCATTGCCAAGAAAAATACAATCCGTTGAAACATCTGAGGTGAGATTAGAACCCTGTTGGCAAAGGAGTGTTGGGGAGGTTCAGATTAATGTATATACCAGTTTTCTTCTTGTGGTAATTGGAACCAGGAGAAATATTTATTTTTTACAATTCTTGAAAGACACCATCCCTTGGTTTCTAGAACTATAATTCCTCCTCATATGCTTTCCTATTACTACTAGATTCAATAACTTTTTTCATCAATAGTTTTTGTTATAGGATTCAAAATCTATCCTTTTCCCTATTTTTAAGCCCCACTCCTTTCTCTTATCACAACTTGCTTGATTTATCCCTCTTTGCCCACCTGGTTTCTGCACTGTGCCACTACTTAACATGTTCTTTCTAATTTAATTTTTTTCTTTTTTATTACATTCTTTATTTTCCCTTAGTGGATAGAATATTCAGGAAGATTCCATGACATTTTAACAAGAGAGCGTATCTGGCAATTAGTTTCCATCATGATAGTAATATTATAGAAAAGTTGTATCTTACAATTTCTATCCTTTTACATGTTTATCAATGGTACAAAGAAACTACCTATTTTCTAAAGACTGGAAGTCTTTAGCAATACCACACTGTAGATACGGCATTGATGGTATATGCAGCATATCACAGAACTGAATACACCCTCACATTTTGTAAATATTTATCTTTTCATTACAACACTGCAAAATATGATACTTGGCTACAATGTAAAGTAGTGAGTATACAGCTTGTATAACAGTGTAAATATGCTGTCCCCACAAAATAATGCAACACACAGCCATTAATGTCTAAACTGGCAACAAAAGTGAGTACATCTCTAAAGGCCCAGTCCCACTGGCCGACGGATGCAAAACATATGCATAAAGGACACAGCGGATGAGCAAAATTTTTGGAGTGGCTCCATCTGTTCTTATCCACTCCAAAAAGTGGCGAAAATTTACATAAACAGAACAGAAAAGAACAGAAAAGAATGGACGTGGGTGATATGTAGCGGGGATGTTAAATGGATGTTAATCGGAAGCCTAGTGGATGAAAGCGGATGGAAGCGGATGACACCTCCCAAGGGGTTCCGGGGGATAATTTCGAAGTGGACGCATAGCGGATGAAGCAGATGCATCACGTACCCCTAAAGGAAAGAAAAGGGATGCCGTGCGGATGTATATCAGATGCAAACCGTTCACTGCGCATACTTTCTATTTCCGTGCTACTAACACTGTGGAGACGTTCCGTGTACCTTTTGTTTCCTCACTGTTTCCGTTTTCAGCTGCAGTGGATGTGAGTTGCGAGGATGCCCAGAGGATGCAGAGAGGATACAACGGACGTTTAATGGATGATGAACAGACATAGAACGTTTGTTGCTCGTATGTCGCAGATTTACATCATACATGGCGGAAAGTTCATCCGTTCACAAAGTTTTGTGCAGCTCAAAACTTCTTGCACGGATGAAATCACAGTGGACAGATGCTCGACAGATAGAGTGCATGAAACATGTTTGCAATGAGTACACAACAGATGCATAGCGTTTTCCAACAGATGGTAAGCTTTTTTTAATGTTTTGCATCCATAAGTGCAGTGGGACCGGGCCTTAAGTGATAATGTCCAAATGGAGCCCAAAGTGTCAATATTTAGTGTGGCCATCAGTATCTTCCAGCACTGCCTTAACCCTCTTGGGCATAGGGTTCATCAGTGTTTCACAGGTTGCCACTGGAGTCCCCTTCCACTCCTCCATGACGTCACAGAGCTGGTGGATGTTAGAGACCTTGCACACCTCCACCTTCCGTTTCAGATGTCCCACAGATGCTCAACAGGATTTAGGTTTGGAGACATGTTTAGCCAGTCCATCACCTTTACCCACAGCTTCTTTCGCAAGGCAGTGGTTGTTTTGGATGTATGTTTGGGGTCGTTATCATATTGGAATACTGCCCTGTGGCCCAGTCTCAGGGAGGGAAGTGAGGGGATCATGCTCTGCTTCAGCATGTCACAGTACATGTTGGCATTCATGGTTCCCTCAATGAACTGTAGTTCTCCAGTAGCGGCAGCATGCATGCAGCCCAACCATAACATTCTTATCACCATGGTTGACTGTTGGCAAGACACTCTCTTTGAACTCTTTGAACTCCTCACCTGGTTGCTACCACATATGCTTGACACCTTCTGAACCAAATAAGTTTAGCTTGGTCTCATCAGACCACAGGACATGTTTCCAGAAATCTATGTCCTTAGTCTGCTTGTCTGCAGCAAACCGTTTGTGGGCTTTCTTGTGCATCATGTTTAGAAGAGTCTTCCTTCTGGGATGACAACCCTATAGACCACTTTGATGCAGCATGCAGTGTATGGTCTGAGCACTGACAAGCTGACCCCTCCAACCACTACAGCAATGCTGGCAGCACCCATATGTCTATTTCCCAAAACCTACCTCTGGATATGACGCTGAACATGGGCTCTCAACGTCTTTGGTCGACCATAGCGAGGCCTGTTCTGAGTGGAATGGTTAAACTGCTGTATGGTCTTAGTCACCATGCTGCAGCTCAGTTTCAGGGTCTTGGCCTAGGCCATCTTTATGTAGAGCAGCAATTCATTTTTTTCAGATCCTCAGAGAGTTCATTGCTATGAGGTACCATGTTGAATTTCCAATGACCAGTATGAGAGTGTGAGGGATAGCATCAAATTTAACATACCTGCTCTCCCTTCACACCTAAGACCTTGTAACACTAGCGAGTCACATGACACCAGGGAGGGGAAATGGTCCTTGACCCCCATTTGGACATTATCACTTAGGGGTGTACTCACTTTTGTTGCCAGCGTTTTAGACATTAACGGCTATGTATTGCGTTTATGTCAGGCTACAGAACTTTTCCCATTCAATCAACTAGAATGAACTTCTGAAAATGTATCAAAACATATCAGAAGGAATCCTTTATTGAGATGGGACAATTTATGTAAGGGTTAAAAGTTGCGTCTAAGGTCTCTCAGACATGCAGAGATAGATAAGGGAGTTTAAAACCTCTCCTCTTGATGTGTATTTAGTAAAACAAAGAGGCAACATGTTAATTCCCCCCACTCCCTTCTTAGAATGATCTTTTTCAGAGTTTCCCAGGGCATACCTAATTCCCCCACCCCCTTTTTAGAACGATCTTTTCCAAAGTTTCCCAGGACACATCTTACTGTGGAATTTTTATGGTCTCTTCATCTCCTGGCTGTCTCTCTCAGAGGTAATAGGTTCCGGCCATCTGGGTTTCATCCCTCCATTGTATCCTGTGTAGGTTATACAAATTCAATATCAAATTAAATATATTCAAATTACATCAAGAAGGATTTCTTTATCAGTCTTCCCCCCCTTTTTTTTCTTCTTCTTCCATTTAAGAAATGACAGATGCATGAATCTGACATCCTACCCTCCTTAAAAAACAGATAGGTCTAACTGGAAAAAACAAAATTCATGCATTACATTTCCAATTTAGGATGGTTTATCAGGGTATTTTAGGTGGAACTTTCAGAGTAATTTGGGTATTTTCACGTGTTGTTTGGCTACCCACTCATTTTCTGAGGAAGGAAGGTGTTTCCAAGTTACAAATATTGTGTGGATCCACGTTGAGTCCATGAATCAAGGATATCTTTAATTTCAAAATGTTGTTCTCTGTGTACCATGATGGGAGTTGGAGGTATGGGAAGTGGAGGGTGTCTGAGGTTCGAAGTGATCTCCAGTTTGAGCAAACTACAGTGAAATACTGGAAGAATCTGCTTAAGTGTTTTGGGAAGTCGAAGCTCTACCGGCACAGGGTCAATAATTCTGGAGATGGGGAATGGGCCAATGAATTTTGGCCCTAGTTTCTTAGAGGATTGTAATGATTTTAAGAATTTTGTGGACAAATATACAAGGTCCCCAATCTTGAAAGGTTTAGGTTCGCAACATTTTTTGTCTGCTTGAGCTTTAAAAACTGCTCTAGCTTCATGTAAAGATAATCTTACCACTGGACACATAGCTTGTAAGTTATTGATCCACTCCTTAAGGGTGGGGATTTCAGGTTCTTTCATGGGTAGTTCTGGCATGGAGTTGAGTTCTTGGCTCGTGGCAACCTGGAATGGGGTGAACCCCGTGCTGCTATGGACTGAATTATTGTATGCTACCTCTGAAAAAGGAAGAAGGTCAGTCCAATTGTCCTGTTGGTAATTAATAAAGCATCTTAAATATTGTTCTAATACGCTGTTAACCTTCTCTGTCAATCCATCCATCTGGGGGTGACTTGATGACAACACTGGGTGAAGCCTAATAGGCTTAAAAATGCCCACCAAAATTTGGATGTGAACTGAACACCCCTATTTGAAATAATCCATTGGGGAGCTCCATGAAGGTGATAGATGTGTATTAGGAATGTCTTTGCCAATGCCTTGGCAGTTGGGATCTTTTGGCATGGAATAAAGTGAACCTGTTTGGAAAAAAGATCAGTTACAATCCAAATGACAGTATTTTCAGCACTTTTGGGAAGCTCCACTATAAAGTCCATAGCAATCTCTTTCCAGGGTGCAGAAGGGTCTGCTACTGTCTGTAAAAGTCCAGATTTTCCTTGTCTTTTCTTTGCAGCAGCACAATTGGGGCAGCTCGCAACATAGTTTTCAATGTCCTTTTTGAGAGACAGCCACCAAAATTGTCTTTTGATGAGGTGCAGGGTTTTTACATACCCAAAGTGTCCCCCTATTTTGGAGTCGTGGAAGTGTTTCATGAGATCCATTCTCTGGCTTGCAGGGACATAAAGTTTGTTTTCTACCCAGGCCAGTCCATCTTTGAGTAAACAAGTGTTTTGGTTAGCCTGGAGCCAGTCCCCCTGAAGTAGTGCCTCCTTAAATATTGATGTTATTGTGTCTTCAGTCAGTGATGATTTTTTTTTTCTCTTGTGCCCGGGTGATTACTTTGGCTGCTAGTTGAGTTGGTTGGATCATTGATTTTATAACCTCAATCTTTTTGCTGTTGTATTGGGGTTTTCTGGACAGTGCATTTGCTAAGTAGTTCTTTCTCCCAGGAAAATATTTGAGAGTGAAATTAAACCGTTTAAAATATTGAGCCCACTTTGCTTGTTTTTCGGAGAGTTTCCATGGATTTCTCAGGGATTCCAGATTTTTGTGATCAGTCCATACGTCAAAGGGGATTTGGTTTCCTTCCAGGAAATGTCTCCATGTGAGCATTGCCCACCTCACAGTATTTGCCTCTTTCTCCCATATGGCCCATCTTTGCTCGGTTTCCGTCAGTTTCTTGGATGTATAAGCGCATGGTTGTAATTGTCCATTTCCATTCTTTTGAAGGAGGACTGCTCCAACTGCAACATCACTAGTGTCTGCTTGGATGACAAAAGGTTGTTTGGGATCTGGGTGCTTAAGGACTAGTTCTGCTGAGAATAGCCTTTTGAGTTTTTCGAATGCCACTTGGTATTCCATTGTCCAGATAAGGGGTTGCCTTGGTTTGGGTTTCTCCTCCCCCTTCATTTTTAGCAAGTTCGTGACAGGGAGGGCGATATTTGCAAAAGCTGGAATTAATTGGTGATAAAAGTTTGCAAAACCCAGGAAGCTTTGCAGTTGTTTGCAGGTGTGCAGTGGGCCGCAGTCCATGACAGCTTTAACTTTCTGTGGGTCCATCTCTATTCTCTTGTGGGATATTCTATACCCCAAATTGTAAATTTTTTCTTGGTGGAATTCACATTTAGTTTTGCATATAGTTTAGCGTCTAAGAGTTTGTGAGGACTTCATGGAGTAGCTTGATGTTGGCATTCTTCCATCATTTCTGTGTAGATTAAAATATCATCATGATACACTAGAACCCCTTTATATAAAAATTCATGAAGGGTTTCATTGATCAATTGCATAAACATGGCAGGCGCTCCTTGCAGTCCAAAAGAGAGCACTTTAAATTGTTCGCATCCCAGTGGAGTGTTAAAAGCTGTCTTCCACTCATCCCCTTCCTTTATTCTGATGCGGTAATATATCTCTCGTAAGTCTAACTTTGAAAAAATATTTCCTTATGAGAGGTGAGCTAACATGTACTTCATGAAGGGGAGTGGGTACATATTCTCTATGTAAATCATGTTTAATTTTTTGTAATTAACACACAAACATACAGAGCCATTTTTCTTTTCGTGCAATAACACTGGGACAGCTATTTTTTTGTCGGGTGAGTTCGATGAAGTTCCTTTTTAAATTTTTATTGATAAATGCTCTGGTTTTGGGAATTTAGCCCCTGGTAGGATTTTGATAGCATAGTCTGTGGCGCAGTGGGGTGGGAGTTCATCACAAGCTTCCACACTAAATGCTTGGGCCAGATCCTGGTACTCGTTGGGTATGTTAATGGGTTCAGCCGACTGTCCAATCAGGGCTGACTCTCTGTTCTCTGTTCCTTTCTTCATACTTTCCTCTGAACTATTTGCAAATACTACGTCTCTCTGGAATTGTACAGTTCCTCTCTTCCAATTTATTTTTGAATTCCATTTCTGCAGCCATGTGAGACCTAGGACTAGTGGCTCTTCCATTCTTGGGGCTACAATGAATGAGAGCATCTCACTATGGTTCCCTAGTCTTATTTTCAATGGTTCTGTGGTAAACCAAGCTGGGTCCCCTTTCCCCGCTATAATTCCATCTAATTGGCAGAAAGCGATGGGATTTTCCATTTCCTTCAGTTAGATCCCCAATTTCTCTGCAAGGGAGGGGTTTATTAGGAATTGGGTGCATCCCGAATCCAGCAACGCTGCAATTTCCTCCCCCTTCCATTGGTTGGGGATAAACAGTCTTAGGGGTAGAGTGATCAGTTCAATTGGGTTGCTTTCCAGCGGGTTGTCTTCCAGATCATTTTTGGACTGGCTCAGGTGCCTCTGGAGCGTTGGGGATTCTTCCTCTGGGTTGGGGGGGGGAATCAGAATCCCACAGCTATTCAGCCTCTCGGGCCAGTCTCCTTTCCTCGAGGGCTGGATGTTCCAGGTTTCCCCCTGATGGGTGGTCAGGCTTTCTTTTTTTGAATGGCATTTTGCTGCATGGTGTCCCTCCTTTCCACATTTAAAGCAACCAGACATTCTTGGAGTCATGGTGGTTTGGGGTTTGAAAACTTCCCATTTCCCCTGGAGTGGGGATCCTTTCCAAAACTTGCCACTGCGGTACTGGTTATGAGTCATGTCTATCTCTGCCTCCTCGCCATCATGTACCATTCATGCAGGAGATTTGGGGCCCCACGGGCCAGGCAGGCAGCATGTAGGTCATCATTTAGTCCATCCAGGTCACAAAATTCCTCAGTGTAGTCAGCTATCGGGTGACGGCCTTGCTTTATGACTCTGATAAGGTCTTGGGCTTTTCTATTGGCAAGAGGGTCTTCGAAGCGGTGGTGTAGAGCCATCATGAAGCGGTTGAGGTTCCTTAATTCTGGGGCATTGACACTGTGTAGTGTTACCATCCATTTGGCTGCTGCCTCTTCAAGGGCCAGGTTGACAACTTGTACTCGGGATCCCTGGGTTGGGAAATTCTGCCCGTATTCTTGCATGTAGGTGAGGACTTGCACCAGGAAAAATCCCAGTTTCTGGGGTCTCCATCAAATTTTGCTCCCAGCGATGGTGTCTTCCTTTGCAGTTGTATGTCTCTGATTTGGGCAGGTTTAATCCCCTGTTCTGGGATGGTTAGAGGTTGGATATCTGGTACGGCTATTGGTTCTTCAGCTTGTCCCACAGCCCGATCTTTCTCAGCTGTGGTGGCTCAGGTTCTCTCATTTTCTGGTTTCCTCGCTCTCCTGCACTGGTGTCCTGGTGGATCCCTCACCTCGAGGTTCTCCAGGGTTTCACTCACGAGGTGATTTATGTACCATCTCAGTCAGTCATTGGCTGGTGGTTCCTCACCCCATTCTTCCTGATCTGATAGGGTCTCCAGCTCCAATTTCCGCTCAGGTTTAGGATTTCCCCAGGTGAGGGTTACTCCCCTGGTTCTTCTATCCCAGCTGTCTTTCTTTCCTATGCCTATAGATCACCGGGGCTTTGTGGAGGCTTCCTAGGCAGCTTCACTATCTTTGATGGGGTGCACCGAGTCAGTATCTGGCTGGGAAACTGTCGACATGTCTCCCCAGGATTCAGCTTCCCGTTGGTCCTTGCTGTACTCAGACATTTTCCTTTTTTTTTTTTTTTTTGCAGGGTTCCCTCAATAGAGTGAAGGTTTTTTGTTTTTTGTTTAAATTTCCTCTCTGGGCTGACCTCTATTGCACATGCTGCTTTATGTCAAGCTACAGAACTTTTCCCATTCAATCAGCTAGAATGAATTTCTGAAAACGTATCAAAACGTATCAAAAGGATTCCTTTATTGAGATGAGACAATTCATGTATGGGTAAAAAGTAGCATCTTAGGTCCCTTAGACATGGAGAGATAGATAAGGGAGTTTAAAACCCCTTCCCTTCTCTTGATATGTATTTAGTAAAACAAAGAGGCAACATGTTAATTCCCCCCAACCCCCTTTTTAGAATGATCTTTTCCAGAGTTTCCCAGGACGCATCTTACTGTGGAATTTTTATGGTCTCTTCATCTCCTGGCTGTCTCTCTCAGATGTGATAGGTTCTGGATTTCTGGGTTTCATCCCTCCATTGTATCGTGTAGGTTATACAAATTCAATATAAGATTAAATATATTCAGGTTACACCAAGAAGGATTTCTTTATTAGTCTCCCCCCCTTTACTTCTCCCATTGAAGAAATGACAGATGCATAGATCTGACAGTTATTTTGAGGAGACTGCACATTTAAGCCCATGTCACACTGCACCAACGGATGGAAAGAGGATGTAAAACGGAGAGAAACACTTGCCATCCGTTGGTTAACGCGATGCATCCGTTCTGTGCTCACTGCGTCCGTGTTTCTTCCTCTCTATCCGTCCAGCATCTGTCGACTGAGGTTCCATCCGCTCAAAAAGTTTTGAGCTTCTCAAAACTTTTTGAGCGGAAAATGTATCCAATGCGTCCGTTCTGCATCCGCTACGCATATGGGGAACATCTGTTCTACATCTGTCGTCATCCGTTACGCGTCCGCTACATCCGCTAGGCATCCGCTGCGCATCCGCGCAACTCAAATCTGCTCAAGCGGAAAGCGGACAAGGAGGTAACGAAACAGATGTGGAACGGTCGTGCAGCGTTAGTAGCACGGATGGAGAAAGGATGAAAGCGGATGCAGCTTGCATACAAAGCATTTAAAACGGAAAAAAAGGTTCGCAGAGGGGACCTATCTCAGATATTAAGGATGTCTAGAGGATGCCTAGAGGATGCAAAAGGACACATAGTGGAAAACCTATATTCCCTATAAAAAGGGGGAGCAACTCACCTGGATCTCACTTTCAGTCCAGCAGCCCTGCTGTGCAGACCTCTGCAGCCTTCATCTGGCTCTTGCTCTTCCACAGCATCCATTGATGTCCACCATGGATTGTAACACACTCCTTTTGGTAGCCACTATCGTTCTGCAACAGTGTGAAGCCATCTACAGGCTCTTTAAACTGTTCTACAGGAAGAAAAGGAGGCGGCCAAGAAGCGTCTGGGTCTGAAGATGGATTGGGAGAAGAGCAGAGTACGGACTGTACAACAAGCTATTGGTGGAGCTGAGGAACAAAGAAACTTGTGCATTCCAGAACTTCATGAGGATTCCTCCAGCCATGTTTGACGAAGTTGTGCAGCGGCTGACACCCAGGTTGACCAAGCAGAGCACCAACTTCCGGCCCAGCCTGGACCCTGGGCTCAAGGTGGCATTGACTCTGCGCCACCTGGCCTCAGGGACCACCTATAGGAGCATGCAGTACGGCTGGAGGGTGCCACACAACACCATCAGCATTGTGGTCAGAGAAGTGGTGAAGGCCATCATCGAAGAATACATGGAGGAGCTCCTCCAGTGCCCCTCCACTGAAGAAGGCTGGAAGAAAGTTGCAGAGCAGTGGTATCAGAAGTGGAACTTCCCCCACACCGTTGGAGCCATAAATGGCAAGCACGTGGCCTGCAAAGCTCCAACCAAGTCAGGGTCCACTTATTTCAACTACAAGGGCTTCTTTAGCATCATCCTCTTTGCCATGGTCGATGCTGACTACAAGTTCATGTACATCGATGCTTCAGGCAACGGATCAGCTTCAGATGCCCAGGTATACAATGCCAGTGACCTCAAGAAGGGGCTGGAATGCAACCTCATCATGGGCTTCCCAGATCCAGCCCCCCCTGCCCAACGATACGCAAGATGTGCCCTACTTCATCGTGGATGATGACGCCTTCTCCCTCAGAACCTACCTCATGAAGCCCTACACCTCCAGATGCCTCACCCGTGAAGAGAGGATCTTCAACTACAGGCTGTCCAGGGCAAGGCGGGTGGTGGAGAACGCCTTTGGCATCCTGGCCAACAGGTTCCAGGTACTTCTCACCACCATGCAACATCGCACACAGACCGTGAGGAGGATCGTGGAAGCTTGCTGCATCCTGCACAATCTCATGCGCACCCGCTACCCAGTCTTGCAGAACAGGCTCGTGGACCTCCCAACAATGCAATGGGGACATGGAGCCTGGGGAATGGAGGCAAGGGCGAAACCTGATAGACACTGAGGATGTGCAAGGCCCCAACAGAGCCTCACGTGAAGGGAAGAAGCAGCGCAACCTCCTGAGACACTGGTGCAACTCCCCAGCTGGAGCAGTGGAGTGGCAAGACAGGATGATAGATGATTAATGGATGCTTCCTTCAGCCTGTCTCATCACACTGATGAGATTGGGCCATGTATGTTGGGTGGGCCTACAATGAACAGGGCATATAATAAAGAGTTGTGTTTATGTTGACATGTGTGGATGATTGATTACATTATTATTAATAATAAAGGGCCATAGGTGTGGCACCTGGGACGATAGACCATACAGTCCCACTATGCTTGCACTGGAGGTTTATCTATCCCACAGCTATTACCCATCCCACAGGTATCCCTGCCCATCCCACAGCTATTACCCATCCCACAGGTATCCCTGGCCCTCCCACAGCTATTACCCATCTCACAGGTATCCCTGCCCATCCCACTGCTATCCATACCCATCCCAAAGGTATCCCTGCCCATCCCACAGCTATTACCCATCCCAAAAGTATCCCTGCCCATCCCACTGTTATCCTTACCCATCCCACAAGTATGCAAAGGCTTAAACCATTTCTAAAAGTTTCCACCAAGACTTTATTTAATCAAATAAATGAAGCAAGTGTGTGAAGCAAAGATAACCTTTATTAATAACAAGCTGTAAAAGAAAAATGACCCAAGTCAAGTGTCCAAAGCAAAAATAAAGTCAACAGGTAGCCACCCAGTCTCTGGCACTCTTCTTGGTCACTCGGAGGCATGCCCAGTCTCAGGGGTGAAGGGTCCAGGTGTTGTGGAGGTGGCTGCTGCTGGAGTGCTGGTCTGAGGCGTCATTGGGGTGCCATCACGTAGGTCTCTCTGTCCGTCAGCTTGACCGTGGCCTGACCAGATTTCTTGAGGTGCAGCTTCCCGTACCAGGTGTGCATGTACTTCCACCAGCCGAGGAGCACCTCCGAAGTGTAGCCCAGGCTCTCCGCCTTCTCTCTCCAAGCAGCCTGCTTCCTTTTGGTGTCCCTATAGAGCCTGTGTCCCTTCCGCCAATAGATACTCGTTCTCTCTCAGCCACTCCAGTACCTCATCCTCATGTTCCCCTTCTATGTTGTATTGCCTCCTCTCCCGTTCTTGCGTCTGCCTCTTCCTCCCTTTGGCAGGACCATATGGGTCCTCATCAGAGGGGCTTCCAGGTTGTAGGGTCTGCTCCTCCACACCACCATCAGCAGCACCAGCAGGACCAGCAGGAGCAGGAGCACCAGCAGGAGCAGGAGCACCAGCAGGACCAGCAGGACCAGGAGTACCAGCAGGACCAGGAGTACCAGCAGGACCAGGAGCACCAGCAGGACCAGGAGCACCAGCAGGACCAGCAGGACGAGGAGCAGTGCCAGCAGAGTAAGCACCAGAAGAAGCACCAGCACCAGGAGCAGCGGCAGCAGAGTAAGCACCAGCAGAAGCACCAGCACCAGGAGCAGTGCCAGCAGAGTAAGCACCAGCAGAAGCACCACCGCCAGAAGCAGCATCAGCAGAGTAAGCACCAGTAGAAGCACCACCGCCAGAAACAGCATCAGCAGAGTAAGCATCAGCAGAAAAACCACCTCCATAAGGAGCATCAGCAGCTCCTCTAGAAGCAGCATCAGCAGAAGCCCCAGCCCCAGAAGAGCGAGCCTGGGCTGCAGAAGCCCCAGCAGAAGCAGAGTGAGGGCCAGGGGGTGGGAGGGTGGCCTTGTCCCTCTTGCCAAGGCTGGCAGCAGATGGATGAGGCTTTCTCTTCTTCCCCATGGTTGTGGGGTTGCTGGCTGGCTGGCTGGCAGGCAGGCTGGAGAGCTGTGTCTGGAAGCAGGTCTTTCCTCTGGTGACCTGCTTGGGAGCTGCTTCCCTTTATATCCGCAGGGCTGACGCAATGCATCCTCCTCGCATGTGCAGTGAACGCTAGGCATCTGCTAGGCATCCACTCTGCTTCCGCTAGGCATCCGCTAGGCATCCGCTTCATCCGCTAGGCTTCCGCTGTGCATCTACTTCATCCGCTCGGCATCCGCTCTGCATCTGCTCTTTCCGTTCCACGTCCGCTTTGCTGTGCTCCCCCGGAAGCCTTGCGGATGTGCCATCCGCTCCCATCCGCTTCCATCCGCTAGGCTTCCATGGAGCATCCGCTTTCCATCCACCCTACGTCCTCCCCCCGTCCATTCCTTTCCGTGTTTTCCGCTCTGGTTATGCAAATTTTTGCCCCTTTTGAGAGCGGATAACAACGGATGGAACATTTTTCTCATCCGCTGTGTCCTTTTTACAAATGTTTTGCATCCATCAGCCAGTGTGACAGGGCCTTTATTGTTTAATGCCTTGACTGTTATGCAAGCTTTATACTCACCACTTTACATTGTAGCCAAATGTCATTTCTTCAGTGTTGTTATATGATATACTAAAATATTTACAAAATGTGAGGGGGTACTCACTTATGATATACTGTAAATTTTTGGCTTGCCAATGCTAGAAAAGACAGAAGTTTGTCATAGATTTAAACTAATATGTAGCCATGGTTTTACATTAGTGTGTAGCTATGTTTCCTGAAGACATTTTAAAGATTTGCATATAGCTGGATGATCCTTTTTGTTTAGTTTCTGCTAGCATGTTAAATCGAATATTAGTCCTATTTTTCAAACACTATATTTGCTCGCAGAGATATGATGTATAATTTTGGCAAATAATATAGTGAATAAAAGTAGAACCTTGCATGAAGTGATTTGCATTTGTTTGATCTTCCAAATGGTGCGTGATTAAAAATCTTACCTGGTAACTCTATCTTTAATTTTTTTTTAACTGAATCATTAGATTTTAGACATAACTGATAGAGCACCATTTTACATGTTGAAACTTATGAGCCTTTCAAAGCAATGGACCCCTTCAGTGGTGCATGAATTAGTTCCATTTATGCCAAGTTACTTGGTAATGAAGAAGTTCTACTTGGAGGATATTAGTTTAGAATCAATCTACATACAAATATTAATTATATATCACTTTATGTAAAGCAATGTTATAATCCATTTGCATGGCAGGAATGAATATAATA
The DNA here is from genome assembly GCA_015471245.1 of Laticauda colubrina. Taxonomy (NCBI): domain Eukaryota; kingdom Metazoa; phylum Chordata; class Lepidosauria; order Squamata; family Elapidae; genus Laticauda; species Laticauda colubrina. The sequence goes on along the minus strand of BLBF01000095.1, from coordinate 4,372,282 downwards.
CATTCCATTTTATGAAAGTTAATATGTGATGAAATTTTTAAATAAGTTTTTTTCTTCCCCTTTCTCAATATTTTCTAGGACCACCTTTCTGAGCCCCGTTCTCCAGCCAATGGGGATTACAGGAACACCGGCATGGTTCTCGTGAACCCTTTCTGCCAGGAGACGTTCTTTGTAGGACATGAACAAGTGTCTGAAATATGAACCTTGCTCCAGTTCTTCAAGTTTTATCTTTACGATAATTCTCCAAATTATGAATATGTGTGTGTGTGTGTATATATGTGTGTGTGTGTGTGTGTGTGTGTGTGTGTGTATATATATATATATTTTTTTTTAAGTTATCGCGGGTACTTACATGTGTTCTGTTCAGCTTCCTTCGGGTATTATCCCACGTCATTGTAGTTCTGTTAAAGTTGTAGCAACGTTTCAGCAGAATCTCATCTGCCATCATCAGGCTTCTGTATGGATGTGGGTCTTACAGCTCCTGGTTTTTAAATTTGAGGCTGGTTCATTCTGATTGGCTGGGAGCCTGGACCTATTTCATTGGACTTGGAGTTTGATTGATTGGTGTTCCTGGTTTCTTCTGTCTGTTTTGTGGCTTTGATTGGCTGGCAACA
>BLBF01000095.1:4323392-4366668 GCA_015471245.1 Laticauda colubrina | reverse complement strand
GGATGAACACAAAAATGCAGTAAAAAAGCTGGAACACACCTCCTCACTAGTCCAACACATGAAAACCACAGGTCACAACATCAACTTCAATGGCACCAAAACCCTAGTCACTATAGAAAACCCCAGCCACAGAATCATCAGAGAAGCCATAGAGATTGAAAAAAGACCTGAAAGCATGAATAGGAGAGATGATTCCACCAGACTGTCAATCATTTGGAAGCCTGCACTCTCAAATAGAAAGATCTCCACACCACAAGCCAGGCAAACACCTGGGCACAAACAGACTCCCTCTGATGCCTGCAGCTCAAACACTCCCCCACCAGGCACCCAGATAAAACCTGGCTTCCTAATAGATAACAGCCGTCCTTCCACACAAAGCCAAGCTGCACTGAAAGCCTCCAATAGAGGAACAGAGTGTTGCCAGCCAATCAAAGCCACAAAACAGACAGAAGAAACCAGAAACACCAATCAAGAAAACTCCAAGTCCAATAAACACAGACCAAGACTCCCAACCAATCAGGATAGGCTAGCCTCAAATTTAAAACCAACGGCTGTGAGACCCTGACCCACATACAAACTCCATACAGAAGCCTGATGATGGCAGATGAGATTCTGCTGAAACGTTGCAACAACTTTAAAAGCACTACAATGACGTGGGATAATACCCGAAGGAAGCTCAACAGCACACACACACACACACACACACACACACACACACATATATATATATATATGAAATGTAAGAAACATTTTCAGCTCCCCTCCTCTTTTTTTATAAGTATGATTAAAAAGTTTACAGACCAAACTTCAGCTTTATAAAATAAAGCTATTTCTAAGCAAAAACAACAACAACCATCAAACCTCTGAATTATTCAGATTAGGTTTTTTCCCCATTCTACATTTAACTTTGTGGATTTACCTAAGCTATCAGTCTGGGCGTATCTATGTTTATTCTCTTATGCTGTTCTCTACAAATGTAGTTAGGATTGAAAATACCTATTTTTATTTAATTTTTATTTATTTAATTTTATTTAATTTGGCCAGCATAGATGAAAGAAGTTTTTTCAGTAAATAAAATTAAAAAAAACTTTGAGGTGACAAAAATGGAGAGATAGAATTCATATAATGACCACAAACTAAATTATAAAGAATTTTTGTTTCTCTGGTGAATAACAAATATTTGGAATATACCTGTGGAGAGGACTTGCACATTACAGATTTACTGTTCAGATATGTAGAACTGAGCCTGAGATATTACAGTTGCATAAGATACTTTCTACTTACACTCTATTGTGGTTTCCAAGTTTTCTCTGAATATTCAAAGGTGCTATATAAAGTAGATTTTAGTATAAGATTAGCTTCTTTCTTCTGTATAATGTTACTGATAAATATTCATAAGAGCAAGTAATTTAATAATTGGCTCTTCAAACCTGCTTATTTCAGGAGAAATTTCTGATAAAATTCCTGATGTTGCAACAAGTCCCAGCACTTGTCATCTTTGGCATTATGGTTCATTACAAGAGGTTTAGACTGGTGTATGCATTTTTATCCAAGAACCTGGCTTAGGATATTGACGGTGTTAAAGATGTTGTCACAATATGTAAGTTATTTCAAGTAAAGTAAAGCTGCCTTTTGCAATTGACCAATGGACATTTTGTCCGTATCATGTTTAGTGCTTCAGGTATTTTGGGATTGCATTCAAGGCAATGTTTGCATTGTTTTGTCACCATCATTGTACTTTTTTCACAAATCTTTGTATTTTGTGATTTTTCTCAGTTCTTTTCCTTCTTCTCTGCTATCTGCCAAGTGCTAAATTCAGTGTTAAATTTAGGGTATCATTTGACAAGTGTTTGAATTCTAATGTCACTTTAGCTTCTTCATTTTCTATGACTTTTTCTATTTTATGGCCCCACCAGTTGTTCCTTGAAAGTAACTGGTACTTCTGGTAAATCTTTTAATGTATTATTGTTGCTGCTTTGTTTTGCAATTGTAGTCATCTGTACAGTCTTCTTGCAAACTTACCAGATAATCCTCTGTTTCTTCAGCTTCTTTGCAAATGTGGCACTTGCAGTCTCTTATTGTCTTGTCAATTCTGGTTTTGTATGTGTTTGTTCTTAAGGTTTGATCTTGTGCATCCAAAATTAGCCCATCTGTCTTCCAGGTCTTTTTATTATCTGTTTTGCCTCCTTTTTTACAATGTACTACCATGTAATATTTTTTCTTCCCATATCTCTTTGCTGTCTTCATTTGGTCTTTCTTGTGGAGCAGTTTGATCTTTCCAATACTCAGTAAGCCATCCTGGTATACTAGCTTCAGTGCATCCTCTTTGGTGTTCTTAAGATATTTTTCCAATGCCCTATTTTCTTCTTTAACTGTCTAACTTGCAACATTCCAGGCCTACTTATTTTCCATGGTAAATAAAACCTGTCAATATTGCTGCGAGGAGAAAAATTCTTTGTCATTATTTTTCTAGCCTTTCTATACAAACTTTTAGTTCTGCTTGAGTCCAGTCCACTATTCCAGCTGTGTATTTAAATGACTGGAATTGCTGAGGTGTTGATTGCATTGATGGTATTTCCTTAACTGAGTTAGGACTTAAATCCTCCTCATCAATTGACATATTAACTTCTGGCTTTGTTCTTGACTTTGTGCTTGAGCTTATTGGCTAGAAAGGATGCCCAGATATTTGAAGTACTCATCTTCATCCAGACTATTGATGTTGTTTCCATAAGGATCTTGATTCCTTCCATTTTCACTATTTCTGTTTGATTGAGGGTGGCACATTTGTCTGCTTCATTGCAGTTTCTTGGCTGTATATATGGAAAATGTTGTTGCAATTGTATTTCTATACAGCTTCAGATTGTCCATAGAAAGATGGTGGGATAACCTGTCAGATGTTTTTCATGTTGATAGCCATGGCCTGAATTGTTCAGTATTGTTAATAGAATAAGTACAATCACAAACAGTAGTGGTAATAGCAAGGGTGGGATTCAAATTTCTTAACAACCGGTTCTGTGGGCATGGCCTAATTTGTGGGTGTGGCTTGTTGATTGGGCATGACTACATGGTGATGTGATGGGTAGGCGTGGCCGTGTGGTCATGTGACTGGGGTGGGCATGGCCATGTGGCTGGCAACCCAAATTTAAGTAATCCTCACTTAATGACCAGGTTCTCGCTTAGTGGCCAATTGCTTAGCAAGTGCTTTTTGCCAGTTTCCAAGGCCTGAGAAGGCCCAGGCAAGCCCCGGGCAGGTGGCCATGTAGCTGGCAACCGAAATTTTAATGGTCCTCACTTAATGACCAGGTCCTCATTTAGTGGCCAGTTGCTTAGCAAGTGCTTTTTGCCAGTTTCCAAGGCCTGCAGAGGACTGCAGAGGGCTTGGTGAGGCCAACTTAACATCACGTCTTTACCCTAAAGACTAAGTATTAAAAAAGATATACCAAAACAAAACGTAGTTTATTATGTCATGTCTTTAATGCTTAAATATTAAAAAGGTACACAAAGCTATATTGTTATAAAATTTTAAAATTTTAATCAAAAACTATGACATAACAAAATTTTACAAAAAACAAAACTTATTTAAAGTACTCCCAAATTGCTTTTTTATTATCATCCTGAGTTATAGTTTTCTTGTGTTTAACACGAGCATCATCAGCTGCGTGATTATGTGTCCGTAACCACTTCTTTACTATAGGAACAGGGTTCCATTCTTGCACAGGTAAGCCAATTAGACTGATGGTCAGGAGGTTTTAATATTGAAAACTGTAAGGCGAGTTCTGCCTTCTGAACATGTTATGTTCATCTGCGAGAAGCCCCTTTCCGCCTCTACTGAACTGATTGCAATAGTTTTAATAATATCTCTAGCCTTTTTATTGCTCCAAGGAATTGTATAATTTTTAGAATCTTTTAGTATATTTTCTGTGAACTAACAATAATCATTAATATTGCTTTCATAATTGAAAATGTCACCAAATGCAGCCAACTGTCCTTCAGCTGCTCTCCATGGAACCACCACTTCTTCAATGTTTCAATAATCTGGCTCCAAATAATTTGGAAATTTTAATTGATCAATGTCTTTAAATTGGCAGCTTGTTTTTAAATGTTCGCAATCCATCAATCTTTTCTTCAAATTAGTTACAATGCTTTGTATAAGTTTTTCGCGAGGAAATTCCACAAATCGATAATTTTGTATAAAATTTATATTTTTAAAGGTTTCTGAAGTAATTAATTCATCAACTTTATTTTCATATGAACCCTTTTCCTCTATAAGCATTTCAAATGATCTAACTGATCTTAGCACAAGTTTTTGAGCCTTTATAATGTCTATGTTTCTCACTTGCAATGCATTAGAAAAGAGAGATTTCAGCTAGCACATCAATCATCGAGGCCAAATCAATGAGAAAATATGAGTTTTCAAGACGGGCAGCCATTCCAGAGTATTTTTATTTGAACAGAAAAATTGATGTAGCTCTGGATAAGCCTGCCAACAGCTAGGGTTGATCTTAAACTACAGGCAGCCCATCTTGGTCCAAAAACTCTACCAATTTTTATAATTTCAATCTCAAATTGTTCAGAGATTTTGTTAAACTCAATTAGGTTCTTATTCGATTGGTGGAAAATAGAATATATTTTATCAATAAAAATTTGAAAATGATTGATTTGTTTTATTTCCCTAATAGATTTGTTTTATTTCCCTAAACAAGTTGAAGACGATGGCTTAAATAGTGCCATATTATAATATTTGGAAACTCTTTGGCTATCCTAGTGCTTACCCCAGATTTTCTCCCAAGCATAGCACTGGCTCCATTAGAGCAAAATCTAATTAAATGTTTATCCAGATAGTTTCTATTAAACCTAACTTTATTCAAACTTTCTATAACTGAACAACATCTTGTCTCTGCATCTTGTTTATCTAATTCTACTAGTTCAAGGAAAATTGTTGGTGAAAAAAATGGATCCTCAACTTTTAAGTACAGTATAAGAACTGGTTTGGAAGATATTGTTGAGGCTTCATCAATTATCAAACAGATTTTGCGAGTTTTCTGAATAATTTTGGTAAATAAATGTTTCCTGATATCTTTTGCAATGAAATCTACTATTGCAACTGCAGTTCTACATGAATGCAACCCTGTTCCCAAATCTACATCATTTCTTTTTTGTAACTCGAATCAGATCTTCTATATATGAAAATGGTCTGCATGTTTTGCCAGACTACAAACTGTAATAAACACTCTATATGTACTACCCAGATATTTCTCACTCATCTTCTCCAGTCCTTTGTTTATTGCATCCTGCTCACATTGCTTAAACTTCTCTGTACAGATGTTGTGAGCCTTAGATGAGAAATGTTCCTTCAATTTCTTTCTGAGAGAAGCTTGTTGGATTTCTTTACTCCTTCCTGATGGTTCAGTTTGGTAATTCTTCCACTCCTTAGCTCCGTGGACACTTTTTTCTTTGGTTGAAATTTCAAATCTTCTGCAGTACTTGCAACCTAATTTTTTCGATGAAACGTCCAGTCCATCATATTTTTCCCTAAAATTATTATATTGTTGCAGTATCCAACAGTCAGGAAAGTTCTCTTCAATGTCTGATTCAGCTCTTCCAGTACCTGATGATATGCTGGCTCCTTCCTCTGGTTATGGTGTGGATGATGTGCTGGCTCACTTTCTTCAATGGATGATGAGCTGGCTCTTTTCTCTGGTCCTGGTGTGGATGATGTAGTGGCTCTTTCCTCTGGTCCTGGTGTGGATGATGTGTTGGCTCTGCTTTCTTCGATGGATCACGTGCTGGCTCTGCTTTCCTCAGACTCCAATGGTTGTGGTTGTGACTCTTTTGGATCTCCTTTTGTTTTCTGGCCGAAGAAAGCAGACAAGTTCATTTGCCTTTTCATCTTGGCAATATGCTGCAAAAAAAAATCAACAGTGGTTTGGGCTTGATTGTTGTAAGTTGAGTGGTGAAGGCAGTGGCAAGCAAAGAAAGCAGGCAAGGAACGGAGAACAGTAATATTCAGTCCCTGATACTATAGCTAGTTAGTGTTTAAAAGATGTTATGGAAGAGGAACAAGTTTCACAAGACAAGAATGAGACGGAACTGAAAGTGGATTTGAAAATGACAGTCTATAAAAAAGATGTTGCACTGTTGCACTGTTGCACTTGTATATAAAAGAATGGCTGATATTTTCATAATTACAATTGATTAATTGAAAAAGGAACACTTGAAATGGAAATACTATTAACAAATCAAGGGAGTTTGTTATTTTGTGCTAGTAGTGGAACAAAAATCTTTCGTTGCCAAGACTACTTACCTGGACCAACAGTCCCTCATGGAATGCCCTCTATAGCAGAAAGAGAGAAGCCAGGGAAAGCCATGTTTGGTCGCCTAACCTTTTTAGAATGCAACTTAAATATACTGAAGCTTTTTACAGCCTTATGCAGATATATATAGTACAAAAAAAAGATGATAGTACAAAATCAACTAAGAAGTTAGATTACAAGTGGAATTGATAGGCACATTCACAGAGCAACACTGGATTCTTTTTCTGAAATTTATTCCTCAGTTTAAAAAACTGGAATATATGAATTCAGTATTGGGCACTGCTAGTGTAGCTATTGAAGAGGATATAGTGTCCAGGTTAGCAAAAATGGTAAAGCAACATATAGATTTAAATTTTAAAACCAGTAATATTTTGTTGGTGCCCACATAAAGGGAGTACAATACATATTTAATGTTACATGTATTAATAGCGGCTAGAATTGTTTGCACAATAGTGGAAAAGCAAAGTGTGCTGTCCCAGCCAGTCTATGGGAGTTGGATAGTTACTTAGGAATTATGAGCTGTCCCCTTAAGGGAATGCATCATGGTAAATGGAGTTAAGGGTATCCTGGAAAATGTAGTTCATCTCACATGGCTACATCCGTAATCCTGGTTTATCACTGAATTGACCCTTGATGAGTTAAGGGAGTTTTCCTCATTCTTTGTCTGAACTCTCTACCTCATGGCATCTTCCTTCTATCACTACAAGATGGGTTAGGAGATAATTATCTTTCACGTACAAGGCAGATATACAAAGGATTGGTCATTAAAGAAGAACTTCATCATAAATGTGAAATATGAAGACACCTGAAGTACCAAGAAATCAACTTTGTTATGGAAGCTTTATTGAGTTAGTTATCTGCATTTGCACAGCTATAAAGCTAGCTCTGTGCTAGAGATAGAACAGTGAAAGATCCTAACTCATCAGAAAAGTAAAATAAAAAAAAATATTAATTTTTGGATTTGTGATAAAGCAACGTGATATTGAAGCCAGGAGTGAATATGCAATGTTGATCTGAACCTGTACTTTTTGTCGTTTCTCTCTGTGAGCATTGGAATTCTTTACGTGCTGTGGATGTTGGGAGGGGCTGGAGTTTCCCACATGCTACAAACAAAAAGACTTTTCTACCCACCCACCCACCCCTCCTCTCTGCTCAATTTGCCTTTCTACTATCTCAGAGACTATTTCCATAACAAAGAGAGTTAGAAATTTCCCTGTTCTCCAAAGATAAGTCAAACCTCAGTTGGAAAGTTTGAGAAATGTTGCTTGTATTTTTAAATGGAAACCAGAAGCTGATTTTGCTATCTGCATCATTTGGAAGGCAAACAAAACCTTTACTGACCCCCCTTCCCTTTCTCTTCAGCAAAGGAAAGGCTGTGTCTCAAATTAGACTTCCCAAGAGGAATTTTAACAGGGCCCTATGAGATTTCTGAATCTGGTACTCAAAGAAAAGTCTCTCTGACTTTCGGTTTGCAGGGCTTCGGCGGCAGGCAGGAATCCGCGATCGTACGTGGTTTCTGCCTGGGCTCGCCGCCAGAGTGCCCCGAGCCAGCTGGCTTCGGGGCTAAGCCACCCCGTAGAGGTCGGTGAAGACGGGAGAGACTCCAGCAGGGTCAAGGAAAGCCGAATCTTTCCTCCCCAGCTGGCTAAACTCCCTTTCCTGAAGGCGGTAGAGCAGCGGTCAGAAATGGCTGCCTCAAAGAAGCCCTCATCCATAAAAGAATGTGCAGGAGGAAGAAAGTGCTGAAGTGAAAGTTTTGGCTGACCGGGATATGAAGAAACAATTAAGGCATCCTGGAACTTAAACTTTGAAAAAAAAAGATACATTGCTCCCAAAGAAGACTCGGAAGCAGCGAATGAAAGTGAAAAGGGAAAGTTGTTTCTTTTTCACTCTCCTGCCTTACGTTGACAGCGAACAGAGATGAATGAGAAACCGGAAAAATCTGCTTTGGCATCAACAGGTATTTAAACTGGAAAATTTAATGTCAAGGGGATAATAAAGATTTCTGAATATAAAAGGCAAAAAAAAAAAAAAGAGAGAGAGAGAAAGAAAATTTTCTTTTGCTGTAAGTGGGAAGGGAGAGGATTTGGAAGGAGGAGATAGCCTGGAATCTAAAGAATCTAAAGTTAAATTTGAACAGGACTGCTAAAAGAAACATTTTAATAGGAACTTTGCAACTAAAGACTAACCCCAGGAAGAGAAAGTGAAAAAAGAAACAGCTTGTGTGTATTTGGATTGTTTGGTGATTTTGGGACTTTTGGAATTATATTGGAAGGATTAAAAAAACTTGGGTGGTTGTTTTAAAAGAAGAAAAAAACCCTCTATAATGGCATCACTTGTGGACGAACTGAAAATAGAATTTTAAAAATATAAAGAAGAGGAGCAAGAAGGGAAGGGCTTTCTTGGTTCCATTTTTCAATTCTTAGAAATGGCGATCTTTACCTATGAGAAACTACAAGAAAAGACTATGCAACAAGAAGATTGGGACAAAGAAAAAGCCATCTTTAACGAACAAGTAAGTTTACTTGGGGAAGAAAGGGGAAAGAGGGGAAAGAGAATGGAGAATTTGAGACCTAAAAAAACAACCAAAAAAGAGAAAAATAAAGTAAAAAGTGGATATAATGGGAGAAAGCAACAGAAAAAGGGAATACAGAAAAGGGAAATTGAGGTGGAGAGACAAAGGGGTAAGAGAGAAGAAGCAAAGGAGGAGGGAAGAGAAGAGAAGCTGCAAGGGTGTGAAGCAAGATGTAAACAAACAGGACTTATTTAGAGATAATGGGTAAAAATTTAATTGAAAAAGGGATTCTGCAAAGGTACATATGATTGTATTGTTATATTTGTATTTAGAAATAATATTAGAAAATTGGAAACAATGTATGATTTAGTGAAACATTTCTGAATAAAATAAATGGAATGAATTAAATGAGAGAATTAATTTAGAAAGAAATGGGAACATTTTAATGACATAATGTTTTAAAATGCAAGTGAAGTGAGGGGGAAGTAATCATGGAAGGTTTACAAGCGTTCCCATAGAAGCATGATACCTATTTGAAAAGTAATGTGTTAAATGTTTAAAATTTAAATGAATATTAACATTAATGATATAATTGAATGGGTATGGATCGTTGTTTTAATTATATTATATATTTATACTTTTTTTTTCTTTTTAAAATGTAGTGTCTAGCTTTAATGTACTACGCAGAATCTGAATGGAAGTTACATTTTATATTAAGTGTTATAATTTTGGGGGAAAGATATAAAGGCGTCATACTCCAGTTAGTGACTACAGGAGGAATTTTGTTTAAGGAGAAAAGATAATAGATAGCTGAAATAGGACAGACAAAGAATATAAATATAATGATCTGATTTGAGATGAAACAAATAAAAATAAAATTAAGAAAGTTGAAAGAGGGGAGAAGCCATGTATAAAATGTAGAATGGCAATAAAATATGGAATGGTATATAAAAATGAGCATGAATTTGAATTGGTATCTGTACAAAGAGATGTAACCTGGGATCAGGCTGCTTTCAGAAAAGAGGTTTTATGTTTTCATGTTCTGTGTTGTGTTTGTCTGTTTGTTTCTAAAAATCAATAAAAAAAATAAAAAAAAAGAAAAGTCTCTCTGAATTTCCAATACTTGTTTGCATTGATAACTCCTTTTGAAATTATTGTGAACATTTAATCAATTTATTTCAAATATTCCAAGATTACCTACAACCTACCAGCTCCCTCTGGTGATTAAGAAGATATTTCCAGTGAAGTAATTTTATTTTATTTTGAAAAAAAAAGATTTTTTTTTCTCCTTATGTGATTTTTTTTCACAATTTCTCAAATATTGACCAGAGTGATTATGAAATTATTGTGCACCATTTAATCAATTTAATTGAAAGGTGCCAAGAGTAACTGCAACCTAATCTGGGCATAGCAACAGCATCTTCCAGACCCTCTGCTGCCACCTTGTGAAGCAAGCGACCCTTATAGGCATATTTTTGCATTCTGTCCTCAAGTCTTCAGGCTCTGCTGCACATATTTCTGCGTTCAGCCCTCTAGTCCTCAGACTTTGCAATGCAACCTCTAGTGCCCCCTTCTGTTGCACACTCACACTGCAACCTAGAAGCAGCCATACCGTGTGCTGTGCTAGCATCACCCAGACTCTGCAATGCCACCTACGTGCTCAAGTGTTAAATCCAGCAACAATTCTACATTCTGCGACCTGCTTGCAGCGTACCCTATTATAAAAAGGAATTGCCCAAAAACATCACTAAAATTTTCCAGAATTTTTCCTTTCCCAATTTGAACCATGGCAACTTCCTCAGCCATGACAGATGTCTATGATGTATCAGAAGACACGAATCCTCCACCCACCCTTGATGTAAAGTGGAGCTTGATTCCCAACAACCACATTCAGATATCCAACACTCTGGAGAAGCCGCGATACCTCAGAAGGACTACGACCTCAGACAGCATAGGAAGCTTACCTCACCTGCAGTGAAACGCTTCAGAGAGGATTGGGAAAGTATTGTCGACAGTATTGCTGTCATGCAGATGCATGGACAGAGCTGTTCAAGATCTGCAACACCCCCAAAAGCAAGTTGTTCCTCGAGACCTTCTTCCTGATGCAGTTAGAGGAGCACCTCAAACAATGGAGAGACAGTGAAAGTAAGCTCAAGTACATACAGTCGATCCTGGAAGACCCACATTTCCAAGAACACATTCAGTGCTTCGAGGAGGTAAACGAACACGACAGCATTCAGGCAGGCAGAAACTTTCTCCAGGCCATGGTCCTTGTTGCGTTACAGAAGGAACAAACACCGAGGGAGAAGTCCACATCTGATATAGCTCCTCAATCACAAGCAGCTTCTTCCCACCACTCAAAGTTTCCTCCCTCCATCCCAAATTGGGTAGATCGCAGGCAGGTTCTAGTGTCTCATGCCAATTCTCTGCTGCTGGCTCCCACCAGCCTTCCAGAATATCCTCCCATCATAGTGGCGCATCTCAGACCTCCAAAGCAGCAAGTTATGCTGAACGGGTTGCAGAAGCTGAAGTAGATGCTGCAGTAGCAGACACAGAGCTACACGCCACAGAGGAGGTGACACGGCAGAAGGTGGCAGTAGCAGGTCATCAAGCAGAAATAGCCAAAGTCCAGGACAAACACCAGGCAGAAATAGCCAAAGCCCAGGCCAAACAACCGGCAGAAATGGCTAAATTTGAGTTGGCCGAACGGCAAAGAGACTCAACAACAAAGACAGCACGGGCTGCAGCATGGTGGAAGATAGCCGACAACTCTTCGCTCCAATTCAACCTCAAAGACTGCCACACTCAATCCACAGGCATCAGCATTCCTGCCACAACCTCAATACCAATCCGGCTCCCAGGCACCACAAAGTAGCCATGCCCAACAAACACAGTAGCGTGACGCTCAACCATCATCCCCAGTATGGGAGGATGACATCCTCTATAAGTACTGGGAAAAAGACTACAACCCATCATTGACTTACAACCCGAACCCATCCTATGAGAACTCAGGGAGAGAACCCTCTACGTCAATAACTCCCCCCACCTCAGCAAATGCTGAAGATTACTGGAGAAACTTGGCTGTGCAGAGTGGAAAGCTAAATTTGCACGCCAATGGAGTTTGCAGATTCTCTGACAAGCCAGGTGGCGAATAACTAGTTTGGAATAAACTTTTCCTTTACCCCATTCAGGCAGCACGCCTGAACCCTGATGAGATAATTGAACACTTGATAGCATGGCTATCTTCTGACTGTTGATATCCCACTTCGATGACCCAGCCACTGTCCTATGGTTATCATGGAAAAGGCTTGACAAACTGTATGGCACTCCTGAGGACGTAGAAGCAACACTCCTAGATAGCCTCAACAATTTCCCTAAAATTCCATCAACAAGCCCTACCGAATCATAGACCTCACTAATATACTTGTCCAGCTGAGAACGGCACAACGGGATCCCAGCTAACCGACACTCGCCTGTTTCGATGATGTCGACACACAGAACAAAATTGTTCGGAAACTCCTGCAGGTACTAATTGAAAAGTGGCTCCAGTTGATTGATGACCTTCATAGCCAAGGGTCACCACCACTTTGTACCCTTCACACTTCTTGAAGAATTCGTCTCCCACCAAGCTACAGTGTGCAGCAACACATACTGAGCCCGTGGACTCAGAGCTGTTAGTCCTCCTAATACCAGAAGATACAAGAACAACCATATATCGACCTCAGGCCCTATACATACTACCAGAAAAAGACCCTTCATGGTTGCCCATGATACCGAGATTGACTCCTCTTCCACACACAGTTGGGGAGAGACTTCATCCCATCCACCCCAAGTTAGATCTCCCACTACAAAAAGAAACCAGTTTTGTCCTATTCACAACACTCGCTACTCGCTGAACAGTTGCACTGGGTTTGCAGCGAAATCACTGTGCCAACCAAAAGAATTGCTAAGAGAGTACCAATACTGCTACAAGTGTTGCGAATCCAAACATTCGCCCAAATACTGCACAACCAAAGTACAATGTCACATCTGCAAAAGTGACCAACACCCAACCACGCTGCATCCAGACGCCGAGCCACCACGGCAGATATCTCGTAACCCTCCTTCGGACAAGGAGCCGCAACATAACACAGAAGCAGGCAGGGCTCCTTGACAGACTGACAAATCGCAACCAAAACCAGGCATGAGTGTAAACTGCACAACACTGTGCGCCAACTCACCATGCCCTCATTTGTGTCTTTCCATCTGTTTAGCCAAAGTGTACCCTGAAGGACGCCCTGAAGACACCGTGAAAATGGACATACAGATAAACACTCAAAGCACTTGTACTCTGGCCAGACTTGCATTCTTCGACCTCTTTGAGGTGCAACAGGCGAAACTTCCCTTCACTGTCTCAACATGCCACGGACCAAGAAGCACAGCATGGAGAAGAGCTACTGGACTTTGTATAGAGTCATTAGATGGAAGTACCCAATTCCCACTACTGCCCGTTTTTGAATGCGAAGGCATACCGAACGACCGCAGTCAGATTGCAACACCTGAGATCATAAGTAGCATGCCTCACCTACAGCACCTTGCTTATCACTTTCCCACTCTAGATCCCAAGGCTGATATCTTACTCTTGCTGGGAAATAATGCCCCACGTGCCTTTCTCCTCTCCAAGTCAATCGGTGGTCCTGAAGATGGCCCAGTGGCCATCAAATCTCCACTAGGATGGGGAACTGTAGGAATTGTCTGTGACGCCCAGATGCAGGCTCCAACCCTGGCAAATACCTCAGCACCATCCATTTCACCCGCCTTCCGACGCCCTTCTGCACCACCGAAAACAAGAATAAAGTTCCAGCCTCAAAGTCCACCACCGATCAGTACATGTTCATTAGAACACCCTAAACGGCTGCCAACAACCACCTGACATCAATTAAGACACTCTACACAGATTTATGCCTCTGCAACACCCTTTCCAACAGTTTCCCGATGCCCTTTGACACCGTGGAAGCAAGAGTACCATTCCAACTTTAGAAGGCCACCAGACGCGACCTCCAAACTTTCACCTTTGCCACCAAGTGTACCTGTCCACCCTAAAAGGCCGCCAGAAGTGACCACCAGACTTACACCTTTGCCAACAAGAGTATCTGTACACCTCTGTACACCTGGTCAGAGGTGACCAGCAGACTTGTACCAAGAGGCCGAACTTGAAGATTGAACCTCAAGCTTTGCATGCTTTGCTTTGTTTGATGCTTTATTAATGTTTACTGTTTTTTCTTAGTTATATAGCTAACTGTTTATCTTAGTTATATTGTTATATGTTATTCAGTTAGTATTATTCTTTACTGCTTATCTTAGCTTATCTTAATTTTTTTTCTCTTCTTTTAATAGTGGAATTTACAATTCCAGGCGGGAAGTGTGCTGTCCCAGCTAGTCTATGGGAGTTGGATAGTTACTTAGGAATTATGAGCTGTCCCCTTAAGGGAATGCATCATGGTAAATGTAGTTAAAGGTATCCTGGGAAATGTAGTTCATCTCATGTGGCTACATCCTGATTGGACACTGAATTGACCCTTGATGGGTTAAGGGAGTTTTCCTCATTCTTTGTCTGAATTCTCTACCTCATGGCATCTTCCTTCTATCGCTATGAGATAGGTTAGGAGATAACCATTTTTCACGTACAAGGCAGATATGCAAAGGATTAAAGAAGAACTTCATTAAAGAAGAACTTCATCATAAATGTGAGTTGTGAAGATACCTGATGTACCAATAAATACACTTTGTTTTGGAAGGTTTATTGAGTTATCTATCTGCATCTGCACAGCTATAAATCTAGCTCTGTGCAAGAGACAGAACACGAAGAGATCCCCATAGATGAAAATGAAATTAAAAAAATTACAATGTGCAGAAATGGATAGAGATAAAAAGTAGATATTAGGTGTAGAATGATCATTGCTATGTATGAATTAAATACAGAAGGTTGATAATTAAAAATATGTTGATATAATTGACAAAATTAGAAATAAGAATGCAAAGAAAATTAAATATTTTTTCTGTTACACTGCTGTACTTATTGATATTTGTTTCTGCTTTGCTTTTTCATTTATGAAATATTTTATAATACTTTATAAATATACCCTGTTTCTCCAACAATACGTCCTCCCCCAATAGGAAGTCCCAGCATGTTTCATAGTCATGAGATGAAATTAAGCCCCTTCCCCCAAATTAAGGCCTATATTAAAACATGCGAAATGGGGGGAATGGTGGGGGAGCTTGCCATTAGGAAGTACTTTTGTTGCACACCTGGATATGGTGCTGCCTGCGTTGACCCTCATACGAAGTGCCCCACCAACGCCGAGGTCAACATCGAAGCTGTCACCATCCGCCCGCCCAAAGATGCAAGGGGGGGGGGGAATTAACTCTATCTAATTAATAAGACCACCTAGCCATGTCAAGTAGGAGTTGATTTTTTTTTGTTCTGCTGTTAGGGCCATTTCCTTTCTACTCAGGAAGAAAGAACCTTTTTTCAACAATGCTATTGGACTGCATCAGCTATCGTACTGTTAGTAAAGGCCGTGTCACACTGGCTGACGGATGCAAAACGTTTGTAAAAAGGACACAGCGGACGAGAAAAATGTTCCATCCGTTGTTATCCGCTCTCAAAAGGGGCAAATATTTGCATAACCAGAGCGGACAACACAGAAAGGAACAGATGGGGGAAGGACGTAGGGCGGATGGAAAGCGGATGCTCCACGGAAGCCTAGCGGATGGAAGCAGATGGCACATCCGCAAGGCTTCCGGGGGAGTGCAACAAAGCGGACACGGAACGGATACAGTGGATGCAGAGCGGATGCCGAGCAGATGAAGCGGATGCACAGCGGATTCCGAGCAGATGAAGTGGATGCAGAGGGAAGCCTAGCGGATGCCTAGCGAATACCTAGCATTCACTGCGCATGCGGGGAGGATGCATTGCGTCAGCCCTGCGGAAAGAAGGGAAGCAGCTCCCAAGCAGGTCACCATTCTGAGGAAAGACCTACTTCCAGACACAGCTTGCCAGCCAGCCAGCCAGCCAGCCAGCCAGCAACCCCATAACCATGGGGAAGAAGAGAAAGCCTCAGCCATCTGCTGCCAGCCCTGGCAAGAGGGACAGGGCCACCCTCCCATCCCCTGGCCCTCACTCTGCTTCTGCTGGGGCTTCTGCAGCCCGGGCTCGCTCTTCTGGGGCTGGGGCTTCTGCTGATGCTGCTTATGGCAGTGGTCCTTCTGCTGGTGCTTACTCTGCTGATGCTGCTTCTGGCGGTGGTGCTTCTGCTGGTGCTTACTCTGCTGGCGCTGCTTCTGGCGGTGGTGCTTCTGCTGGTGCTTACTCTGCTGGCGCTGCTCCTGGTGCTGGTGCTTCTGCTGGTGCTTACTCTGCTGGTGCTGCTCCTGGTCCTGCTGGTGCTCCTGGTCCTGTTGGTGCTTCTGGTCCTGCTGGTGCTCCTGGTGCTGCTGGTGCTTACTCTGCTGGCGCTGATCCTGGTCCTGCTGGTGCTGCTGATGCTTACTCTGCTGCTGCTGGTCCTGCTTTTGCTGCTACTGGTGCTGCTGGTGCTGCTGGTGGTGGTGTGGAGGAGCAGCCCCTACAACCTGGAAGCCCCTCTGATGAGGGCCCATATGGTCCTGCCAAAGGGAGGAAGAGGCAGACGCGAGAACGGGAGAGGAGGCAATACAACATAGAAGAGGAACATGAGGATGAGGTGCTGGAGTGGCTGAGAGAGAATGAGTATCTATGGCGGAAGGGACACAGGCTCTATAGGGACACCAAAAGGAAGCAGGCTGCTTGGAGAGAGAAGGCGGAGAGCCTGGGCTACACTTCGGAGGTGCTCCTCGGCTGGTGGAAGCACATGCACACCTGGTACGGGAAGCTGCACCTCAAGAAATCTGGCCAGGCTGGGGTCAAGCTGACGGACAGACCTACGTGATGGCCAAGTGCAGCTTCCTGGAGGGTGAGATCCGCCACCAAGGAGCAGCCCCTCTCACAACCCTCTCTCTCAGGCAGCCTGCTGAGAGCCAGTCCTCTTCCGGCAGAGGTTCAGCTCCTGTCTCCAGGCAGGTATCTGTGGAGCGTGCCACGACGGAGACCCCCCCGACAGCTGTACTACCTGTGGCGGAGCGCGTGGAGGACCCCCTGACGCAGTGGGAGAAAGGAGACGGCACTTCCACCACAGCCCAACCCGCATCCACTCCTAGCTCCACCTCCACAGAAAGGCAGAGAGGCAAACCAGAGGGACAGAGCCACACTGTCCTGTTGGAGATAAGAGACACCATCAGGAGCAGCGTAGATCTCCTCTCTCAGCTGGTACACACCGACTCCTCATCCTCCAACCGCAAGCCCTTCCTCACCTATGTGAACCAGACCCTCATGGACATGGCGGAACCCCAGTACCAGGTGGTGAAGGACAGGATCACCGATCTGCTTCACAACCCTCCAGACCAAGATGAACCTGCTCCCACCCAGTCCAGGTCTGCTCCTCCACCCCAGGTGATGTCACTCCCCTTCCAAGGCTTTCCACAGGCCCTCTCCTACCAAGGCTACGGCTGCCAGGAGGTCCAGCAGCACAGGCAGCAGCCCTTCCCAGTCCAGGCACATGTACATCGGGCGCCACCGATGTCACTGATGCCACCCATGGCACCGATGCCACCCATGCCACAGATGCCACCGACTGCAGACCAGACAGCCCCACTACACTGCTCCTTCCTCCACCCCACAGCCAAGCCCGGCCTCAGTACATCTGTCATTGGTACTGGGGCTGACACCCCATGTCATGGAGGAAGGGGCTCTCAACATCACGGGGCTGAGCCAGCTGTCTGAGAGCTTCCTCAACACACCGTCCCCTGTTGCCCTCTCGGGGCCAGGCACCCCAGTGGCGCTTCAGACCAGCACTCCAGCAGCAGCCACCTCCACAGCACCTGGGCCCTTCATCCCTGAGACTGGGCACACCTCCGAGTGACCAAGAAGAGTGCCAGAGACTGGGTTGACTTTATTTTTGCTTTGGACACTTGACGTGGGTCATTTTTCTTTTACAGCTTGTTATTAATAAAGGTTATCTTTGCTTCACACACTTGCTTCATTTATTTTATTAAGTAAAGTCTTGGTGGAAACTTTTAGAAATGGTTTAAGCCTTTGCATGCTTGTGGGATGGGTTAAGATAGCAGTGGGATGGGCAGGGATACCTTTGGGATGGGTAAGGATAGCAGTGGGATGGGCAGGGATACCTTTGGGATGGGTAATAGCTGTGGGATGGTTAGGGATACCTGTGGGATGGGTAATAGCTGTGGGATGGGCAGGGATATCTGTGGTATGGGTAATAGCTGTGGGATAGATAAACCTCCAGTGCAAGCATAGTGGGACTGTATGGTCCACCCTCCCAGGTGCCACACCTATGGCCCTTTATTATCAATAACAATGTAATCATTGATCCACACATTTGAACATAAACAGAACTCTTTATTAAATTCCCTGTTCATTGTAGGCCCACCCAACATACATGGCCCAATCTCATCAGTGTGATGAGACAGGCTGAAGGAAGCATCCATTAATCATCTACCATCCTGTCTTGCCACTCCACTGCTCCAGCTGGGGAGTTGCACCAGTGTCTCAGGAGGTTGTGTTGCTTCTTCCCTTCATGTGAGGCTCTGTTGGGGCCTTGCACATCCTCAGTGTCTATCAGGTTTCGCCCTTACCTCCATTCCCCAGGCTCCATGTCCCCATTGCCTTGTTGGAGGTCCACAAGCCTGTTCTGCAACACTGGGTAGCGGGTGCGCATGAGATTGTGCAGGATGCAGCAAGCTTCAACGATCCTTCTCACGGTCTGGGTGATGCTGCATGGTGGTGAGAAGTACCTGGAACCTGTTGGCCAGGATGCCAAAGGCGTTCTCCACCACCCGCCTTGCCCTGGACAGCCTGTTGTTGAAGATCCTCTCTTCACAGGTGAGGCATCTGGAGGTACAGGGCTTCATGCGGTAGGTTCTGAGGGAGAAGGCGTCATCCCCCACGATGAAGTAGGGCACATCTTATGTGTCGTTGGGCAGGGGGTCTGGATCTGGGAAGCCCATGATGAGGTTACGTTCCAGCCCCTCCTTGAAGTCACTGGCATTGTATACCTGGGCATCTGAAACTGACCTGTTGACTGAAGCATCGATGTACATGAAGTTGTAGTCAGCATCAACCACGGCTAAGAGGATGATGCTGAAGAAGCCCTTGTAGTTGAAATAAGTGGAGCCCGACTTGGCTGGAGCCTTACACGCCACGTGCTTGCCATCTATGACTCCAACGGTGTGGGGGAAGTTCCACTTCTGATACCACTGCTCTGCAACTTTCTTCCATCCTTCTTCAGTGGAGGGGCACTGGAGGAGTTCCTCCAGGTATTCTTCGATGATGGCCTTCACCACTTCTCTGACCACAATGCTGATGGTGTTGTGTGGCACCCTCCAGCCGTACTGCATGCTCCTATAGGTGGTCCCTGAGGCCAGGTAGCACAGTGTCAGTGCCACCTTGAGCCCAGGGTCCAGGCTGGGCTGGAAGTTGGTGCTCTGCTTGGTCAATCTGGGTGTCAGCCACTCCACAACTTCATCAAACATCGCTGGAGGAATCCTCATGAAGTTCTGGAATGCAGAAGTGTCTTCGTTCCTCAGCTCCACCATCAGCTTGTTGTACAGTCTGTACTCTGCTCTTCTCCCGATCCATCTTCGGACCCAGACACTTCTTGGCTGCCTCTTTTTCTTCCCGTAGAACAGGTGAAAGAGCCTGTAGATGGCTTCTCACTGTTGCAAAACGACAGTGGCTACCAAAAGGAGTGTGTTACAATCCATGGTGGAGAAGACTGGATGCTGTGGAAGAGCAAGAGCCACATGAAGGCTGCAGAGGTCTGCACAGCAGGGCTGCTGGACTGAAAGTGAGATCCAGGTGAGTTGCTCCCCTTTTTATAGGCAATATAGGTTTTCCACTATGTGTCCTTTTACATCCTCTAGGCATCCTCGAGACATCCTTAATATCCGAGATAGGTCCCCTCTGCGAACGTTTTTTCCGTTTTAAATGCTTTGTATATGAGCTGCATCGGCTTTCATCCTTTCTCCGTCCGTGCTACTAATGCTGCGTGTCCGTTCCACATCTTTCGCTTCCTCCTTGTGCCTGCTTTCCGCTGGAGCGGATTTGAGTTGCGCGGATGCGCAGCGTATGCCTAGCGGATGTAACGGACGCGTAACCGATGACGACGGATGCAGAACAGATGTTCATCGTATGCGTTGCGGATGCAGAACGGATGAGTTGGATACATTTTCCGCTCAAAAAGTTTTGAGCAGCTCAAAACTTTTTGAGCGGATGGAACCTCAGTCGACGGATGCTGGACGGATAGAGAGGAAGAAAAACGGACGCAGTGAGTACAGAATGGATGAATTGTGTTAACCAACGGATGGCAAGTGTTTCTCTCCGTTTTACATCCTCTTTCCATCCGTTGTTGCAGTGTGACATGGGCTTAAGCAAGTAATTGGCCTGTAGTTGCCTGAAGTTGCCCTTTTTGCAGAATCTTTCATTATCAAATAGGTTTTGCAAGATGTTAGCCACTCTTCAGTTTTTTCCTCCTTGCAGTATGTTTTTTTTTTTTTGAAAAGAGTTTTATTAATTTTCTACAAACACACATAACATACAAGACATTAAAAACATCTGCTCTCATATATACTTCCGGTGTGTCGGTTGGTACATCAGTTTTGTGCATTCATTTTATAGTCAATTACAATTATATTGCATAACAATTCATATTGTCAATCCATATCCTAATATTACTAAAAAAAAAGAAAAAAAGAAAAATTTTTTGACTATACTTTTAATCATTCATGCTTTGTGAGATAACAATACTTTAAACAATTTATTCTATAACAAATCATATAATCATAACAAATCAATCCTAAAAATCCTTTATAGATATAATATTAATGTTCTATTATCGTATTTTATCATCTAGCCATTGATAAAAAAGATCCCAAATTTTATAAAATTGTTTATCTTCTTCTACTCATCTCAGCACATTCCAATATTTTCTTAATAATTTCTTCCTGCAATGGTATTTTCTCATTCTTCCAATTTTTAGCAAATACAATCCTAGCCGCTGTTAATACATTTACAATCAAATATTTCAAGTCTTTATTATATGTATCAGGTAAAATTCCCAATAAAAAAATCTTTGGTTTCAGATCTATGTGTTTCTTTGTCATTTTTTCCAACCACATGTGAATTTTAGTCCAATATTTTCTGGCATCCTCACAAGTCCACCACATATGATAGTATGAGCCAGGTATCTGATGACATTTCCAACATTTTTCAGATTTGTTCTTGAACATTCTTGCTATTCTTGTCGGGGGGAAGTGCCACCTGTAAAACATCTTATACAAGTTTTCTTTATATGCTGTTGACATTGTCATTTTATAATTTTGAGACCACAATTTTTGCCATTCCTCTAAATCAATCCCATATCCAAAATTCTTCCCCCAAGCAATCATAGTTTCTTTAACTTGTTCTTCCTCTAACTTAATTCCTAATAAATAACCATATAATTTTTTAATTACTTTGTCATCAGTACCCATCAATATCTTATCTAAATCAGTCTGTTTATCATAGAATCCTTCCATTTTAAAATCTTCATCATATCTTGAATGTATTTGCGCATATGAAAACCAATTCATCCTTATACCTTGTTCCTCTAAGTTTTGAATCGATTTAAGTCCACCCTTTTCATCCAACAATTCCCCATATCTAACTGTTTATTCCTTTTTATAGATCATAGGATAAGAAAATGCTTCAATAGTCGATAACCAAACTGGAATTTTCAAATAACATTGTTTTTTTATCTTCTCCCAATTTAACCACAAAGACTCCCGTATATAATGTCTTCTAAAATACCCCTGTGTTTTAGTTCCCTTGTACCATAAAAAAGCATGCCAGCCCAACAGTAAATCATGTCCTTCTAATGTCAACAATCTATGTTTTCTTAATGTTATCCATTCTTTGACCCACATCAAACTTGCAGCTTGATAATACAGTTCCCAATTAGGCAGGACAAAACCTCCTCTAAATCTAGCATCTTGCAAAAGCTTTAACTTTATTCTCGCTTTTTTACCTTGCCATATAAACTTCAACATGATTTTATTTAAGTCTTCAAAATAGCCTTTTCCAAGTCTAATTGGTATTGTTTGAAAGAGAAAGAAAATTCTGGGTAAAATATTCGTCTTAATTGTTGAAATTCTCCCTATTAATGACAATTGCAAGTTTTCCCATTTCTTCAAGTCTGTAATTATCTGTTGTTTGAGTTTAATATAATTATTCTCTTTTAATGTACTACATCTTGCTGTCAAATATATCCCCAGATACTTAACCTTATTTGTAACTTGGATTTTCAAAAGATCTGTCAGTTCTTCTCTTTGTCTCAATAACATGTTTTTTGTCAAGATCTTTGTTTTATCTTTATTTATTTTCAAGCCAGCCATCTCACCATATATCTCTATCTTTTCCAATAACTTTGGAGCGGTTTCTAACGGGTCTTCCAGAATAAAAGCTAAGTCGTCAGCAAAAGCTTGTAGTTTGAATTCTTCCTTTTTAATTTTCATTCCTTTTATACTTTTGTCATCCCTAATATTTCTATTCAACACTTCCAAAGTCAATACGAATAACAAAGGAGATAGGGGACACCCTTGTCTTGTGCCTTTTCTTATATTAATAAGATCTGTAAATTCTCCCTCCAACATTACCTTTGCTGTCTGTTTATTATATATGGCTTCTATTGCTTGAATAAATTTTCTGGCAAAACCCATCTGTTCCAATAGTAATAACATAAATCTCCAGTTCACGTTGTCAAATGCCTTTTGAGCATCTAGGAATATCAAAGCCATTTGCTTCTCAGGATGAGCCTCATAATATTCCAAAGTATCCAAGATTACTCTCATATTGTCTCTAATTTGTCTCTTTGGCAGAAATCCATTTTGATCTGGGTGAATAAAATTATTTAAATATTTTTTCAGTCTTTCTGCTAAAATTGAAGCAAAGATTTTATAATCTGCATTCAATAAGGAAATAGGTCTATAATTCTTAATTTGCAACGGGTCAGCCTCTTCTTTTAGGATAAGTGTAATATAAGTCTCTGACTTCATTCATAACTTCTAACAATGGGATGTTCAATGATTCTTGAAATTTTTTATAGAATTCTGCCGGAAGCCCATCTGGACCTGGTGCTTTCCCATTGTTTTGTCTCTTAAATGCTTCATTTAATTCCATCATTGTTATATTACTTTCTAACATTTCTTCAGTCTCTTTGGGTATCTTCGGTAAGTTAACATTCTGTAAATACTGTTTAATTTTTTCCTCATCAATATTCTCTTGTTTATATAGTTGCCCATAGAAATCTCGAATAATTTTCTTTTTCTCCTTATTACCACAACAAACTTGGCCTTGATCATCTATTAGTTTCAATATTTTTCTTGATTCCTTCTCCTTTCTCAGTTTATATGCTAGCCATCTACCTGGTTTATTTGCATCTTCAAAATAATTCTGTTTAGAATTTCTAATTTTCTGTGCCAGTTCTTCTTTCTCTATTAATTCCATTTTATGCTTAATTACATCCAGTTTCAATTTAATACCTTTTTTCTGTGGCATTTTCTGTTATTCTTTTTCAAGTCTTTTATATTCATCTTCCAAGGTCTTGGAGGCTTGTCTTTTCCTAATATTCTTTTTTCTTGTATAATCTATTATCAAACCTCTAGCATATGCCTTCATTGTATCCCAAACATTCTGTATTGAAGTATCTTCTTTTTTGTTTTCTTTAAAGAAAAAAACCAATTCCTTCTCCATCCATTGTATAAAGTCTTTCTCCTTTTAAATAGTGTTGTTTAATGTCCATCTTGATCTTTTTTTTTTTTTGTCCCTTCCATTTAATTGACATTGGACTATGGTCTGCCCAAGTACTTATTTCAATACTTGTTTCTTGAATAATGGATATTAATTCTGTTGAGATCCAAATCATATCTAATCTGGACCATGATAAATGTCTATTAGAATAAAAAGTATATTGTTTAGCTTTAACGTTTCTTTCTCTCCAAATATCTTTTAAGGTTAATTCATCTGTCATTTTAAAAAAAGATTTAGAGAGAACCTTTCTATTTTGTTTTGTTGTTGTTGTTATATAGTCCAGTTTATTGTCCACAATTCCATTAAAGTCTCCCATCATAATTATGTTAACATAGTCCAGTCTAATTATTTCCATATGTAGTTTTTTATAAAACTCTTCTTGTTTATCATTCGGAGCATAAATTGCAATCAGGAGTATTTTTCTATTATTGTCCATTATTTCCACCATTAATACTCTTCCGTCTTCATCCGTGTAAATCAGTTTTGCTGGGATATCCTCTTTAATGTAGAGAACCACTCCTCTTTTCTTACATTGAATCAAAGAAGTAAATATTTTCCCTAATTTTGGCTGTACTAACAATTGCTCATGTTGTTTTTTAATATGAACTTCTTGTAAGTAAATTATGTCAAATTTTAATTTCTCTAATTTATGAAAAGTTTTCCTTCTTTTAACAGCTGAGTTAAGTCCATTTATATTCATTGTGATCAGTTTTTTTTCTTCCATAATTATGCTTTATATTTAGGTCTAACAGCTCTCGTAGCTCTCACTTCACGTTGTTCTTTACTGTCTACCTGTCCACCTACAACTCCTTTCTCTTTTTCAATCTCCAGTTGTTCCTCCTGAAACTCAATTAATGAGACCTCTTTCTCTGCCTCCTCTCTTCTTCTTCCAAAAAATTATGCGTAGAAAAGTTCTGCTTTTTCAATCGAGTCAATTCTATGTCTCTGGTCTTGCCACGTAAAGATTAATCCTTCTGGTATCAGCCATCTATAGTTCACTTCATTTTCCAGTAGCATTTTGGTCAGAAATCGGTATTCTCTTGTCATCTCTCTCACACTTCTAGGTATTTGTTTTAAAACCACAATCTCTTTGCCTTTATATTTCAATGTTTTCTCTCTTACCACTTGTAATATTTGCATTTTGATGGATTTTTTGGTAAATCTAATATGAACTTCCTTTGGTAGTTTATTTCTCATCGCATATCTTGTATAAACTCGATATATCTCATCTACTCCATCCATCATCTTTTCCTCTGTAATTTCCAGAACACCTGCCAACATTTCTATCATCGCAGCCAAATTTTCTCCTTTTTCCTCTTCTATATTTTGGAATCTAAGATAAAATTCTGACCTTTCCATCTCCCACCTCAACATCCCATTTTTTTCTTGTTCTACCACTGTTAATCTAGTGTCAATATTTCCAATCTTCTCCTCTCTTTGTTTTCCTTCTTCCTCAATTTTTTGGAATCTCTCCTCATACTTCCCCATCATTTGTTTAATATTTTCATCAGACTTCTCTATTCTTTGCTCAATAGTATCTATTTTTATCTTAATATCTTGGATTCCTTGCATAATCATCTGTAAATTTACTTTTTCTTGTTCTTTATCTTGCTTCAACATTGTCTGAATTAAATGTTGTCCTTCAGATGGTGGGGAAGCAGAGGTAGAAGCAGAAATGCCGAGTGATTTTGGTTTCCTGCTCATTTTAATGCTTCCAAAGCTTCAAATTCTCTTTGACTTTCAATCCAGCTGATAGAGTAGCCAATTATAGTCCAAAAAAATAAAAAATAAAGAAATCCAATAGTAAAAAGCCCAAAACCAAAGAAGAAAAAGAAAAAAAGGAAAAAGAAAGGTCTTCAGGTTCTTCTAGACCCTAGTCCAATTGAAATAATCCACCATAAAAAAGAAAAAATAGAAGGAAAAAAAAAATAATCAAAAAAGAAAAACAAAGTGATCCAGATGGAAGAAGCAAAAAAGCAGAAAAAAAAAGAAAGAGCTCTGAGGCTTTCCCTTTAAAATAAAAAGCAAAAATACTAGAATTAAAATTTACAAAAAGGCTGGCGAGTAGGAATTTCACAAGTATATATATATCTATATATGCACTGCACACTGCACTTTATTTCTTTATCCAAGGCTCTTATTATGACTGTCTTCTCCAGCAGCTTCAAAGCCAAGCCTCAAATGTTGATAAGAGTCCAGGAAAGCACCTGTAATAATATTTTACTGTGTTCTCCCTCTATCTTATCACATTGAAATGTCCTTGAAAAAGAGTGTTTATACATTTTTCTCTCCAATTCAAATAAAATATTTTCAAGCCTCTAGTTGGCAGTGTTGCAACATCTCTTAATACTCTTTCCCCCCCCAGCCAAAAGAAAAAATATTTATAAAAAAACTCAAACAAGAAGAAAAAAAAGGATAACCAAAGGGAGCCTCTATCCTAAAAAAAAATTAAAAAAATCAAAAGAAGCATAAAAATATATATAAGAGAAAATTCAATCCGGTTACCTACAAAGTCACATTAAAGTCCTCAGAAAAGAAAAAAAAAATAAGGAAAGAATCCAAGCCTCAATTTGACATCACTTAAAAAAACGCCGCTCAACCAGATTCCAGTCAAAAAAAAATAAAGTCACAGATTTCTTCTTTGTTCAGGATGTCCTTTCAAGTCTCAATCAATTTACAATACAAAAGAAGTTTCTCACCCAACCGACACACGCTCGCTCCAGCCACTTTCTTTCCGGAGCTGTCCCGACTTCAGCAGCTTTGGAGGCTGCCTTTCCACCGCCAGCAAAAGGGCTTCTCCCGGATCAAACCAGAGATTTTGCGATATCTCTGGGATCCTGGGACTGTGCCCTTCACAATCCCCGTCTCTACGGGACGGTTTAGGTCCGTTAGGACCGACCAGGGGCGAAAATATCAGCTGCGATCTCAGAGCCCCAAGATCGCAGCTGTAACACCGAGACGAAGCTCCGCCTTCTCCGTGCATTATGTTGTTAAACTGTTTAGCAACAAGTGAAGACCACTCAAATGTTTCAACTAAAAACCATGCACTTCATTTTCCCTTTCTAATTGATCAATTATTGACCTTCTTTGCTCTTTTCTCCACCATTTCTGATATTATTACAAATTGTTTAATTTCAGTTTTATTCTTATCCATTTCCTTTAGCCAAACTGCATTCTTGTTGTATTTCTTTGGGGTGTCCCATAATTCTGCCCAGAATTGCATTCTTTTTTCTTTGTCAGGTATTGACTTATTTATTGCAGTTTCTCCATCCATGGATTGGTAGGAACATTTCTAACTGGGATGAAACTGGAGTATCTGTTTATAGTTTGCAATTTGTGCCTTATATCTGCCTGTAGCTGTTATTTATTGCTTTAGTTTCCATGTTTCCCTGAAAACAAGACCCACTTATTTTCTTTTAACTTCCGAAATAAGCCCTAGGGCTTATTTTGAGACATGTCTCAATTTTTTCCTTCAGGGCAGCTCATATTCCAGAGAAGCCAAAAATGGTTCTTCAGGTCTGGCCTTTGCTACCACAACAGGTATTGCTGGCACTTGCTGTGCATGCTCGAGGCCAGTGAGCAGGTGCAGTTGGAGCCACAGCTGCAGCAGCTTCCTGTTTTAGCTTTACCCTTAGTCAGAGCAGGGCGGTTTGTGGTGAAATGGTGGGTGAATTTGCTTGAGAGATAATCCTAAAGCCTCAGCAGGAAGGGAGGATCACTTGGGTAGCAGGCTGAGAAAATGGGGTTAATATGAGAGATGTGGGTACAGGTCAAGCTTGGCATTTCACTTTCCTGCCTTTTATGAACTTTTGGCTGTACACAAGGAAAGCAGATGCAGCAGAGATCCTGGCTTGTTTCTCTTCCCCAAACTGTCAGAAATGGATCTCTGTGAGGCTTGTTGTGCATATAATATTAATATTATTTACAACAACAATAACAACCATCAATTTCCAGTGACTTTGAAAGGTTCCCAAATAAAAAAGGGGGAAACAAAATAATAAAAATAGTAAAAAATTAAGGAACAAAATAATGGAAAAACCAGGCAACATTCCCATTCTTCAGAAAAGGCTACACTTATCCTAGCTAAAATCTGAGCAAAAAGTCAAATTTTCAAGGCCCTACAAACATCAGCAGGGTGTGATTACCTAAATTTCAAGAGCATGGATCATTTCAGAGGTTAGGTGCTGCCATAGGGAAGGCATATTTCCAGGGTTCCAACATATATATTTTTAAATTGAAGGGTGCCAAGTGAAATTGATTTGGTCAGGCAAATACTATGGGGAATAGATGACCTACAACATAACCAGACTTTATGCCATTTGAAAGGCTACAGATTCTACATCCTTTTAAAAGTAATTCCCTAGTGTACATTCGTTTATTTATACTTTGATCCACCATTTGTGTTTCAAAATTTTTGAAAGTGTGTTGAAATTGTTCTGAATGGTTTTATGGTCTTATTAATATGGTTCATGGACACAGCCATATTCTGGCACATATTCATTAGATATATTCATTGCTTAGTCCTGGTCTAAAAATATTTCTGTGAGGTGAGTCATCATTAAATTAATATGAAACCAGAATGCATTATAATGGACACTACAATTTCACAATCCATCTTGATTCCATCTTCTATTATGGGTCTCTATTTACTTCTAATCATGGTATGAATATTCCTTGCAAGTTTTTTTATTGTACTATATTGTCTTTTTCTCATTTCTGGCCTATGATGTACTTTTCCCATTAAGCAATAACTCATATATTTAAATTATATATATGATTTTCTCCTTACACCTGCATTTCCAACAAACATTCAAAACACCCTTATGCATTTTGATAATTTATATGGTATTAAATACTACCAGTTCATCATTTTATAGAAATATCTTTAAGATTTTAATTCAATGTAAATTTCAAGCCTTCAGTCAACATATTTTCCCATTGTTCCAACATATATTGTTGGAATATATGGATTCCAACAATGGGTTGGAATCCCATTCTTATAACCAAAATTTCCTGCCCATTTAATGATACAATGTTTAACATGCTCCCTTTTTAAGTCCAGTGTAACATTTTATAAATCTTAGCTATAAGATGTTCATCATAAGTACACAGTATATTTCAATTTCACTTTTAGCAACTTCAAAACCATAATTTTTTATCCATAGCAAACCTTTATTTTCTATTATACAATATATACGAATATATATTTATACAGTATAAATGTGAGTACACCCCCTCAAATTTTGTAAATATTTAAGTATATCATTTCATGTGACAACACTGAAGAAATGACACTTGGCTAAAATGTATAGAGAGTATACTGCTTGTATAACAGTGTAAATATGCTCTCCCTCCAAATTAATGCAATACACAGCCATTAACGTCTAAACCACTGCCAACAAAGTGAGTACACCCCTAAGTGATAATGTCCAATGGGGCCTCATTTTCTGTCCCTGATGTCATGTGATTTGTTAGTGTTACAAGGTCTCAAGTGTGAATGGTGAAACTTCCAGTTTGAGCTTCTTCAGCGACAGACTGAAACCTCATCTCTGCGAGGCTTCAATCCGTGCTCGCCGCTGGAGTGCCCCAAGCCAGCTGGTTTCAGGGCTAAGCCACCCCATAGAGGTGGTGAAGAGGGGGGAGACTGCCAGCAGGATTGAGGAGAGCCGCATCTCTCCTCCCCAGCTGGCCATTACTCCCTTTTCTGAAGGCGGTTGCAGAGGTGGTCAGAAATGGCTACCACAAAGAACTCGACTGGAAAAAAATGTGCAGGAGGAAGATAAGAAGAGAAAGTTTTGGTTAACTGGAAAAAGTAACAAATAAGGTACCCTGGAATTGAAATTTAGCAACATTGTTTTCAAAGAAGATTTTTAAGCTGTGAAGGAGAGAGAAAAGGGAAAAGATTTGGTTTTCTCCTTTTCCTATACTGACAGCTAAGAGACTTAAGCAAAAAATTGGAAAAAAATCCACTTTGACATCAATAGGCATTTAATGCTGAAAATAAAAAGTCAAAGGGATAATAAAGATTTCTGGATAATTAAAAGCTTTTGAAAATAGGAAAGGAGAGAAAAAGAATAAAAGGGTAGGATCTGGAAGGAGGAGACTGCCTGGAATTAAAAAGAACTTACAGCAAAATCTCAACAAGACTTCCAAAAAATACATTCTAACTGAAATATCGCAACAAAAACCCCAGGAAGAGAAAGTGGAAAAAGAATTAAGAAGATATAACTCGGGACTGTCTGGATTACTTGATGATTTCTGGATTCTTGGTTATTGTTTTGAATGACTAAAATCAATCGGGTGGTTGTTTAAAACTGTTTAAAATGGCTTCATTTTTAGAAGAACTGAAAATGGAACTTAAAAAGTACAAAGAAGAGGCACAAGAAGGGAGAGGTTCTTTTGGCTTCGTATTTCAGTTTTTAGAAATGGATATTTGGAATTATGAGAAACAAAATGCCTGCAGAACAAGAAGATTGTGACAAAGAAGAAGCCATCTTTAATGAACAAGTAATCTTAGATGGGGGGAAAAAAGGCAAGGGGGGAAAGAGAATGGAAAGTTTAAGATTGGGAAAAACAACTCCAAAAAAAATAGAGTGAAAAATAAGTATAAAATCAGAAAGCAACAGAAGAGGGAAATGCAGAAGAGAGAATTAGAACTAAAGAGACAAGGGGGTAAAAAGGGGAGGGAAAAGATGAGAGGGAAGAAAGAAAGGAAAAGAAGTTATAAAAGACAGAAGCAAAATATAGAAAAACAGGACTTATTTCGAGATAATGGGTGAAAATCTAATGGAAAACGGGATTCTGCAAAGGTACATAAGATAGTATGGTTATATTAGAAACAAATAATTTTAGAAAATATGAAACAATGTATGATTAAAATGTCTGATAAAATAGCTATTCAGTGGAATGCTTGTCAATAAATAAATAACAAAAAGTATATTTTAATGATTTATAAAATGTGAAGAAAAATAAGGGAAAAATTAATTATGGAGATTATATGTTTATAATAATAATAACACATAAAAAAATATGTTTTCCTGAAGATTAAGGAAGTATGATATTTAATTGAACAGAAGTGTTAAAGATGTTAAGATTTTAATGATTATTAATGATAGAACTGAACTGGAATGGAAATAATTACATATATTTACAATCTTTCTTTTTTTTAAAAGAAAATAGTGTGTATTATAAGAATGTACCAAGCAGAATTTGATTGGAAGTTATATATTATGTATTATATTGAAGGTCATAAACTTAAAGTATATATTGAAGTTTAAATAAGAGTTGAATGAATGTAATTAAAAGATATAAAGCTGTCATACTCCAATTAGTAACTGCAGGAGAAAATTTGTTTAATGAGAAAAGATAATATGAAATTGAAACAGAACAGACAAAAGTATAAATATAATGATTTGAATTGAGATGAAATAATCAAAATAAAATTGAGAAAATTAAAAGAGGGGAAAAACTGTATAGAAAATGTAAAATAGTATAAGATATGGAATAGAATACAAAAAGGAGCATGAAATTTAGTTTTGTATCTGTATAAAGAAGTTCAACCCGGGACCTTGCTATTTTCAAAAAAGATGTTTTACTTGTATTTTGTACATGAAAACTCAAATAAAACTTTATTTAAAAAAAAAGTGTAAATGGAGAGCAGGTGTGTTAAATTCGCTCTCACTCATATTGGTCACTGGAAGTTAACATGGCACTCTCTGAGGATCTGAAAAGATGAATTGTTGTTCTACATAAAGATGACCTAGGCTATAAGAAGATTGCCAAGACCCTGAAACTGAGGTACAACACGGTGGCCAAGACTATACAGCAGTTTAACAGGACATGTTCCACTTAGAACAGGCCTCACTATGGTCGACCAAAGACGTTGAGAGCCCATGTTCAGCATCATATCCAGAGGTAGGTTTTGGGAAATAGACGCATGGGTGCTGCAGCCTTGCTGTAGTGGTTGGAGGGGTCAGCTTGTCAGTGCTCAGACCATACACTGCATGCTGCATCAAAGTGGTCTGTAGGGTTGTCATCCCAGAAGGAAGACTCTTCTAAACATGATGCACAAGAAAGCCCACAAACTGTTTGCTGCAGACAAGCAGACTAGGGACATAGATTTCTGGAACTATGTCCTGTGGTCTGATGAGACCAAGCTAAACTTATTTGGTTCAGAAAATGTCAAGCATATATGGTGGCAACCAGGTGAGGAGTTCAAAGAGAAGTGTGTCTTGCCAACAGTCAACCATGATGATAAGAATGTTATGGTTGGGCTGCATGCATGCTGCCGCTACTGGAGAGCTACAGTTCATTGAGGGAACCATGAATGCCAACATGTACTGTGACATGCTAAAGCAGAGCATGATCCCCTCCCTTCCCTCCCTGAGACTGGGCCACAGGGCATTATTCCAACATGATAACGACCCAAACACATCCAAAACAACCACTGCATTGCTAAAGAAGCTGTGGGTAAAGGTGATGGACTGGCCAAGCATGTTTCCAGACCTAAACCCAACTGAGTATCTGTGGGGCATCTGAAATGGAAGTTGGAGGTGTGCAAGGTCTCGAACATCCACCAGCTCTGTGATGTCATCATGAAGGAGTGGAAGAGGACTCCAGTGGCAATCTATAAAGTTCTGGTAAACTCTATGCCCAAGGGGGTTAAGGCAGCTGGAAAATAATGGTGGCCACACAAAATATTGACGCTTTGGGTTCCATTTGGACATTATCAGGGGAGTATTCACTTTTGTTGCTAGATGGTTATTAATGGTTGTGTGTTGCATTATTTTGAGGGGACAGCACATTTACATTGCTACACAAGTGTATACTCACTACTTTATAGCTAAGAGTCATTTTTTCAGTGTTGTCAAATGCAAAGATATGCTTAAATATTTACAATATGTGAGGAGTGTACTCCTGTGATATACTGTAGATAGGAAACCAGTGATATGTTCGACTTTCTATTCTTTTAAGAATAGGTTCACTTTGAACAAATAATATTTCATTATAAATCCATCCATTACGGTTTCCTGTGATTTCCTTCTTAAAAAAGGTTTCTTGGGGTAACACCCAAAGAGGTATTTTAGATAAAGAATTTTCTTTGTATTTATTCCAAACTATAAATATGGTTCTTAAAATCCACATTCATTTCAACTGTATCCTACAGATAGTCATAGCAATTCAAAGCAGTTTCAAGGCCACTGTTGTTAGCCTTCACGGTACCAAACAGTTCCTGGCAACCTATCAGATAATTACACAAATATTGGGGGAACAGCACATTAACACTGAAAACCTGACTAGCAAAACTATTTACACTGGCTGAAATCAAGTGAGCCAAATGTTTAAATGCACAGAGGACTCCCACCCCCATCTATAATGGTCCTCTACTGCATTGTCTTTGCTGCATGGTCCTCTTGTAGCAGATTTCTCATGAAATAGATTGCTGACCAAGTGAAATGTCCAAACAATTGTTCTAACAAATATGCCTGCGGTAGGTAGCCCCAAACAATGAGAAATGTTCCAGAAATTTATGAGAGAGCACTTTGCAGATTTCTATATGTGCAACATCAGAAAGTCAGGGGAAGGAGAGTGAATTCACTTAGTGCAAACCTCCTGAAGTACAGCATGTCCTTACCCAGAAGCAGGACATCCTTTGCGGAACATGAATCCTCAACTTCTATTGAGGAAAGGTCAGTGCCCATAAGCCATAGATTTAGTATTAACAGAGGAGGAAGCCTTTTAAAACCATCTGCTGCTTACATAGGTATTGTACCTATGGAAAGTGTCAGCAGCCTGGGTACACGGATATCCCGCAGAGCTCTGGGGATAAGCAGTGTCTTCTTACAAGGTCTTCATAGTTCTTGTACAACCATACCACTATTCCAAGGATTGGAAAAAGAACGAAGCCTATCTTATGAGAATATGAACAGATGCTTGGTGAATTATATTGAAAAGGTGAAAACTTTGAAGCAAGTCAACCAGGAACTTGAAGGACATATCCGTGCTTACCTGAACAAGAAATCTTCCAGTGACAGTAAATGGGGATCTCTAAGGGAGTGCTGGACAAACAT
Organism: Laticauda colubrina; assembly: GCA_015471245.1. Taxonomy (NCBI): domain Eukaryota; kingdom Metazoa; phylum Chordata; class Lepidosauria; order Squamata; family Elapidae; genus Laticauda; species Laticauda colubrina. The sequence goes on along the minus strand of BLBF01000095.1, from coordinate 4,332,849 downwards.
TTATCATCAAGTAAGTATGAAACTTTATGGCAAGAATAAAAAAAAATATATGAAGCATTTGTCAACCATAGCCAAATTCACCTAGATTTTGATGAGGCTACTTAAGTTGAAGCTCAAATGACAGTTTCTCCAGCCTGATATAATTCAGTCTTCATAAAAGTAAATTCTCTTGTTTATATTGTTTTGTAATATTCAAATTTAAGTTTGAGCATTTTCATAGGGGACCTATAAGTTTTTATTCCTTTATTTAATGTATCACCCGATTCTCTACAATTCTGAGTAGTTCACAAGAAAATATGAAAGAATGAAAAGTTGTTTCTTGTTTCTCTTTGAAGTAGTTGGGTAGAACTAAACAATTAAGAGAAATACTGCCAGATCTATTCAGGTTTATGCACTTATATAACCATTTTATCAGCATGATTCAATATGTAATGAATAAAGTGAGATTTTCATTATATTCCCTCCTTGTCACATTTTAAATTTACAATTTTGTTTAGGGAATAGAGACATTTCTCTATCTCTAACACACTAATCCGTGAAACTTAATATCATCCAAAGCATAAGTGCTAACAGCATAGAGAAGCCTCGTTTGCAAGTCTCTCACAACTGCTTTCAAAACCAATTTCCAGCTTTTGGAAACATAATTGTACAAGTGTGGGAGTTATTGGCTATCCATTCATTTACAAATGAAAAACATGTCCCAAAAAGCTAATAGTGCATATGAAATAACCACACATTTCAAACATACGTACAAATGTAACATATTTCAGAAGATCAAAAAATAAACATAAACTGGAGGAGTGGGTGGCTCTGAGAGATATGTCAATATTTGAGTTTTCTTTCTTTTTTTTTTACATTTTGGGATCTACAGTCATCGCTTGGGAATAATCACGTATAATAACAGAGGAATGCCATCTCATCGAAAATACAGTGTACAGGAGACATGTTATTAATATATAGGGCATATAAAAGCTGTTTAAACAATAATAGTAATAGTGCCAAATTATTGGCATTAATGCAGCAAATTATTGTTCCTCAACGGTTCACTCTGAAGATTCATCTATTTTTCCACTCTATACTGCTGTCAGGAGAACATTAAGTCATGTCCATGCAAACACCACTTAAGTAAGAATTTATTCTAGCATAGAGTTCCATCCGTATACAATTTTGGAGATTATATATATATATATATATATATATATATATATATATGTATATGTATATGTATATGTATATGTATATGTATATGTATATGTATATGTATATGTATATGTATATATGTATATGTATATTTGTTTACATTTGACTCTTTGAATAGGTAGGAGATGCAGTTCTGGAAAATGCCCGCCTCATGTTGCAAACAGAAAGCATTCAAGCATGTGCTGAAGATGTCAAAGACAGGTAACATTAAATTTAAAAGTAAAAATAAATATGCATTTCAATATTTAAAAAACAAAGAAATTGTACTGGAAATAAGTTGAGGAAACTGGAACCATGAGTTCAATAACTAGTAGTTCTTCATGCCAGAAGTCTAAACTTTGTGATACTGTATTATTTTGACATATTCTCATTTATATTGCAGGTATGAAAATGAGCAACCATTTCGAAAAGCAGTGGAAGATGAAATTAACTCGCTCTATAAAGTAATTGACCATGCTAATTTGATGAAAGTAGACCTGGAGAGTCAGATAGAAAACATGAAGAAAGAACTAACTTTATTGTCAAAGAATCATGAAGAGGTAAATCAATTCTGAGAAACAAAAAAGATATGTATTCTACTTCTATCTAAACAAAAGATAGAAATGAACTTTATATCTGCTAAGAGTATTTTGATACCAGATTTTTAATATCAATAAGCATTTTATCATTTTGTAATACTGTAATATAATAAACACTGATGAAAGTCTAATTAGCATTAGAACCAATAACTGAAAAACACTTTATAAGTAGACATTATGAAACCTCTCTTTTGTGTTCATGTTTGAAATTTATGGGTTCTCCTTAGTAATTATACTAAGTGTTGTAAACTGAGACAAACAGACATGTATTCAAGGCTGTTCTGTTTTTTCACAGAACATTATGGAAAATAAACAATGGCTATTAGCAGTACAGCATATGTTCACTATCAGTTGTATAGCCTTCCCAATCATGTTTCTAAATATCAATGGCTGTGGAATCCAAACATTTTGGAGTTCTAGGAGAGATCTGGCTATCCATTATGGCAATAGTGGTAGATTAGATGGGTTTTCAATCTGTACCAAGAGGGCTTTTTATGTTCTTACGAAATATGTACTGGAATTAAATAAAAACTTACAAAGCAATATATTACAAGCAAGTACTGTGATAACTGTTTTATTAGACTGACAAAATTATTTTGCAAGCCATCCATTCATTTTAAGACACTCTTGAACATGGCTTGTTCTGAAGAGAAATATATTCATAGTCACCACTTAAAGCCACAATTAGATTTTAGTGTTACTATTAAATTCTAGCAGATACTATGAAATACAGGTTGAGAAATAGCTCTTTCAACTCCTTACTGTAGAGGCAAATGCACTGTATAGTGACAAAGTTGCATCAAATAATAACTGCTCTGGCTTTTATTACAATATGTGCTTCAGGATTTTTTATAATGAGTATTTTATTTATTTAGATGAATTGATCATCTATTTGTAACAACTTTATTTTCAGGATATCAAAATGCTTTACCAACAGCTTGCTTTGTCATCACTGGAAGAATCAGAAACCCCCATTGGAATTAGCTTGGATGATATTTTGAAGAAAATCCAGATTCAATGGGAGAAAAATATTGAACAAAATCATGCTGAGACTGGTATCTTGCTCCATGCTAAGGTAAGCATGGAACAAGCTAAGATAAGATATAAGAATTAACTGCAAATTCTTTTAGGCCAATTAAAAATAATCAAACAACATACAGTATAAGTTTTTGAATTATGCAGAATTCTTCAGCAAAATTATAAATAAAAGCAAATATTCAGGAGGAAATAGTAAAACACCACACCCACAGGAATTGCATTTGATCCAGCATATGTATAGAAGAGGACAAAAAGTCATGCAGTGCATATAAAAAAACAAGCCTTCAAGCACATGGTTGCAGCCACCATTTTGACTTTTACAATAATCCTCATTGTGGATGTCCCTAACTTGACAGGTAACTGAAAAAGTTCTAGACATTCCAATTACACTCTTTGGATGCTCTTTGATAGTTTAAAATTGCAACTAGGATTATCTACAGCTCTGTTAGGATCTATCCATCTTGCTGTTGGTCGTCTTCATCTCTCTCCTTCACCCTTTTCCGACGTTAGAGCCTTCTTCAGAGAATTGGGTCTTTGCATGGGTCTAAAATAGGATAGATGACAAAAAAAATTTAGGCAATTGTCAGTTTACTGGGTTAGTTCCTGCCTACAATAGTCATACTTACAAGTATAACTTTATGGGTCAAATCACTTCAGTGTCATCAGTTTTACTGGGATTGAAGTGAGACTAGTACAATTTATATCTAACCCAGTTGTGTGCTTCTATGTTTTAATGTAATACTATTCATTATTAAGACTGTCCAATGCTTCTGATTTGATAAGGAAGAGATGTTTCAAAATACACAGAAATGCATTTGACAAGCCTTTATCTGTGACTCATTAGAATAGCTACAATCCTGAAAACAAGATAGAGCTACTGAAATGAATTATAAGTGTTTACACATTCAGCACTTCTTCCTTGCAACATGAAGCACTACTTATTAGTGCTTATTAGCAAAAACTTTTATTTCCATTTTCTCATAATGTTTCTATTCAAGAATTATATTTATGTTAACAATTAAAAAGCTGGATCCAAAACTCAATAATTTCCCTTTCATTTTTCTCTAATATATGTGGGAGACTGGAAAATAAAACAATATTTTTCTGTTTATCATTATTATGTCAGCAATCCACAGAAACAGTGCCTGCTATACAAACACAAGAGGCAGAGTTGGCTGAATCCCTAAGGGCAGAATTTCATGAAACAGCTTGCAAAATTCAAAGCCTTCAAGTAGAGACTGAATCACTAAAAATACTGGTGAGTAAGGGATCAAGAGTCTCTTGACACGGTTTTCAAAATGGCTGCTCACATGGATGTTGTGGCTAACCGCTCCTTCTTTCAGTGTATGGCGTACCAAGGAGCTTATAGTAGATTATAGAAAGAACAGATCAGACATCCAACCCATGCTTATCAATGGAGACCGAGTGAAGAAAGTGGCCAGTTTTAAGTTTCTGGGTGTTACCCTAAAAGAGGACCTGACCTGGAGTGCCCACATTGCAGCCCTTGTCAAAAGGGCCCAGCAGAGATTATACTACCTGAGATTTTTCAGAAAACAACAACTGAATGAAAAACTGCTGATGACCTACCGCTGCACCATACAGAGCATTTTAACATACTGCACCTCTGTATGGTTTGCCAATTGCACAGTGGCAGATAGGAAAGCACTCCAGAGGGTTAATGTCATTGCCCAGAAGATCATTGGTTGCCCTCTCCCCTCTTTGGAAGAGCTTATAGCTCCCGCTGCCTTAAGAAAGTTCAAAAGATTCTCAAAAATCCATCTCATCTTGGGAACCCTTTTTTTGAACTATCTGGCAGACGGTACAGAACAATAAAAACAAGGATAAATAGGCTATAAAACAGGGCAGTAACTCTTTTGAATTCTGCTGTATAGTGCAGTGTTGGTATGGTGTCGGGGGTTTTCGGTTCAATGTGTGAAGGGTGAAGGATGTGTGTTTGTGTTTATTTTCATGGTTATGGTCATAATGTGCACTGAAGATGGTGTTTGTTTTGTTGTATGAGGTGCAATGACAATAAACTAAACTAAACTAAACTCTTTCTGGAAAAAATCTCTGACCTGGTTCACATATTACATTATGTGAAAATGTGTTTGGCTTTGACTTGGAATGTTAGTGAAACTATATGCTCTATTTATAAACCATGGCTTCTATCTTAATACTATTAAAAACAGTATTTATTCAACAAATATAATTCACTAAAGCCTAGATTAATACAATATGTCAATTCAGCCATTTGTCCTTTGAACTCAAATTCTTTCAATTTATCCATAGTACCATTTTTCTACTATGAAAAGTCACTTTTCAGTAATAAGCTGTAAAGCAGTATATATTAGGAGTTAGATCAAAATAAAAATGATTTTGTTCTCCTAAGCAGCCAGTTTAGGAAAAGAATACACAGATCTTATTAAAAGTCTAAACTGATCTCTTCCAGAGGGCTTTTCAAATTAATTGAAAAATAGCAGGTACCCCTTGACTTAAGATATAAAGGCTGTTATGTTAAAAGGCTATATTTTAGACATCACAATTTTCCATTCCATTATTAAAATGCCCAATTGTCTCTTTTAGTCATATGTATTGCAGTAGAGCAGCCATTTTATGAACAGGATCCAATCACCCCTACAATGACCATTTTCTTTTGAGTTCACATGTTCTTAAAATATCAAATGGCCCCCAAAGCTTGGGGGCTTCTAGACTAGTGCATTCTTAATAAAAAGCTGACCAGCTCTAAACTGTTTACTATCAAACAACACTTTCCATGAGTTTTTATAAATCATAAACTGGAACCCACTTTCTGATAATACTAACTTATTGTTATCATTAGTAAATTACCCACTTTTAACTTGAATTTTGGAAGGCACTGTGATAATATGGAAATAAAACTGATGTTAATGAGAAAAATTGGCACTGTTTAAATGCTCCCGATTAGTATTTATTTTGATGGCCAAATAATATTTTGACTGGAATTCTTTAGACTGTGTATAGCGGATATTTTGTAGGAATAATTTATTAATATCCTTTTCTTCTAGAAATTAATATATATCTGAGGAGGATTCTATAATTGAAAACTAGTATGTATGGATTTAATAATAATAAAGACAAAAATTCAAGATTTAATGCTCAACATTCCATTGATATTTTGTCTTTACAGAAAAGAGGCTTAGAAAACTCTCTTTATGATGTCAAGCATTGGCATGATATAGAGCTTCAGAATTTAGGCTCTGTCATTGGCAAACTGGAAGCAGAAGTAAGAGAAATCCAAGGAGAAACTGAGCAACAGCAAAGACATCATGAAACTCTACTGTCAATTAAAACACAACTTGAGTCAGACATTGCTGTGTATCACTGTCTTCTAGAAAAGGAAAGCAGGTATTTTTTCATGAGTAAGAATTGTGTGTTGAATTTAAATAGCAGCAAGTCTGGGCCAAAGGAAAGAGGGGAAAATTAGAGTAAGTTGATTCAGACAAAAAAAAAAGCAGAATATTCCTAGTTGTGTGGATTATATTCATGAAAAATGATAGAATTCCTGGTTTGCCCAACACGTTCCTTCTATCATCACCTGTACTATGGGAAGGATGAAAACATCCTTCAAATGTTCCTTCAAAATTAAGTCATTGTCTCCAGCAGATAGGATCTTAAGATAAGTGTTTTTCTGCACTTTATTGAAGAAGGAAAACTGGAGTGTGACAAAAGCTCTCAGCAGCGAAATTCAGATGCCATCTTTTGTAGTCCATATCCCCTTATTAAGGTTTTTGGGTTTCCACCGAGATCATTATGTGTAGCCTGTGCCATTTTGATTCTTTGCTCCAAGAACTGGATTTCTGCATAAGAAATTCCAAGCAGTTTAATAATTAATAATTAAAAATCTATCCCAAATATTACTTACCAAATAGGAATGCAGTTATGCACACATTTTATTCATATATTTGCTTTCTCCAGCTTGATGCCTCTCTAGATTATAAACATTGTCAGCTAATGGTTCATACAGTACAATACTACTTTCTTTGATCAGAGCAAAAAATAACAGGAACTGTCAAACTATCAAACTACAATGCCAGTCAATCCTAATTAGTGTTTCCAATAACATTAGAAAGCACCAGATATATGGTATATATTACTGAACATGTAATTGTGCTTCTCTGTGTACTTTTATCACAAAAACCATATATTTTACTTACCTGGTGTTTTTAAGGTGGCATTTAAAACAAAAATTAGAACATTATAATAATTTTAATAATTAGTAGCATATTGCATTTACAATTACCGGACCTACTCTGTAAATAAAAAGCATCATCCAATTTACTAACTTCATTTATATTCTAGCGTTTATTCAGCCCTTAAAATTATGATAAAAGTATTCTTAATTCCTTAGATTAGGTAACTATCTATTTAAGGCATAGTTTATTAAATCATTTTTATGAGTGTCAGGAAACATGGCTCCTAAGGGACTCATTTATCTCAGGTGGATTTTCAAAATTAGTTTCTATTGAATGAGATAGCCACCTCTGGTAAATTTCCACCAGTCCTGCATAAGATGTGAAATTTCAAGAGAGAGAAATCGTTCTCATAGAAAATGTGAGAAAGAAGAGAATTCTTTAAAGCATTTTCATATGAATTTTTGTTACAAATCTACCTACCTACCTACCTTCACATCCATGTCATTGAACAATAATGGTACCTCATACCTGAGAAGTTTGCTAATTATTTATACAAATCTATACATATACAAAATGTATCTGTATTGTAATTTTCTTATTTTGTTGCTAACATTAATAATTTGGTTTTGTTAATAAGTTGTTAACAATTTGTTCTGTTTTAGGAAATAATAACATGGTATTTTTTGCATTTAACTTTCAGCTGATCTCTTTCTTGTCAGAAGACCAGTATTATCAAAGAAAAGTATCTTATTGGCAAGTGTTCATGTAAAATATGACAGTTTGATTTACCAATCTAAGCATTATATTAAATGCCCTAAATTATTGTTTTGCATAAAAATATAATTGAATAAAATTTGGTTCAAATACTACTGTCCAATTTTTTTTAAAAAAACTAAGCAACTAAAATAATTCTATAATTTTAGATACGTAACTTGGAAGTTGTACTCCAGTGATCACAGTGGGATTTATTTGTTTTAATTAAAGGAACAACTGAGGAATCAGACTGGCAGAACATTATCTAAAATTGTATTTTTGTAGAACAAGCTTTATGCACTATGCACTAGAAATTTTTAAGCTAACCTTTGTCTAATTGTTATTTATTGCACTGTCCTGTGGATGTGGATGTCCTGTGGATGACATGTGGATATTTTCTAGGCTACCTTTTCCATTTAATCTTGTATAATGATCTCAACAGAGCCCTAAGTTAGCAAGTGAGCATTTTATATCATCAACTTATCCAAAAAAGACAACTTTTTTAAAAATTAAAAAGTGTTTCAGGGGATATATTGAATCATACTGTACTGAAAATGGTTTTATCTCTTTCCCCATTGCAGTTTTCTAATTTAAATTTCATACATATCCACAAAAGTTACTTTAATTAGTAATATGGATGCAGTACATCCTAAAGATTTTCTTCTGTGGAGCAAGTAGTAATTTTGCAAGAGTATTCAGATTATTTCCCCTTTCCTGATCCCAATCTAATTCAGTATTCTTCCCTCTCCAGAGAAGCCATGAAGTTTAAAAGTGGTGTTCCCCGAGAAGAGAATTCCAGAATGTTCCACTTAAAGAAAATTATATATATGTACATGTATATGTATATATGTGTGTGTGTGTGTGTGTGTGTGTGTGTGTGTGTATATATACTTACTGATTTTATCTGTAGAACCTCTTATGTAGGGCAAGACAGCTGTTCCATAGGTCTGTTGATCTTCTAGCTCTCTGTTATGTCTTGGTGTGTTTTTGTGGATCAAGTTGGTAATTTTGTTTTTGTGGAAGCCATTGGCTGTCAATACTTTAGTCAGGGTGCATAGTTCAGTCTTTATATGTGTCTTGTCTGCCAGGCGTTTGGTTCTGGTAATTAGTGTTTTAGCCACGGAATTTATCTGTGCTGGGTGGTGGTGGGATTGGGCGTTGAGGTAGCGGTTGGTGTGTGTTTTCTTCTGGTATATGCTGTGTCCCAGTGTGCCATCTGTTCTTTTATAGATTAGTACATCTAGGAATGGTAGTTGTTTGTTTATTTCCGTTTCCATGGTGAACTTGATTTTGGGGTGTGTGCTGTTTAGGTGTGTTAGGAAATTGTTTAGGTTTTCTTTTCCATGGAGCCAAATCACAAATGTGTCATCGATGTATCTTAGCCATAGTTTGGGTTTGTGGGTGGCATTAGCCAGGGCTCTGGATTCGAATTCTTCCATGAACAGGTTTGCAATGACGGGTGACAGTGATGATCCCATAGGGGCTCCTTCAATTTGCTTGTATCTTTGTCCTTTGTATATGAAATATGTGTTGGTTAGGCAGTGTTCTGTTCCATGAGGTCTTTAGTTGGTTGGTATTTATTTTTGATGATTTTAAGAGTTTCTTTTATCGGGGCTTGACTGAATAGTGAAACCACGTCGAAACTTACAAGCAGATCTTCTTGTGCCATGTGTAGATCTTTGATCATTTCTAAGAAGTGGTATGAGTTTTGTACAT
>BLBF01000095.1:4171573-4318392 GCA_015471245.1 Laticauda colubrina | reverse complement strand
TTTGTATGTGGAGTCTTGGAGTAGGTCTGTCAATTTTGTTTCATAGTCTTTTCTGTCCATTACTACTGTGGCATTTCCTTTGTCTGCTGGGAGTATTATTATGCTGTTATCCCACAAACCCAAACTATGGCTAAGATACATCGATGACACATTTGTGATTTGTCCCCATGGAAAAGAAAACCTAAACAATTTCCTAACACACCTAAATAGCACACACCCCAAAATCAAGTTCACCATGGAAACGGAAATAAACAAACAACTACCATTCCTAGATGTACTAATCTACAAAAGAACAGATGGCACACTGGGACACACCATATTCCAGAAGAAAACACACACCAACCGCTACCTCAACGCCCAATCCCACCACCACCCAGCACAGATAAATTCCGTGGCTAAAACACTAATTACCAGAACCAAACGCCTGGCAGACAAGACACATATAAAGACTGAACTATGCACCCTGACTAAAGTATTGACAGCCAATGGCTTCCACAAAAACAAAATCACCAACTTGATCCACAAAAACACACCAAGACATAACAGAGAGCTAGAAGACCAACAGACCTATGGAACAGCTGTCTTGCCCTACATAAGAGGTACTACAGATAAAATCAGTAAGATACTACACAGGCATCACATCAAGACTGCCTTCAAAACAGACAAAAAAATAGCAGCCATCCTTAAAAACCCCAAAGACAAAATTGACCTGGAAAACCAAGGCATATACGAAGTTCCCTGTACATCATGCCCGGCCACATACATTGGACAGATCAATAGAAGAATAAGTACCCGCCTGGATGAACACAAAAATGCAGTAAAAAAGCTGGAACACACCTCCTCACTAGTCCAACACATGAAAACCACAGGTCACAACATCAACTTCAATGACACTAAAACCCTAGCCACTATAGAAAACCCCAGCCACAGAATCATCAGAGAAGCCATAGAGATTGAAAAAAGACATGAAAGCATGAATAGAAGAGATGATTCCAGCAGACTATCAATCATTTGGAAGCCTGCACTCTCAAATAGAAAGATCTCCACACCACAAACCAGGCAAACACCTGAGCACAAACAGACTCCCTCTGATGCCTCCAACTCGAACACCCCCCCACCAGGCACCCAGGTGCAACCTGGCTTCCTAATGGATAGCAGCCGTCCTTTCACACGAAGCCAAGCTGCACTGAAAGCCTCCAACACAGGAACAGAGTGTTGCCTGCCAATCAAAGCCACAAAACAGACAGAAGAAACCAGAAACACCAATCAATCAAACTCCAAGTCCGGTGTACACAGACCAAAACTCCCAGCCAATCAGAATAGGCCAGCCTCGAATTTGAAACCAAAAGCTGTGAGACCCACATCCATACAGAAGCCTAATGATGGCAGATGAGATTCTGCTGAAACGTTGCTACAACTTTTGAAAGCACTACAATGACGTGGGATAATACTCCAAGGAAGCTGAACAGCACACATGTAAGTACCCGCGAAAGCTTAAAAAAACATATATGCACAACTCTTTAAAAATAGAACATATTAGAAATGTATTTCATCTCAATTCATTTGACCTAAGAATTCCCTATCCTAAGGCAACATTTAAAAAATGTTGACTAACATCTAGGAAAGTGTGTGAAATAGTGTTCTTCCAGGAATCAGTAACTTCAAATCCGAACTCAAAACTCAGTGCCCATAATATTCACAATACATTCTGTTTCCTTTTTGGAGTGGGGGACCCATTTCTGATCAATCTGACATGAAGTCCTTTTATTATTCTAAGCAAAGAGATCTATAATGTTATAAAACTAAATAGGTCCATTTACAAATAGTTTTGTAGTTTAACTCCTTATTTCCCTTGTTTTTCTGTTGCAGTATCTAAAGGTACTCCTGTGCATAGTCACGTAGCAGAAAATGAATCACACCTGAAAAAGACTGAAGGCAATAAACAACTCAATATTAGGCAAAAGGAACTGGCAGGAACAAATAAACTCCAATACACATCCTTGTCTCTAAACCAATACACATCCTTGTCTCTAAAACTACTCAATAAAAGAGAACGTGACCAGTCCTCTGGGCGCTCTCATCAAGAAGATTCATTGTGTCCTTGTGGTTCTTCTTAATCGATGCGAGGTCCGGTCACCTAGGCGGGTGGTCGAAACTCTGCCAGTTCCCGCCGGGTGATCTCTTCCACTGCGGTATCTAACAAACTTCACAACTGGTGACCCCGACGTGATTCTTGTCCAGGGATACGTCGCCCGACTCCTATACTACGCACCGGGAAGGCAAGCGCTTCGTAAGTATGGGCTCCTCAAAATCCAAAGTTCTCTCCAAACATGTGGAGGAACTTTCCTCTATTGTCGGGAAAGCTAACAACCTGCAAAAGGTTAACGGCACAACTATATATCCTCTATCGAAGAGACAAATTTCTCATTTTCTCCTTTACCTTCAAAAAAATTGCCCCGCTTATCCTGAAGAAGGCACTCTCAAGTCTTCTACATGGGCACGTATTGGCAAATGGCTCCGTAATCCCTCCTGAGCTCTTCCAGACATTTTGTGTACGTGGCAAGCCCTAATGACTGCCATAACGACGATGTTTCCAAATTCAACTAATCCACAAACGGAACAATCCCTTGAAGATACATCGTCTTCCAAAATTGACACTGTTTCAAATTCTGTTCCCCTTAATACCTCTTCTAACCCCTCTTCTCTGTATCCTTCGCTAACATCTTTAAATTGTCCACCCCCCTATCAATTGATTAACACACCGTCTCTAACTTCCTTTGACGAGCCTTTAAAAACCCCTGACAAAACTAATTCGACAGAACCTCCTATCATGAATTCCTTTCAAAAGGCAATACAAACTGGGAAGGTTTCGCTGGAAGACCTTTCCTGTTTTCCTATGGTATTACACACTCCGGCGGGGGCTAACGCTCCCTTTCCTCATTACGTTCCAATGGAGTGGGACATATTGAAGGAACTGAAAACTGCCACAGTTAAATACGGTCTTCAGTCACCATATGTCCGTACACTTATGGAAAATATGGCAACTAATTACCGTATCTTATTTTCTGAATGGCAAGCTATGGCTAATATGTTACTCAGCTGGTTAATAATATCTTTGAAGCATATATATCCCCTGCTACTCCGCATGATCTGTATGATTTACTAAGTGATCTACAGGTCCTGCTGAACAAACGCAAATGCCCCCTCTTTCTAGCCCATATACGAAGTCACCAAAACCTACCTGGGTTCCTATCAGAAGGCAATCAAAGAGCCGATGAAGCGTGTATTGCATGCCCAATTACCATTAAAGCACCTATGCCTATTGCACTCACAGCTTCTCAGAGCCATGAATATTTCCATCAAAACAAAAGAGCCCTTGTAAAACAATTTGGAATTACAATGGCTGAAGCAACAGCCATTATTCAACAATGCCCTACTTGTAGTAAGCAGAGTAAAGGCTTAGCTCAAGGCACCAACCCCAGAGGGATTCAAGCATGTGAAACCTGGCAAATGGATGTTACTCAATTTATTCCATTTGCACCTTGGAAATATTTGCATGTATCGGTGGACACCTTTTCAGGTTTTATTATGGCAACTCCACAAAGAGGTGAATCCACCAAACATGTAATTAATCATTGTATTCGAACCTTTACAGTGCTGGGATGTCCACACACGCTAAAAACAGACAATGGGCCAGCTTATATTAGCACCGCCTTTGCGGAATTTTGCCATAAGTGGTCCATTGTTCACAAATTTGGTATACCATTTAATAGTCAAGGGCAAGCTATCGTTGAAAGAGCTAACCAAACCCTGAAGTTAGCTCTTCAGAGGTATATGGGGTCAAATGGCCACCCGAGGCCCCCCAACCTCCCAGCACTGCAAAACATTCTTAACGTATGCCTATATACGTTGAACTTTCTGAACCTCACTGGAACCCCTCCTCTCACCCCAGCATCTCGACATTTTTCAAAACCTCCTGTTCCCACTTCCAGACCCCTTGTTTATTACAGGCATCTACCAGATCCTGCTTGGAAAGGACCAGCAGAGCTTATAACATGGGGTCGAGGCTACGCCGCTATCCAATTGCCTGATAAAGTTTTGTGGATTCCAGCACGCTGCGTTCATCCTTTCCATCCATCTTCCCACGACAAACGCAATGAAGCATCTGATTGTCAACCAGATACTGTTATCCCTGTTTGGTTTTTTGGCGGCACATAATATCAACCCTCACCACGCCTTATCAATATGCTGGACGGTCAAAGACTCTCAGGGTGAATTATTAACTCAACTTTGCAATATGACTCATTTAGACCTATTTTTCCCACAGCTGCAGTTTGATTTTGCGGAAATGCTTCATGGTGTTATTCCTTATAAAGACTTTATTAATTCTGCTTCCCGGCCTCCCCAACCCTATCCCTCACATGTATATAATTGCTATTTTTACTTCTGTCCTGGACACTCTCAAACAGCAGATGATAAATATCAATGTGGGGGTGTCGCGGACACATTCTGTAAAAATTGGGGATGTGAAACGACTGGCTATATGTCATGGACTCCACACAAGCCTGATACCTACATCTCCATCGGAAGATCTACCACCAGGAAAAAATGCGTTTTTGGAGAGACATCTTCCCGGAACACTCGGTGTAATAAAATCACTATAACTTTTCTATCACAGGGCAAGGACTCTCCCTTGTGAGATCAAGGCATGAAATGGGGGGGACGGATGTATGATCCTTCGGGTTATGATTATGGCAATGTATTTTATATCCAAAGACATGTGACCCTACCATCTACTAACCCTATAGGACCTAATTCAAATATCACCATGGTTAACTACATTGCTTTCTGCACTTATAGGACCACTCATATTGCTAATATTACTGTGTACTATTGGACCTTGCATGCTTTCAAAAATACTAAACTTTTTGCGTAATCGACTATATAGCATGAATGAAGTCATCACAGATACTCACACAAAGATCAATAGCCTTACATGCAATATGGAAAAACAAGCCTTGTTACAATTTTCTGATAATGACTATGAGGAACCTGATATCATGAAAGAAGATATGATCTCTCTTATGGACATGGGGAGCGATGGGTCGGAGGATGTACCGCTCGCCATTAGTAAGAATAATATCATAAATAAATAAAAACAGACGAGATGTTGCAGTATCTAAAGGTACTCCTGTGCATAGTCACGTAGCAGAAAATGAATCACACCAGAAAAAGACTGAAGGCAATAAACAATTCCATATTAGGCAAAAGGAACTGGCAGGAACAAATAAACTCCAATACACATCCTTGTCTCTAAACCAATACACATCCTTGTCTCTAAAACTACTCAATAAAAGAGAACGTGACCAGTCCTCTGGGCGCTCTCATCAAGAAGATTCATTGTGTCCGTGTGGTTCTTCTTAATCGATGCGAGGTCCGGTCACCTAGGCGGGTGGTCGAAACTCTGCCAGTTCCCGCCGGGTGATCTCTTCCACTGCGGTATCTAACAAACTTCACATTTTTCTTTTGCGACTGTGATGTCAAAAGAAGAATAGAAGAATATATTGACTTTTATAATGATAAATTTTTAACAAATATTGTACATTTCATGGTTAAGCACACAAATCTTACTTCAAATACATGTTGCAATTTCAATTCACAATATTACTTCAGCTTATAAAGAAGGTTTTAAATGAACATGTTGAAAGAAATATCCTTCTGGATTCAATTCCAAGTGAGGAAAAGGACACTGGAAACATCGAGGCTATTTGGAAAGTGTTTCATGGTGGACAGCAGGACCATGTGGCTTGGAGATCAAAAAGTGAAAAAGAAAGGATGATCACATACTTCAAGGTGAGAAGGGAAGGTCAAGAAGGGAAGATCAAAATGCTTAGAGACCCTTATATAACCTCTGGTGGGCCCCAACTTAGTGTTTCCTGTCCCTGTGTAAGAAATATATCCCATTGGCTGTCAGACTTCGGGGGGGGGGGGGTCTTAGCTAACTTTGTAGGCTTTGTCTGGACCACATGGCTTCACCTGAGCGTTGACAATACAATCTTCCCAGGCCAGGTGGTGAGATGGGTAGACCCTTTATTATGTAGAATATTCTGGGCTAGGCCTTAATTTCCCATTAGCAAAGGGGGGGGGGGGCTGAGTTTCTGCTTCTCTTGAGTTTCTAGTTTACTCTTTTTTTAGGGGAAATATTCTGCCTTTTTAATATTTCCCAGGATATTTCATTTTTCTAGGAGGGGGTGGCGCTAAGTTCCTACAATGTAAACAATAAGGAAAAAACACTTTTTGGAATAATAAGGTTTAAAATGAGAGATCCTTATACACACAAAATGTTCAACGCAACTGAAGTTGCATTTAACGTAGTATATTTTAATCAATGTATGGAAGTAAGCCTTGCCTCTACATCATGGCAAGATTTAGCGACTTTAAAACTGATAATGACTTGGAGCAAAATCTTTTAAATCCATTTCGCTGATAATTCTAAAGGGAACTTTAATGTAGGATACAAAAAGCACGAGAAAAACAACTAGAAGGCTTATTCTCTGACTACAGGCGCTCCAAACTCAAGAAGATAATTAAAAAGAACCCTTTGATAGGAATAAGCCACATTTTCGCGACCTTTGCAGTCTCCCTTTGTCCATGCTTCGGAAAAGTCACTAGAAGTCAAATTACAGACTCCTCTTCCGCCTCATAGCGCATGCCCGCGCTAAGTTCTGCCCACTTTACGCTCACGAATCACTTCTCAAAATTCTACTGTCCCCATGCATGCGCACTAGTTAATTCACCCGCAGGAATTCCTAACGTTCGTGCTGCCGGCGCTCACTACTAAGGGCACGTCAGTAACCGCCCCCCTCTCCAGGCCTTTTAATTGGCTCCAAGACTCTTCGTTTCTTTCAGCGGGTTGGTGGACGGAGGGACAAGTGCATGCGCTTTCCTTCCTTCCCGCTCCAATGCCCAATAAAGTGGCTCTTCGAATATTACATTAGAAAAGCTCTGACGGTGCTTTTCTTTCTTCTTCTCAGCCTTCGGTTTCGGCTGTGGCAAGTGTGGCCACCAACGTGGGGAGCGGAAGTTGTTCTGCTCCTCTTCGAAAGAACTGCGTTGAGGCAGGAACAGGAGTGAAAGCGCGCGCGCGCGGCGGCAGTTTCAGCCTGGACCTCTGCTACCCACAAGAGAACGGGAGCCGCGGAGACCCGTAAAGAGAACGTAAAGAGCACGCGAGGCTACTGAGCGCGCCAAATTCTCACTGCCCTTTCCCTTCTCCCCTCAACCATTGAGGTTTTGGGGATCGCTGACTGTCTTTAAGGAGACGCGACTGGTCAGTTCGTCAGTCATATCCGGTTTGAACCGGAGCGTGAGGAGGAGCTACCGCCGCCATCGCCATGGCAGAAACCGAGGAGAGGAGCTTAGACGACTTTTTCGCGAAGCGAGACAAAAAGAAACGGAAAGAGAAAAGCAGCCGAGGAAGTGCCACTGCCGCGCCTTCCTCGGCTGCCTCTTCCAATGCCCCTGCCGCGGGTGTGACTGGGGGAAGCCGGCAAGCAGAAGGTGCCCATGGGGCCGCCTCTAATGCAAACGCGGCCACTGGCACTGCGAAGGCGGCAAACAAGGTAAGGAGCCTAGACCGATCAGGGAGAACTGGGAGAGTTATGGGCTCGAGTTGGCCAGGAACGAGGATGGAAGAGAATTGGAGAGGAGGAGGTAACTTTATCCTGAGTACTTCCTATGGGCGTTGGTAACTTCCTTTCGGTAGAGGGCGTCGCTACATCCCAGCTAGGCCATCTTGGGTTTTCTCAGGCGCGTGGGAGCCAGTTTGTCAGCTTTCTAGGCTCGTGGGGCCAGGGCCGAGGTTAGGGGCAATGGCAATCCATTTGGTAGAAAATAGGCTGGTATGGGGGGCGACTTATGGATCAAGGTGGAGAATTGCTCAGTCTTGCTTGTCCAAGTTTGTCTCCCACTTAGGACTGTTGCTGTTGAGGCAGAATAAGAATGGGCTTCAATGTATAAAGTATGATAATGGTAAACGGTTATTACGGTTTTATTGCCTCCCTCCAAAAGCAGCCATTAAATAAAAATGTATTCACAGTGCATTGGATCAGACCAAAATTAATCTCATTTAGCATTGTTTTTATATGACTCTTGTTCTCAAGTTTAATGGTACTGTAGACTAAAACAATATACCAATTTTTCTTCACACATATCCCCGAACAAATTATGCAGGAAAGCAAGGCAATTGTTGACTGCAAGAGGAGGCATGCCACCTGTGAAACTGTCCATATATAAAGAGACTAAGTTTCAGAATTCAGTGTAATTGCCTGCTCTTCCCCTTGAGGAGGAAATCCCCCCCCAAAAAAATACTTAGAACAACTAAGACACCGCACCTTTTTGTTGAAGAATCAAGTTTGCCAAAAGGTTTGAGAAATCATGAGGAGCCAAGTTTTTCTTGGGAGCAATAGCCATTTTCAAAGAGAATGAGACTACATTAGTACAAAAGACAAAGTACAATTACAAATAGCTCCTACAATATTTCCAACTTGCTCTTAATCTAAGCTGACTTGACCTTGATTGAGGTGTCTTAGTTGTTCAACTTACTTGTTGAAAAGTCACCAGTTCAGTGGTTCGAATCCCCAGAGCCGCATAACAGTGAGCTCCTGTTACTTGTCTCAGCTTCTGCCAATCTAGCAGTTTGAAACCATGTAAAAATGCAAGTAGAAAATAGGGACTACTTTGGTGGAAAAGTAAAAGTGTTCCGTGCACCTTTGGTGTTTAGACACCTTTGGCCACATTACCATGGACATGTCTTTGGACAGCATTGGCTTTTCAGCTTTGTAACGGAGATGAGCACCACCCCTTAGAGCCGGAAACGAATATATGCAAGGGAAACCTTTATCTTTTTTATTCTTCACCAAAGCTTTATTCAACAGATGTGCATTGATTGCAAAGAATTGGATCACTACCAAATGGCAGTCAAGGATAAACAAAACATTCTATCTCTTTGATATCTAGTGCTTAAACACCCAAACTATGGTTAAAAACTATAGACAAACAGCCTTGTGCAATCTGCCAGTTTTTGAAAACTCATCAAATTCACTTGTCCAAACATTGCTATCATTGCGAAGGGTCAGCCTCCTCTACCTCAAAAGATATATTATGGAGCATCCTCAGGCTTTGACACTGCCAATTCATTGCTGCTGCTGTGCTACTGGTTGCTAAATAACTGACTGGTGCCTTTTCTTTTTGTAGCCTTTTCTGGTCTGAATTGTGA
This sequence comes from Laticauda colubrina, assembly GCA_015471245.1. Classification (NCBI taxonomy): domain Eukaryota; kingdom Metazoa; phylum Chordata; class Lepidosauria; order Squamata; family Elapidae; genus Laticauda; species Laticauda colubrina. Next base: position 4,309,115 of record BLBF01000095.1, on the reverse strand, counting down.
TGGCATGTTATAAGGAATATTAAAACATTCAATAATTGAAATGCAAAATGATATATAGAAACTAGGAATTTCAAATAAAGAAATTCTCACAGCCCTTAATATATTGCTTGTTATATATAACACACCATCAATCCATTCTGTAGGAGTGCAGTGTAGAACAGCAAAGATTTAGGGTAGTCTGATTTCCTTCTGACTCTTGGAGAGGAAGGGATTTTTGCAAATAAGTGGATGAATGTGGCCTACATCAGTTAATGGTAAATGAAGATCCATTCCATCTTAAATATATTGTTGATCAAATGTATATGTCATAATACAGCAAAATAGTTTTTAACTTGCAAATCATTTATGTTTTCTCAGATGTTTTCTTCATAGCATGTTAGTGAGAAATACAAGTTTTGTATCTTCAAAGGTAGATGGTAACTTGGGTCTAAAGTAAAATATAGCCAATTCTCCCTCCTCTTTTCATTCCTTTGTAAGCTTTTAAGAGATTGAGGAGTTTTGATTTTACTGTTCCCTTTTAAACCAAACTGAATTAGTCAGATCAAAGCTAACTTCTATATGAAAGTGGGGGACATATGACTAAATATCAGAAAATCTACATAATATGCTCTCTTTCATACTGTAGAGAGGTTTTACAATCTTGGAAGTATGATTAAATTTTAAGTTTTAATTTTAAAATTGGAATCAATTTGCATAACACTAGAATTTTACTGTATTAAACATTACTAAGAGTTCTATATAGCATATATTTTGAAATAAAAATTTAATTAAACATTTAATTACTACCGTGTTTCTCCGAAAATAAGATCTGGTCTTATTTTCTTTTGTGCTCAAATACAAGAACTAGGCCACATTTTGGGGATGTCTTTTTTTTTTTACCTACAGGAGGCAGCAAGCGTGGGGGATGATGGGAGTGGGAGCGCTGCTACTGTTGCCCCCGCCCTCTATGCCAAAATCTACTTGCTTGTGGCTGCACAGACCAAGTTCTTGGCATGCCTTAACCTCTGCTCTCCCCGTCTGCTGGCACTGCTGCTGCTGGGCACTAGAGCTCAGGTCTTGCTCATACAGCTGCTACAATGAGGCAGAAAGCCGCATGGCGCATCAGGATCGCTTTCCCCCACGCCTTGGCCTGCTGCTGCTGGCCTCATGGGGCTCTTCCCTTTCTGGCCATGCTGCTCTCAGCAGCCCTACTGGGCTGCTTCTGCCTGGTGCTGAGTTTGCTTTGTTCTCACATATCAGTAGGAAAATTGATGTGCAGAGAGGGGATCTGGTTTAGGTTAATAGGGTGGAGCAGAGGGGCAGAATTTTGGCCATTCCTTGGATTTTGTTGGATACCTCAGTCATCATTTCATTTTACTTGAGATGCGGGAGGGAGAAAGATCGGAAACTCCTGCATAATGGGCAGGCAGGGTCAGAATTCTTTCACAAAGTGATCTGCAATGTGTGTGTGGGGGGGAGAGATTTTCCTACCAATCCTCTGTAGAAGCTCTGCAGTGGGACAGGGGAGAGAGGGGAGATTGCCCCTTTTTCCTGCTGCCCCAAAATTGTCCTGCATCAGTCAGGAACAGATGAATGTAGGAGGAAGGGGCATTGCAGTGCCACCACAGAGTGCCTGCCTGCCAAAGCTGCAAGGTGACCGAAAGCCATCAGTTAGAAGGGCAAAGAGCCTTTGCAAGACCAGCAGCAGCAGGTGCAGCCAGGTAGGGGCAGTAGGAGAAGACTATCTCAACATGCTACATGGCTTTCTGCCTTGTCATAGCAGCAACCTGCACAAGACCCGAACTCCAGGCCTGATGAAGCATGGTTAGCTGCCTGCTCCAGAGCTACAAGGTGAGCTGAGGGAAGAGAGGGGCCCTTGGCTATGAAGTTGCCGGAGGGGGGGGGGGCGAGGCTGGCAAGAATGGAGAAACACTTCAGACACCTGGAGAGACAGAATGAGAGGCAGCTCTCGACCCTCACTGACTCAGCTGATCCATGGGACCACGATTAAGGGGTCGAACCTCCTTGAAATGATTGTGGAGAGGAGGGAGCCACCACACCTCAGGGATTTGTTTATGAGGGGAAACACAGGCTGGCTACTCCCATCCCCTCACTAGGGCTTATTTTTAGGGTAGGTCATATTTTTGAGGAAACTAAAAATTAAGGTGTATTTTGAGATATTTATGGAATGTTAAGAAGTGGAAATAGTCTATCTAGTTATAAAGTTGGCACTGTTCAACTTCTGATAGAAGAGAAGAGTTGGGAATATTTAAATCTTAGGATGACTTTTTCTGTGACAGTCATTCTATAGCTTCCAACTGTGATTGTCTTTTATTAAGAACTAATAATGAGCCTACGTAATCTTCATCTTGCAGGAGGAGGATGACTGGAAAGAATTTGAGCAGGAAGAAATAATTGACTACAGTGGCCTCAGAGTTCAGTCAATGCAAATTAGGTATTATTGTCTTGAAAGTATATAGATATATATTGAAAACTATAGTTCTGTATTTATGAATGATTCAGTTATTACTTGCAAGTTCTAGATGAAGAAAAACTTAATCAGGTCTTATCTCTAAGCTTGCCACACAGTAGCTAGTATTGCTTCAAAACATGAACAATGCTTGCTATTAAACGTTTTAATATTTCTGTGCTTGATGGAGAAATTACTGTTCAGTAATCAGTTGTTGATTATTAAAAACAAGTTTTTTCATATTTAAACATTTTGCATTATATTTATTAGTTAGGAGCCTATAGTTATTGACATGATTGTGTTCTAATTGTCAGTTATCAATTGTCATAGCATGAGATTGGAGATATTCTCTTATTTTAAATAATGACATACTTTCAGTATTACTGTATGCTAAGTATCCCTGATACTTAGGGGATACAGTTACACAGTTTACATATTATAATATGAATGTGTTTATGTAAGTGATGGATGCTGCAATAGCTTTTTTTTTTGTCAGTGAAAAAGAAGAAGAAGAAAGTGATAAAAAAGAAGAACCAAGAGACAACAGTGAGGAACCAGCTGGAAGTGTGGAGAAATCATCTGGTCCTTGGAATAGGTCTGTTCCTACACAAATACCTGTTGCTGAAATTATTGGTGAGTTTTGCTCTGTTCCTTTTAATTTACCAATGTTTTGCCGTTTTGCCTCATTTTGCTGAATGAAAATCTATTGAATAAACTTGAAATATGGATATGATTTCTTGCTAAAAATGAATATTCCTTTGGAAATATTTTATTTCTAACTTGCTTAAATAATAGATTGTCTGATACAAAGGAGCCTTAACTTATATAGCCAGATTATTGAGTGTAGAATTAAATAAATTAAAAATAAATTAATTAAATATTAATTAAATTAATTAAAAATAAATTAAATATTAAATTGAAAAATTTCACTTAACATTTATCTAATTACATCTGATTGTTTAAGTTTTTAAATTATTTACAGAAAATCCAGAGCCAGTGCAATCCAGTGGAGTATATAGGCCACCTGGTGCCAGAGAAGGCAGGTCACGAAAAGTGCCACAAGGTCCCCCAGAAATCTATAGTGATACACAATTTCCATCATTGCAGTCCACTGCCAAGCAAGTAGATACTAGAAAGTAAGTATCACAATAATCTAAAATATTTCCTTAAAATCATTCTTCTCCAAACCTAGCAATCTCATAGTTTTATCCAGATCAAAGTATACAATGTGATCTGCACTAGGGGAAGCAAGTGTGTTTTAAGCATAACTAGGGAGGTTATGAATTTTACCTGCAGTTCAGATTGAATTTTTTTTTAAAAAAGATCTTGATTTATGCAGTGCTATTTAGAGAAGTGGGATGTGAGATTGTTGTATAACTTGATCTGGGCCCATTCCTAATATCAAATTATCTTCTAGGGGACTTGTTCCATTGCAAAACTTCAGTATTGTAACTGATACTAAGTGGTTCAAATTTTCATTTTAGGTTTATCAAAGTTTAACTTAAGCGATAAATTACAGTATTTGTACCATAATGTACACAAAGGTGGCATTTGCCAGATTTGTTTCGTAATCTGTTACTGCATTTGAGATTATAAGTGTGTTAAGAATGTGTGTTTTAGACACTCCTTACATAATTGATTTTATTTGAATATCAATATTCTTGTAACAGACTGTTTATAAATAAGTATTCCAAGTCAGTAGATGCTTTCACAAGTCAAGTTCAGTTCAAAAAGCAAGCATGCAGAAATAAGATGTGTGATTCTTTGCATTTAGCCTATGCTTTGGAATAGTTTCTAATTTAGGACATTCCCATATTCATAATTATTAATATGTTGCAGTGTTAGTTTGAGAAGTTGGGATACATTTTTGTGTCTGCAATGCAGTGAACTGCCTCAGTAATGCTATCAAAACTTTTACATTTATATGCTTATATGACAGAACCCAGTTTGTAACTTCAGAATCAGTTAATGAAATGGCATTAAGGTTTGTTCAGAGAAATGTCATCAGTACATATGCAAGCCCTTAATCATGCCTGCAATACTTCTTTGGATTATGGTCTCCTTTGTTAGGGCCCTAGTCATGGAATTTTGCAACTAAATTCGTGTCATTAATTAATATTGCTAAAGGGCAAGTGTGTCTAAGACAGTTACTGATTACATTTATTTTCCCTTAGGGATAAAGAAATGGAGAAGAGCTTTGAAGTAGTAAAACACAAAAATAGAGGTAGGGATGAGGTTTCAAAATCTCAGGCAACTAAACTTCAGCTAGACAACCAATATGCTGTGCTTGGGGATCAGTAAATCTGCACACATATTACAGTTAAGGAATGGTTGTTTGATACCCTTCCACTCTTAAGGTAACTAAACTACACCAATTATGAACATGCCGTCTTGTTTCTGCTGGATCTTCAACAAGTGCAGACTACTTTGACGTAAGTGATTGCTTTTCTGCACTTTGAAAGTATACTTACTTTGGTACACCTTTATATTATAAGGGAAATTAATGTAAATTATGAAAAAAGAGTTCCCGGTGTTTTGATTCCTCTGCAGCCAGTGGTTATTTCAAATTTTTTTATGTTCAGATACTGAGCCTTCGTAAAGGTTGACTACCTCAGACTCGCTGGACTCATTGTGGATACCATGTGGATCACAACTTCTGGAAAAGGTTACAACTCTTTGGTGGCCATCTGAAACTCGAAACCAGCTCTACTGGATTCCTCTAAGAAATCCTGCAGAAGTCAGCCATCTGAGTTGATAATATAAATAACAAATTTAAGTGACCTTAAATGTGCCCCATTTATTATATCCTTTCACATGTAGCCATAATTTACTAGGAACTGTTAATGCACAAAGAATTTTAAAAAAATATGCAGCATAGTGTTGAGTTTTTTTTAAATTTAGTTATCAGAAAATAAATACATTCAGATAGAAAATTTATGGACACTAGTCTGTATATTAACTGGTTTCATCTGTGTAAACTCTTCATTTGAAAAATAGCTCTCCAGTCTTGACAAATTGCAATAGAGTCAAGTAGTTGCATGGAATACGCAACTATATATACTTTATTGGATCTCAAATGAGTTAGATTTTCATTAAATGGTCAATAAATTCTATATCTGGGAATATTCTAATATTCTATAATGCTTCTGTAATATCTGGGACTTATTTTTGAGAAGTTCATGCTGAATATATAACCGTAGCAATCTGTTAAGCATCAGCTATTGCTCACACATTCAATTATATTTGCAGATGGAGATACTTATGTGTAGTGGAAAATGTCCATTGCTGTACTTTGTCTGAGATTTGGATATATTTTGCGAATAAGATGTTGTATTTATGGCATTTTTTTCCCTCCTGCTGCCCAAAGAGTAACAGCACCTTCAGTTAAAACTCAATTTCCTGACCAGGGATGTACCCATTTATTTGGACAAATATTAACAGCATTTGAATACTAATTTGTGCTATATTATTGCTGTATAACATTAACTGTGAATAGAATTCAAACCAGCTCCGAAATAGAATTCTTGTTCCCTGGGTTAATTTTTTTTTTCTTTATTGTTCTTCCAATCTGAATCTAATGTGGCCATTCCTGATATGTCTTTCCAAATGTCTGGCTGTTTTTTGGACTCTCTTTGGATTTAGACAAATATATTACTTATGAGGTAGTTATATACTTTATAAAAAGATGACTTTGCAATTAAAGAGTGTTTAGAATATGAAATCATTGTTTAAATGAAGATTAGACTGCTTAGAATAATATTTTATTCCTATTAAGAATTGTGAGATATATTCTTCTAAGGAGTTCTGTTTTATACAGATGCAGAACCAGTCCTCTACATACTTAGATCACTGGAAGTAAAACAGTTGACACTGCTGAGTTGCATATCTTTCCTGAAAGTTGTCTATTTGCCAACAAAGCCTTTGCAGAGTATTAAAGCTGAAGAACCAAGATTATGTGAAATTTACAATTTTTCATTCCAGCTTTGATATTTTATTAAAATTGTTACACATGAATCAAGTTTAAATATACTGTATGATAGGGTAGATGAAGCTGTCCTTTGTATATTCACTTGAATTCTTGGGCATAGTTGGCATAGAAAGTTAATATTGTAACAATAAATATGGAAATGTTCATGATCTTAGGAGTGTAATGAAGACACACACACACACACATATATACACATACACACATATAGATGCTCTGATGCCATGCATCACTTCAGTGTGGCAAATATATGATCATGGTGTTAAAACGTAAGTCTTATATAATTATAAGAAAAAAGTTCCACTGAGTTCATTCATAGATACGCATTGAATTGGCTATTGCAAAGTATTGGTGGCCCATAAATAACTTGAAATGTGTGGTCATCATCTACCTCACTCTGTCACTGTTAACACCGATATCAAGTGGCAAAAATGTAGTTCTTTAATAGCAAACACTGTTAAAGTTGACAGCTATTTGTAGCAAAACAAAAATGTTCACATAAGTTATTAACATGCTTTCATTGAAATAGTACACCATTGAATTAAAGTCAGATCTTTGAAAAGAAAATGGAACTCTAGTGTGAACAAATTGCATATTTTGTGTTAATGAATTATTCCTTGAGTTTGTGTTAATTTGGGGGGAAGCTCATATACATGTGGATGGTTTGACTTCATGCACTCTGAAGTTCTGCATCTTATCAATCTTAACAAATGTCATATATACTAATATATACTTGTTACATAATTGCTTTGTTATCCATGGGCAAAATGGCTAATTATAAAGAAACAAACGAAGGTGACCTGAATGCAAATGAGTATTCTTTTAATTCAGACATAAAGTTGTGAACTGATTAAAATAAATGATAGCTTGAAGAAAACAGTCCGTTTTTATCAGTCTGTCTTTGAAGTTCAGAGTATTTGATTCATACTTCTGAAATCATAGTTAGCCTAAAGTTTATTCTGAATTGTATTTAAGTTCATTGCTACTCTGAATGCCCAGAAAAACTACCTCTGGAGGAGCATGTATATATTTTTAATTTGGCTGTAACTTTCTGCTTAACGAATGATGCTTTTTAAACAAAAGCAGTGTCTATAGTCAAACTTCCTAGTCCAAAAAATATGAACTATAATTTAGCAAGCTCTTTAACAGTCAACTTCAGACAACAAACTTTATTTGAGCAGCTTTTTTCTGCTCTTGCCAACACATTTTATATATCTTGGTATTTTGTACTGGTAATAAAAACAATAAATGGGGGGTTATTATTGGTTCGGTAGAAGCATTAGGACTTCCCAAGAACATTTTCTGAGGATTCTATACAGATCCTAAAATGTATACTCAGTTGTACCATGCTATTTAGCTGGTGTATCTGTTAAAGGTCTGTTGGCAGTCGCAGTTGAATAGGGATTGAGATACAAAGTTCATAGATCCAATCAGCACAACTCATGTCAAGAACAAACTTTGGACTGTAGTCAATCATATTGAATTCAAATCCCATGTGTTGACAATTAATAGGCTGTGAACACTATATTCAGTCATGATATATATTAAAATATTCATATTTTAACAGATGGCATGCTGAAGTTACAGAAGCTTAGTTTCAGACAATTGAATCATTTTTTTTGGATAAATTATCTAAACCAAATCAACTATAGAGACAACTGAACTGATTGCTTTCAGTTTTTAGACAAAATAGGACAATAATTGATCTGCAAAAGAGTTTTAAATAGATTCATCCTGTGTCCACTTCTCCAAAAGAAATAATAAATGCTATTTATTTGAATATGCTGCTGTTTACACCTCTATTGGGTATTACAGGTAGCTAACAAAATTTTGTTTAAAAAACAATGCAAATTAAAATTAGCAAGAAAAAACATTAACAATAAAGAATGTGATGAACCAACAATGCAGGAAAAAGTGCTATTTTTCATGACCAAAGGGAAGCTACATCTGTGTGATGTGTATAAAAATGACGTGGGTGAGAGTGGGAAGTCTCCCAATGTTAACCAAATAAAGTTTGTAATGAGACCCTAAGCCATTTGAAACTTTAAGAATTAATAGCAACCTTTTAAAGTATGCTTGTGAAGCAATTGGTTACCAGTGCCAACAGTTTATGAACTTTGCACCTTGCATAATTTGGCAATCTGCTTGCTGGGTTTTGCACCAACTGAAATGTTTGGACACTTCAAGGGGTAGTCTACAGTATGTATTGCAACAGTCATAATAGGATGTAACCAGCATATGGACAAGTTGTATAAATCTAATCTTGCAGATTCCACAGTATCTGCCAATTCAATGGGATTTAGGGCTCAAAGCAGCATTTCACTGGGACTGCAATCTTATTAAAAACAGCATACATTTCAGTCTCAGAATCCAAGTCATCTTTTTAAGCAACAGTAACATTTACCTATTATCAAATTTGGGTAATATTCAAATTTACCAGATGCTTAGAATCAGTGTACAAGGAGTATAGAACTGAATAGCATCAGTGTAGCTGATATCAGAATAACAGCTGATCTCAGAATTGTAGAAAACATTCCCCTATCAAATTCATGTTGAATAATGGTATAAAATTACATTCAAGACAAGATAATAGGAACACAAATCATATTGCCATCTGGATATTATTTGTCAAGAAAATTGGAAACATTCTAAAACAATACCAAATCTCAATCCTCAAGCAGTCCAGAAGGTTGTTTCATTTTCTTATCTTGATCAAAAGCTCAATTAAAATGGATTCACAAAATCATTCAAATGCTATCAACCTTAACTGACTTCTATGGAATAGAAAAATATAGGGAGATAATGATAATTTCTGCTAGTATGGTTTATTATGGTTATTTAAATCAGCCCAGAAAACAGAAAATTGCCAGGTAATAGCTTTTATCATTTGGCACCTCCTGTCTACTTCCTGAATATATACAATCTGAAAGGAATCCAAAATATTGTCAAAGTTATACCTAGAATCTGCCCAAGTTCTACAGTCCAAGCTGGGATAATTCATTAATTATAAAGAACTCCCTCCGTCCTAGGTATCATGGTGGGTACTAGCTGCTTAATGTGGAAAAACAATACCAGTTTCTGGGGATAGACAAAAATAACCTGCTTGCCTGTACTATTGCAAAGTAAAGAATTCAGATGGGTTTCACTCTATACCATATTTTTTGGACTATAAGACATTCCAAAGTATAAGACACACCAAGCTTTTGCAGAGGAAAACAAAAAAAAACTGCCTCTGCCTTCCAGCAATTTGCCTCCTTGCAGCAAACAGCATGATCAGCTTCAGCACAGCCTGATTTAGCACAAGCAGCTAGTTGTCTGTTGAACTGGGCCTCCAACGATCAGTTGTTTCAAGCTGCAGGGATCCCTATCACCTATTGCCACTTCTGCATGCCCTATTTTCTGCTGTTGCAGGTGGTGGGGATTGGAACAGGTAAAAAATGGGGTACGTGGAGGCCAAAAATGTGATGCCAAAGCTGAAAATGGGGTGAATGGAGATGGCAATAGGCGATCCCTGCAGCCTGGAATAGCTGATTATCAAGAGGGAGCTCAACCGACAATCAGCTGCTTGTTCTAATTAGGCTGTGCTGAAGTTGACTAGGCTGTTTGCAAGGAGGCAAACTGCTGGGAGGCAGGGGCCAAGGGGTGGGGGCCAGTGGGTGGGCAGGGCTTCAGCAACATTCACTGTATAAGAAGCACAGACATTTCCACCCATTTTTGGGAGAGAGGGAGTACATCTTATACACCGAAAAATATGGTATATGATCTGACCCATTCTAAGAGTTATTTCATACCCCATTAATTTCATTATTTAATAGATCAAGATGATCACTTGGCTCCAGGAGGGGGGTGCAAATGCTTAAGACAATAATGTCAATTGTCCAGGGGATTTCCCCATTCATGTTTAAAAACTATTACATTCTGGAAATTAACCATAAATATTCCCATACGTTAATATAACCATATATTGATTTGTTTGCCTATACTAGAGAAGTTAAAATACTTAATTTCTAACATCCAATGAGGTAGGAATAAAAAGATGGCGAGAAGGTTCTGTGGAGCAAAAAATAATCTGCTTTGGAATAGTTGTTTACTATGAAAAAATACAACTTGTCTATATAACTGCTCTGTGCAAAAATGGTAGAATTCTGGATTGTACCATTTCAGATATTAGGCATTATGCAGTGCATTTTGAATATTGTTGTGCTAGCCCCCTCCAAATAGATGAAGCATCATTGAGAATATTGCAGGCAGTCTATCTTTGATATACTTTGGAATATGAATAACACCATAAAGATTGAAGACCTATTCAGTCTGTAGTGAGATAGACTTGTCATGTTTATTTTCTTGGAATGCCTAGAATGCCTTTTCTTTTTAGGAGCAAAATGAAAAAGGGTAAAACTAGGCTATCTGGCCATAAGTATGCTGAGGTACTTCAGATAACGGGCTGTTATTAAAATGCAAAAATAAATACTTCTAACATTTGTTGTACCAAAATTATAATGGATTTCACTGAAATTACTTATTTTAACAAAAATGTAGAAAATTTGTCAAGTGGCAAATCCAAGAATATGACCAAGTTTGAAACCATTGCAGAGGAGGGAAGCGTCTGTGTCAAATACAGCATGGGAAATTAGAGGCAATTGGATTATGCTTGTTTTCCAAGATGCAAAGACAGTATTTCCCTACTTAACAGAGATGACTTCAGCTTTATAAAATGTATTTGAGTTTTCCAATGAAGGTACTATAAGAGTACAAGGTGTAATTAAATTTGCTGAAATCTGTCACAAAAAGAAAATATTTAACTTGGTTTTATTTACAGTATTTTACCACTACCATAGTAAAGTTCTTTACATATATATTAATGATCATGTAATAATGGGCTTTCCAAAAAGGATGGTTGAGTTTTCAAAATTTATACATCCATTTTTTGGTTCTGTGCAGATATAATTGTATTAATAAAGTTCTTGGGATTTGCATGGATGAGATGAATTATCATTTTTGTAATCTCTGAAATAAACTTACATTCACAGTTTGTTACTCTTTTTGTAGAAATCTGTTATATGCTTTTTCAAAACAAAAGTGTTATCTTCATAGGTTATATTGCCTGAGAAAAGGTCCTTTTATCAATTAGCAACTGTTCAATATTACATCAGATCTGTTTGTTTCTTATTTACTGTAGACACTAGGTAGTTTCTTTAAAAACAAAACCAGCAAACATCAGATTGAGTTTTAATTTTACTACTAAAGAATATAATCTACATCTAATTTCCAAGTCTCCAAATACTGAAATTATGTTTTTCCCCTCATTTGCACTTTGAAATCCTTTTTGAAAAGTGAAAACCCAATAGAATTTTGAAAGGAGACAGTGAACGATCTCTTTGTTTCTACAAAGCAGTTGTTACTTGAAATCTTCCTATTCTCACTACTGCAGAGGTGTCAAACTCAAAGCCTGTGGGCTGCATTCAGCCTACAGGGCTGCCTTGGAAAATGTAATGGGCTGGCCTATGTTGCTTCGGCCCAGTCTATCCAATGCAAAGAGGAAACATCGGGCCAGCATCGCTTCAGCCTGTCTATCCAATTCAAAGAGGAAACATGCCAAGCAGTTTGGGAAATGGTGTCATTTCCCAATGGAAATGAAAATGGTCATGCCCCTCCATCCCCTCTGAGGTCAACTACAGTCCTGATGCAGCCCTCAATAAAATTGAGTTTGACACTCCTGCATTACTGTTATTGATATAAATAAATAGGAGACCAATTTAAACAAACTGTCACAGGTGTGGCTGATACTTGTTGCATAGATTCCTTGATACTATTATTAAAATGTTGGTTTAATAAATGAAAGTACTGTGAGATTACTTTAAACATATCACAGAATTTGAGCTTTATATAAATTACCTCCCAGTTAATAAGCAAGTTATTTGGGAACAAATAAAATATAAAGTCTGAAATTTTGGTTTGTCAATTCTGAATTTTTTTAAGTTTAAAAACCAGATTACCCTTGATCTGGAAGGTAATGTTCTATCTTTTTAAAGATGCTTACCTGTTCCCTCCATTGAAAAAAAAAATTCCCAAGCTGCTAAAGTGCATGTTTTTAGAAAAGGAGGGATGAACTATAAAAGCAGGAAAAACTTCAGTGGGGCTATGTCCTTTCCTAATATAAGCTGATATAACAACCTATATAAATTTGACATATTATATAATATATAATTGTTTTGTGGAAACCAATAAGAGGCAGACACATGCAAAAGTTATGTTAGATGGCCTTGTGTGTTCTATCTTAATAGTTTTTTTAATGCATTTACTGAATAAAGTTCACTTCAAGTACCATTTCAAGTACAATATGAATCTACTACATACATATTCCTCCAAGCCTATAACAAAAGTTGCATTTATTTCTTGAAATCCAAGGCACACAACAAAAATTAATATATTTTATCTTGGACGGAAAATGTAGAAATTGAAAAATTATATTTTCAGATTGGTTGCCTCAATGAATTCTGGACCTCTTTGCTATATGCTTTTCTTCAGCAGCTTTTCGTTTTTGAGACAACCCAATTCCAAGCGTTTTACTATTCTGAAGATAAGCAGCAGCTTCTGGTAAATGATAGTTTTCCATTGAAGGTGATGGTTCCTTAAAAAAAATGACAGCAGTTTTTGAAACAGCTTTAAGAATTATATTTTCACGTTATCGACATTTTCTTTTTAGGCTAATCTTCCTGCTACCATATATTCCTTGTTAGAAAAACAATGGAGAAACAAATTACTACTTGAAAACATTATTATTACATTGCTGTCTGAAAAGTTCATGTTGCAACCAAATAGGAGTAATTTTTCATAATCTCTATTCCGGAGACATAAAGTGGATGTAAGATACTTCCTTTTAATTATGCACAAAGCATTCCACTACGATAGGTTTGAAATATGTTGAATTGTTCCTTATTTTTATTCCATGCTTTTGCTCAAAGAGCTTAAGTCAACATAACATATACAGAACTCTTAATTTCTTCTACTGTTGGGTAGGTTGGGCAGAAAGAGAGAGAGAGTGGAATGGGATAGAGGAGGAGAGGAGAGAACTCAGAAGTCATCTAGGGAACCTTCAAACTGGTCTACCTGAATTCAAATAATAATACCTCACTGAATATACAGATAAGTTCTTAATTTAAAACAACTGAGACCAGAATTACAGTTGGTAAGCAATGCAGTTGTAAAACAAGTCATCATGATTGGATCTATTTTATGAGAGTTTTAAATGTGATCATTAAATGCATCAAATGGTGATTAAATAATCTGGCTGCCTCAATTGCATTGCTTAACAGCCACAGTGGCACAATGATTAGAATGCAATACTGCAGGTTACTTCTGCTGACTGCTGGTTGCCTGCAATTTAGCAGTTGGAATCTCAACAGGCTCAAAGTTGATTCATCCTTTCATCCTTCTAAGGTCGATAAAATGAGGACCCAAATTGTTGGGGGCAATATGCTGACTCTGTAAATCGCTTAAAGCAAAGCACTGTGAAGTATATAAGTCTTAAGTGCTATTGCTATTATCAGAAGCTGACTGGGAAAGTTTCAAATCACAATCATGTTGACTTCAAGACACTGCAACTGTTATAAATGCAAGATGGTTGCCAAATGCTCAAATTTTAATCACATGACCGCAGGGCTGATGTGCTCATAATTTTAAGGGTGATTTGTAAGTAACTTTGCTGAAGTTGAGCCATTATTAAATGAACAATGAACAAGTAAATTGAGGACTACTTGTTTATCTAATAAAACATAGCCTTGATAATTCAAAATTGTATTATGCCACTAATATGCAAACCTCTATCAGATAGTCAGCAATGTATTCTGGTTTCAGGCAATTCACTCCTTGAGCTGCAGCCTCTCTTGTATTAATTCTCAGATCTTCTGGCTTTAGTTTATTAAGATCAGCAAAAAAATGAGTAACTTCTCTAAAGATAGGTGGAGAATATGCAGGTAACACCTGTAGATTCAATCAGGTAGAGATTCTGGTTTACTTATGCAGTATGGAATTAGTTTTATCAATTTTAGGAACTGAACAAGACCATCTAACGTAGCCTTCAGGAAAATAGCTTGTCAGTTTTTAAAAAAATATATACAGTATTTTGCTGAAATAGATAATGATGGTAATGATACCATTGATCATAATGATGTTCAATGTCTGCTCATGTGGGTAAGACTCTCATGGATTGCATCTGCATTTTGCAAAAACTTACTCCAAATCATAATTACATTTTTTTACAGGTAAATAGTATGCTTTCCCACTTTTTTCCCCTGTGTAGATCAGAATGAGTAAAATAGGTCTAAATATCTATATACTAATAAAATTCTTATCATGACCTTTAACCAGACAATTGCACCATAGGGCAACAATTTTTGAATCAAGCTAATTTGAGTTGAATAGTCTAATTTATGAAATGTGTCCAAAATCCAGGATCTGGGATTTCTGACCTGCACCCCTGGTAAATTGGCTCTGACCTGCATAAGTACACTCCCAAGCATCCTTCCCAACCCATGCCATCCAGGTATATATGTTGATCAACATGGAACCTCTCAAATAACCCTGAGACCATCCAAGCATTCTTCTTGATTCACACTACCTCCCCACATGTCCTATCTGACTTGGTGGCACCTCATATGCACCCATGGCCCCATATATTCTGCTTGACCTACACCAACCCGAGAACCTTCCCCTATTTATACAGCACTTTGGGCACTCACAGGCATCCTTCACGACCTATGCCAGCTACCTACCCACCTCGATCCATACTGCATTTCTGATGTACATCCATACAACCCTCTAAACCCACGCAGCACTTCTTGTGTTACCCCCACATGCCCTTTTTCATAACTGAAATAATTCCTTCAAATTGAATTCTTTCAATTATAAAGAATTATTGAGGTTTAATCAGAGGTGGGCTGCACATAATGTAACAATTAGTTCGCTTACTGCAGAACCAAAAATGTGAGTGTGCACACATGCCCCCACTTCATACTTGCGCATGGCTGCAAAAGCATGGGGATTTCCTGCATGCAGCAGCCGCAGTGAGTACAGCAGGTGAGGCATGGAAATCAGCTTGGCTGAGTGGGCAGGGAGAGCGAGCCAGATACATAGTATGGGATAGTATCGAGGCAGGGAGGAGGGCGCAGCTGGTGGTTGGAACTACTGGTATGGATGAGCCGGTCTGAACAGGCAGCAGTCCACCACTGGGTTTAGTACATAATCTGAAAACATTCTTTTTTTATTAAAATAGCAACATTTCCCTCACATATGATTATCAAATATACTGATATCTAGACAAATGTATACATACCTTTGCACCTCCTGATTCCAGAAGACGCTTGAAGCCTGATTCCTTCGCTGGGTCAACGTTCAAAATAACTCTCCAACCACCAAATGCCCCCTAAAAAAGGCAGAAACATTCATTTATATTTATATGTATGTTGGGGTGTGCATCAAAATACTTTGTCATACGGAAATATTTTTATTTTTTATTATTTACATTTCAGGCTCAGATAGTGCATGTAACTTCTAATATTAATCAATCTTTGCAATTTTCAATCAAGAAAGCAATATAGATTAATGTTCTTCCAATTCAAATTGTGCCTTATTTCAGCACAAAATACTCTACCTGACAGCACATGGTTGGAGTCTCAAAAGGCAAAAAAATATTCTACCTGACTCAGAGAAAACTGCAGAAAAACTTTAGCAATACCACCAACCAAAAATAACAAGTCAAAGCCTTTCTGTTACTTTGAAAAAAAAAAGGAAATAAAATGAATTTCATCTATAGCCCTTCTGTGTTTCAGTACATCGTGCAAGAATAGTTACCTGAATACGCACTCAAATTTGTCTCACATATGAAAAATGTGTCAACTGAAGATTATGAATTAGATCTTTCAAATCATGGTCTACAAATTCTGCAGTAAGTCCAAAAATGCTCATTAGCTCACAGGTTCTCTTATTCAGCTCTCTGTATTTCACTGATTATAATTTACTAAAGTAACAAAGCTCATAAGAAACTTAGTAACTTAAACCCCATTTGGCAATGAAATACTATCAAAAGCTCCTGATTTAGAAACTTCAGATTGGTCTGAGGAACAGGAAAAATTACACAAAGGAAACCGCACAAATAGAATGATAGGAAACCACAGGATTCCAATAAAAGTTAAGAATCAGATTTCTTAAATCTCTCATTTGGCCATTTATTTACCTACCATATCACAAGATATTTTAAAGTTATACTAGTATTTTACACTGTAGTGACTGGGGTACTCTTGATAGTCTCTGCACTTGTTTTCTTGTAGATATTTCAATTGCAGGTAACATCAGCAGCATTCTTGCTAGTTGGAGTAATGAAAATGTCTTCAAGAAAACAACCAAGCTCAAAGAGCACCAAGGACCCTGCATTTCATTTCTGAGCTACAAATATTCTCCTTTATTGGTAATAGTGACTGTACAAAGACTATAAATTGTTATTTGGGAGTGAACACTTTGAGTCAGAGTTGACTCCTGGTGACTATCTGGACTAGTTCCTGCAGTTTCCTGCAGTATTATTTATCATAAATTCATGCACTATCCATCTATTAAAAAATAATTTGAATAAATTGGAATAATATTTCTGTTAGATGAAATATACCTCTGTCCACAAGTTACAACTCATGATGTTTGTGTGTAAATACCTCAGCAGAGCTATTTTGCTCTCTCCGTCGTTGTATTGTCTTTCTCCATCTCATTGCTGCAACTGCTAACTTCTTCTGAACTATATTGATTCCAGTCAATACACTAAGTATAGAGTTGCTTCCCCACTCATAATCTTCCTCCTATAATGATAGAAGTAATCTTCCAGTTATGACAGTTCACTTAGCGACTACTCAAAGTTACAACATAACCCTCCCCCAGTAATTATGACAGTCCTGAAATTGCAAATGTTGCAGCACCACAGCAGTTGTTCACACTTATGAATGACTGCAGAGGTACTGCAACATTTGCCCTGCCTATTTCCCCCACTCCCAGCCAGGTCTCCACAGGCACTGGGCCTACGGAGACTCACCTTGGGACGATCTAGCGAGCTGTCAATTCTTTTGCTTGCTTCAATGCATTTACAAAGAACAGAAGCCTGAAGTAGTGCAAAATCAGCAGCGCAAGATCTCGTGCTACTGATCTCATGTGATCTCGCACTATAATATTTTAGGCCTCTGTTCTCTGCAGACTGAGGCCTGTACCACATCTGTGGCAAAAGGATTTACAAATGGAGGGAAGGTCTTTTGCTATAGATCTTGTGTAGGCCTCAGTTCACAGAGAAGAGAGACCTATAGTAGTGCAAGATCGCAACCCCCAGAAGCTTCCAGTCTTGGCGCAATGTGATTTCTTTGCTTCAAAATCTTCTTGGCTTATAAAAGCTTTTAACACCAAGACTGCAAGTAAAGAGACTAGAGAGGAGACAGTTCAATTGATTTTCATGAAGGAAGTGAACTGGCACAGCAGAATGGGAGAGGGAACAATTGTGGGAGACTCCAGGGGAAAGAGCTTGAGATATCTCAATAGGTCAGTGGAGGCCTTGGGTGGTCTGAAGCAGATCACCTGTTCCATTGCGAAGGACCCCTCCATGGCCTTCCCCACCAAAGATAACTCATGTGTACTTAACAACCTTCAATTAGTAAAAGCAGGGAGTGATAGCATTTATTTTATGTGATTCACTCCAACAAATCCTCAGGTTACAACAGGCTCCATTACATTCTGAACTTGAGCATTTCCTGTATTTAATTCTGTCAAGTTTAAAGGAAATTTCAAACAAAATTTTAAGACAAATCACTCTCATGTCAAACTACAGAATAGTAGAAATTTTTAAAGCCCAATCCATTAAAATGGAATCACATGTAGGGCATTTGTTCAATTGCTTTCCCTCCTCCCAATCCCTTGCTATTTTTACGTACCCACTCCAGAATAACAGACAATGGTGAAATGCTGCAAAACATGCTGTATTTCCCATTTCATTCAGCAGTGGGATTCTGAATAGAATGCTGGTAAGGGCATAACTCCCAGCAGAAGTAAAGGGTATATTGCACAAATCTATTGAGACTTGTACTATTTCAAATATATATATGTGTGTGTGTGTGTGTGTGTGTGTGTGTGTGTATATATATGTATGTATGTATGTATATATGTATAGCTGTTCAGCTATGACATAGGCCCTCGAAGATTGAGCTTGGTGAAGACAGTAGCCTCCCGTAACCGCTCCATCAACTCTGGAATGAGCGGCAAGGGATAACTATTCCTCAACATAATGGCGTTCAACCAGCAGTAATCGCAACACAAGCACAAATCTCCCGTCTTCTTTTTAACAAAAAGAACAGGAGCAGAAAGAGGGGACGACGATGGCTGGATAAACCCCTGGGCCAAATTATTTTCCAAGAAATCACGAAGGGCGGCCAATTCGGGCTCAGACATAGAATACAGGTGTCCCTTGGGTAGTGGGGCATCAGGCAGAAGGTCCACGGGACAGTCAGGGTCGATGCGCTGGTAACCGATCTGCCTCCTTCTCGCTAAATACATCGGAGAAATCGGATACTTCAGGAAGTACGGAGACGGCGGGGGCATTGATGTCCTGGCCAGCACAGGTGTGTCGTAAATGGTCCACGCACTGGAGACTCTGGAACGAAATGGCGTTCTGCGCCCATGTCACCCGAGGATCGTGTAACCATAGCCAGGCGATTCTGAGGACCAAAGGGAGATGGAGGTCCACTGTGATGTAAAAACTAATTGCCTCCTCATGGTCCCCAGTGACTAGGCGCAACGGCTGGGTAGAGAAACGAATGGGCCCAGCATGAAGTTCCCGCCCATCAATTATTTCCACCTTTATTGGAGGCTTCACCGCAACCAAGGGAATGTCAAAATGTGTTGCAAAGGCCTAGTCCATAAAATTAGTCGTGACCCCCGAGTCCACCAACACAATTGCAGGAATCCCCTCCGACCGGGACACCAAGAAAACCCGAGTGTCTAAAAGTAAATGTCTAGGGGGTCCAGAGTTCACCTCCGCTACGTCGGGCGGTTGGTTGATACATGCCCGACCTAGGGTTTCCCCAAGGCTGGGCCTGCCCCGTTTCCCGACTGAGCAAGGTTAGATTTGGGCATTGGCTTGCGTGTCCCCCTTCGTTTAATAGAACAGGAATTTGCAAAGTGACCAGGCCCCCCCACAATACAGGCATAAGCCTCCCTGATGTCTCCGGGTGCGTACTTGGGCCATCAAATGAGATCGAACCGCACCCAACTCCATTGGCTCCTCAGCCATGGCCACGGCACTATGGGAGACCCGGGGCACTGGTTGTACAGAATGTTGTGGCATTGAGTTGGATGGCTGCTCCGGAACTGGGCGTCTAGTCTTGCACCGTTGAAGACGGGCATCAATACGCAAGCATTGCACCACCAGAGCGTCGAGGGTCGAGGCCAGCTCTGCATGCACCAATTCGTCCTGTAATTCCTCCGACAGGCCATCCTGGAAAGCGTCCATAAAAGCCGCATCGTTCCAGGCAGAGTCCAAACAGAGCAGCCGAAATTCTGAAATGAATTCCTGCAAGGGGCGTTTCCCCTGGCGAAGTTCCTTCAGGCATCTGGCTGCTGTCTGAGCCCGTATGGGGTCCCCATACATCAGTCTCAGGTGATGCCAAAACCCCTGATAGTCATTTAGTAATGGACTGTCTTGCACTAATAAAGGAGTGGCCCACCTAGCAGCCGAGCCTGAAAGAAGGCTTATAACAAACCCCACCCAAGCCTGGTCATCAGGAAAATCCTGTGGCTGCAGATCCATAAATAATTCACACTGTCCCATAAAAGCCGGGAACATTTCAGGCTGCCCAGAGAACTTATCCGGCATAGCTACCGGGCATTTCCTATGGGGAGGGGCAGGAGGAGCAGTACGAGCCTGCAACAGAATGAGTTGATTAAGCGGCTGGTTAACTTGCTGCTGCAAAACTTTATTATCTTCTTGAAGCTGGTTAAGCTGTTGCTGCTGTTGATCCATCTTGGTCAAAAGATGGGTTTTGTTTAGGTTCGGGACAAAAATGTTATGTCTCACCGGTACCAACAAAGTAAAAAGTCCAAATTTCAAACTGAAAACACCAATAAGCAAGCAAGTCCAGGAATTACCGGGTTAATTTACTTGAGCTGATAATGTTCTTGGAAGTCTCACGCAAGCTGTCTGCCAAGTTTGATAAGAAAGCAGGAACATAAATCAAAAGCTGTCGACACACACAGAATCCAGCGAAGCCTCTCTCACTAGTTAACACGTCCCAAACAAGAACCCAGAGCTAACACACCCACTTTTATTCCCTGTGGGGCGTGTCAGTCTCTCATCTCAGTCTCTGATTTGTCCTTTTTGCGTTGCATCTGCGTCTTTGCCTCACATCAAACCAACATTCCTCAGCTTTATCTTCAGTTAGAGGCTCTGATATGCTCTCCTGATTATCTGTCGACACCTGAGGTACAATCAGGGAGGAAGATCCTGCTGAGAAGGAAAGTCCTGGGGAGGAAGGTAATTCCAAATCCTCTAACAAAGCAGGCTCAAACCTCAGAGCCAAATTCTCTCCTTCCTCATTGTCCAAGTCTGTGTCTTCCAGCAAAGCAGGCTCAAACCTCAGAGCCAAATCCTCCTCTTCCTCACTGACCAAGTCCTTGACCTCTGACAAAGCAGGCTCAAACCTCTGAATCACAACATATATAAACTATGGTACTTTACTAGTTTATAATTTATCATTTTTAAATGACCATCCATGCTGTTACATCCATCAGCCTTTAGATTAAATCAAAATGAGCAGTGGAAATCCTAATACCTTTATTAAGAGATCAGTTCCAATGTGGCTTAACTGTAGTTTAATAAAGATAGCAGCCCAAGGCATTATAGTCTTTCAGCAGTTCTGCTTAATTCTTTACTGTTCTGTTTATGGGCTGAAATAATGCAGAGTAGACAGGAATCCCAAAGGTGCTTTTTCAAAAAGCAGATGGACTTTGTTTTTTTCTTGTAAATGTTTTACTTTCCATCCAAGAAGCTTTTTTTGTACTAACTGAAAGCAGGCTGAAGCTGTGATGGAGATGGCTGGAAGATGCAGGAGTGCCACACTACCTGCATTTGCGTGGCACTCCCGCACCTTCCAGTTCGCCTCTTCTGGCCTGGGCTCTTCCTTGATGGCTATGGGCTGTAGGAATGGCCTAGGGCAGGAAAAGTACTGGCTGCTGGTGGTGGTGGGAGTGGGTGGAGTGGGCAAGTCTGTGCTCACCATCCAATTCAGAGATCCAGAATGGGGCATCAGCCTCAGTTTTCTTGTCCCTCTCGGTGCTCTGCTCTGCTGCCCCCCCCACCCCATGACCCCAGCCATAGCTTCCAGGGGAAGGCACAGGAAAAAAAAAGCGAGCAGAAACATAGTGAGATCAAGAAAGGCACAGGCAAGAGAAGATGCAAGCTGCTGCTTTTGAAAATTGCCGTTTTTGTTGCCTGTGCCTTCCCTGATCTCTGTTCTTTCGACCCAGTGAGAGCTATGCTTCTGCTCATTTTCTTTTCCTGTGCCTTCCCCATGCAGCATTGGCTAGGGCCGTGGTGGGGGGGGGCAGTCAGGGTTCTCCCCCCTCAGCAAGCCAGGCTTAGAGGAATGAGAATTGTAGGCAAGCGCCAGAAAAAGGTGTGTTGGAAATGTCAACACATGTTTCCAGCACGCTCTCCTTTGTCCTGAAGTAGGATTGAGTGGAGGGAAGGGAGCAGGGGGAAGAGTAGGAGAAACCCGGCTGTCTTTCCTTTGGCATTGGAGGAGGGAGACCAAATACCCAGACCAAAAGAGCACTGAGGAAGACAGGCTCCTAATAATCCTGTTTGTGCAGGCGAGAGCTTGAGTTTTTCTGGGCTCAACACCCCCCCCCCCCCCCGCTCTTCAGCTTCCACACAGGGAGGGACTCTTCTCTGCTTGGCAGCAGCGGGAGAAACCTGGAGCTTAGCCTTGGGGAGTCCTTTTTGTATGGAGGCTGAAGGGGAGATAGTGCCTGGTTATTAGGAGGCCGTCTTCCTCAGCAGTTCCAGCCCGATCCTCCTTCCCCCCCACCAGGAAGCCACATCTGGCAAAGGAGGAAGGTTTCCTCTGATTTGGGGGAGATATGAAATGAGAGACCATATTTGGTGGGAGGGGGCTCTGCTTTTCTTCTGTTTGAGGGGGAGCTGGTTCCTCCCGTCCAGATCTTTCCAGGCTCCAGGCACCATATGGCTTCTTTTGAATTCCAGCAGTATTAAATCCTCCCTCTTTCCCAACGAAGGAGAGAGGCCCCTCCTTTTTCTTTGCTCTGCCTCATAGTTATGATTAAGCATTTACGATTAAAAATATATATTTAATACAATTTATATATATATATATATATATATATATATATATATTAATGTATTAGTGGTCCAAGGAATTTAAAAGTATGAGTTTGGTGGTCTTGAGGTCCAAAAGATTGGCGACCCCTGATTTAGGTGACCCTAAAGGCACAGATACAGAGGAAGCTCTCAATTCGGCTGGAAGAAAAAGACATTGAATGCCTGACCAAAGCTGTGACAGCCGACCAATGAAGCAAGCATAAAAAACCGAGGAACAGTTGGTCAATCTGGGTGAGATTTTTCCAACTTCTGTCCAGGAACTTGCTCCCTTAAAGCTAGTCCGGGTAAAAGTGGGACTCAAAGAGAAGGAGGTGAAAGGATAATCTTGAATGTCTGCTGGAGATTAATTTGTTTGCTACAAATACCTGCATTGTCAAATTGTTTATATGGGATAAAAGACAGAGAATGAAACATTGTAGCCTTCTTAAATAGTGTACCTCTTGGAACTTATAAAGAAGCTAAACAGAAAAAATAAACAGAAGTGGGAAATAGCAGAGAATTATTATTTTCTTCCTTCGCTGAACTCTACTTTGGGTAATATATGAGCCTTTGTGGTTGAACTCTGGGGTTTGATGGATCTATGCGGATTACAAATTTATCAAGAGAAGAGTGTTTGAAGAACTTGGGGACTAACAAACAATCTTTTTTGAAATACAACAATAAAAAGTGTGAAATTACTTGGAGACAGAATAAGAAGAGAAGGAAAAAGGGGATTTTGTGATGGGTTGATTTGTGAAAATATTTTTTAAAAGTGGGAGGTTGGTTGGAGACTGTGGAAACATTGGTATGAGATTATTATTATATCTTTTAAATTCCTTAAATGCTCTAAGATCATCCAAAATGACAAGTACCTTAAACTTAAGTAAATTTGGAGGGGAAATGCACTTGCGCCATCAGCATCAGTATTTAGTCCAGCAAATCAAAAATCATTGGATAGCATGTTGCAACAGGAAAGAATGAACACAATGCAAGGAGAAATGAAGTGCCAACTACTTCAAGAAGCCACATTTTTTTTTTAACATATGAAGGAAAGAATGGAAAAGAATGGATGATAAAATGGAGAATATCCAACAAATAATAACCAAAAATGAACAACAGATCCAGAAAATAGAAATCAGAACAAACAGGAAAAAAGTGGAAGAGATGGACAATAGACTTACACAGACAGATAAGGAACTTGAGAGAACAGTAATTACATTCAAGTTGAGGTTCCAGATCACTGAGGAAGAAAAAGGCAAAAACCCTGCAGATATAATGGCAGAACTGTTGGCAGATGTTTTAGAGATGGACAAACAGGATAGGCTTGCTTGGATAGATGAAATGTTCAAAGTATATACAAGATATGCATCAAAGAATAAACTTCCTTGAGAGGTACATGTTAAGATTTACTCAGGAGGCAATAACAGTAGAGATTTTTATGAAAAACTACACAAGAAAATTACAGAATTGGAATATGAACATTTGTATTTCAGTGCAATTGTATATGCAGAACTTGATTATAAAAGCAGTAAAATAGGCAAATAAATAGAAAAACACTTTCAAAGACCTTGAAAATGGCGGAAGAAACAGGCATTCAAGATGTATGGAGAGAGATATACCCTAAGAAAAACCAGTTCCCATTTTATTCAAATAAACATATGTCTTGGTCGAGAGTAGATATGATATGGATGTCCCCGGAGGTAAAATCTAATGTGCAAGAAATAGGAATAGAAACAAGTTTTTGGGCAGACCACAATCCAGTAAAAATTAAGCAGAAAAGACTAAAGAGAAAATCAAGATGAATGTTGAATCAATTAATATTAAAGGATAAGGAATTTATACAAACTATGGAAAAAGAATTGGACTTAAAAAAAAAAAAGAGAACAAGAAAAAGGAAACTTCATTGCAAAATGTATTGGATACTGCCAAGGCATATATCCTGGGATTAGTCATAATTTATATGGGAAAGAAAAATAAGAAAAAGAAATAAAAGAAAAAAACACAAGAACACAAAAGACTAGAATTAGAATTACAGAAAGAACCACAAACAAATTTAAAAATCAAATGGAATTAATAAAACATAAGTTGAATCTACTTGATAAGAAATAGGCACAAAAAATTAAAAGTGTTAAACAGAATTTCTTTGAAAATGCGAATAAGCCAGGGAGATGGTTGGCATATAAACTGAAAAAAGAAAAAGAGAAGAAACTGATACATCAATTTGCGGATGAGAAAGGAAATCTCCACTGCCAAAACAATGACAAAAAATAATAATTCAAAATTATTATGAGAAAGGGCATTGGTACTTAACTGACACACCCTTTCTCGGGGAGTCAATGGGAGAATCTAGGTTGGGTAGTCTGTATTCTTGCTGCTCTTCAGACTTAGTTGAATTCTGAGGACACTCCTCCCTGGTAATGGTCCCCAGTTGAAACGAAGATGAAGCTAATCCTGCTGTCCACTTCAGCCGAAAGGCAGTTACCCCTGGACTCTGATCAGACAGTCCTCAGGGTGGGACTGGATTCTCGCATTGACTCCCCGAGAAAGGGTGTGTCAGGTAAGTACCAACACCCCTTCTCCACTGAGTCGACAGGAGAATCCAGATTGAGACATAACAAAGCTGGCTGCTGGCTGTCCTATAGGTGGAGATTGGTCTCGTTTTTTGTCCCCGTCTCAACATGTACACCTTGCAGGATACGCCTGCCAAAGGCTGCATCAAGAGGCAAAAATGTCAAGTCTATAGTGCTGGATGAATGGCGACAGTGACACCCACTTCACCGCACGACAAATCTCTTCGACAAAGGCTCATGCTGCTGTTGTGGCCGTGCTTCTGGTAGACTGTGCTGTAATCCTCCTGAGTACTGGAAGGGCCTGCAGCTTGTAGGCCTTGGCAATACATGCCCTTAGCCAACGACCTACGGTGGAAGGTATAATCTTGTGGTCCAGAGTTGACAGCTGAAAGGAGATGAACAGGGATTCTGTCATCGTGATGGAAAAGGTTTGCTTGATGTAAATGTGGAGTGCCCTCCTAATGGCCAAGGTGTGCCATTTTTCTCCAGAGCATGCTTAGGCCCTGGACAGAAATCAGGCAAGATCAACTCTTGTGAGCGATGGAACAAGGAGAAAGGCAGGGCCCAACTGCAGAGCCACCCTATTTGCAAGAAAAAAACGTAAGTCCTTTCTTACAGATAAGGCTGCCAACTCTGAAATCCGTTTGGCAGACGTAATAGCCACAAGGAAAGCCACCTTGCATGTGAGTAAGCGCAAGCTGGCCTCTTGCAGGGGCTCACACGGTGCAGAAATCAAAGCCTGAAATATCCTTGGTAGGTTCCAGGTGGGGCACCAGTGAACTATGGACAGTTTCAAGTTCGTGGCATTCCTAAGAAAGGCTCTCACCCTCGGATGCTGGGCAAGAGAGCTCAGGTCCTTGAACAACACCATCGAAACCAAGGCTGCCACTTGCCGTCATAAGGTATTAGGGGAAAGACCCCTGTCCAGACCTTCTTGCAGAAAATCCAGTATATCTGCCACCAACACCAAGGTGGGGTCAATGTGGCATCTCAAACACCAACCGCAGAAGATTTTCCACGTCGCATCAACTACAGGCTGTCCAGGGCAAGACGGGTGGTGGAGAACGCCTTTGGCATCCTGGCCAACAGGTTCCAGGTACTTCTCACCATGCAGCATCGCCCACAGAACGTGAAGAACATCGTGGAAGCTTGCTACATCCTGCACAATCTCATGTGCACCCGCTACCCAGTCTTGCAGAACAGGCTCGTGGACCTCCAACAAGGAAATGGGAACATGGAGCCTGGGGAATGGAGGCAAGGGTGAAACCAGATAGACACTAAGGATGTGCAAGGCCCCAACAGAGCTTCACGTGAAGGGAAGAAGCAGGTAACCTCCTGAGACAATGGTGCAACTCCCCAGCTGGAGCAGTGGAGTGGCAAGACAGGATGATAGATGATTAATGGATGCTTCCTTCAGCCTGTCTCATCACACGGATGAGATTGGGCCATGTATGTTGGGTGGGCCTACAATGAACAGGGCATTTAATAAAGAGTTGTGTTTATGTTCAAATGTGTTGACGAATTATTAAATTGTTATTGATAATAAAGGGCCATAGGTGTGGCACCTGGGAGGGTGGACCATCCAGTCCCACTATGCTTGCACTGGAGGTTTATCTATCCCACAGCTATTACCCATCCCAAAGGTATCCCTGCCCATCCCACTGCTATCTCAACCCATCCCACAAGCATGCAAAGGCTTAAACCATTTCTAAAAGTTTCCAGCAAGACTTTATTAAAAAAAAGAAATGAAGCAAGTGTGTGAATCAAAAATAGACTTTATTAACAACAAGTTATGAAACAAAAATGAGTCTCTGGCACTCCTCTTGGTCGCTCAGTCTCAGGGGTGAAGGGCCCAGGTGCTGTGGAGGTGGCTGGTGTCGGAGTGCTTGTCTGATCCCCCACATCATCAGCTCCTCCAGAAGCAGAAGCAGCAGAAGCCCCATGGTCTTCTGAAGAGCGAGCCCGTGCTGCAGAAGCCCCAGCAGAACCAGAGTGAGGGTCAGGGGGCGGGATGGTAGCCCTGTCCCTCTTGCCAGGGCTGGCAGCAGATGGCTGAGGCTTTATGTTCTTCCCCATGGTTATGGGATTGCTGGCTGGCAGGAAGGCTGGCAGGGAGGCAGCCACCAGGGCTGGCAGGAAGGCAGGCACCAAGGCTATCAGGCAGGCAGGCACCAAGGCCGGCAGGAAGGCTGACAGGCAGGCATGAACCAAGGCTGGCAGGCAGGCAGGCACCAAGGGTGGCAGGGAGGCTGGCAGGCAGGCAGACAGCAAGGCTGGCAGGGAGGCTGGCAGCAAGGCTTGCAGGCAGGCATGCAGGCAGGACAGGCAAGGCTGTCAATCCGTCCGGCAGCAGGTCTTTCCTCTGAATGGTGACCTGCTTCCGAGCTGCTTCCCTTATATCCGCGGGGCTTACGCAATGCATCCTCCCCCATGCACAATTAATGTTAGGCATCCATTAGGCTTCCGCTGTGCATCCGCTCTGCATCCACTTCATCTGCTCAGCATCTGCTGTGCATCCGCTGTATCCGTTCCGCGTCCGCTTTGCTGAGGTCCCCCGGAAGCCTTGCGGATGTGCCATCCGCTCTCATCCGCTTGGCTTCCGTTCTGCATCCGCTTTCCATCCGCCCTGCATCCTCCCCGCGTCCGTTCCTTTCCGTGTTATCCGCTCCGGTTATGCAAATTTTCACCCCTTCTGAGAGCGGATAACAACAGATGGAACATTTTTCTCATCCACTGTGTCCTTTTTACTAACATTTTGCATCCGTTGGGCAGTGTGATAGGGCCTTAAACTCAATTGATACAGTGTAACTTAAAGATAAATGAAAGGAAAGGAAAAGTAAACAATACTGCCATCTAGAGTTCAGAGATTAAAAATTCAGAACTTCAAAGAATAAACTGTTTTAGTTATAGGTTGTTTAGAAGGAAAAGAAGATAGAGAGTGAGCACTGAAAACACTGTTGCTCTTATTGACTTTGTAAACATCTGGAAAGTTCATTAGGAAAGGAACAAAGAACACTGTGACCTTGGATAATATATACGTTTTGGACTTTGGTTTTTTGGATTATTGGATGTTACACTGAGACACTAATTGAGTTTGTGAACTAAATTTTCAAACTGTAGCTGGTTATCCTTTATTATTTTCCTTTTCTCCCCCCTGCTGCTGTGCGCTTTGGGCCTTTTTCATTTTTAACGTCTGGTTCCATTTTGGAACACTGACTTTTTTTTTTCTTTTTCCATTCTTTTTAATTAACCTTTTTGTTAATAAGGGGAGACAACTTGGCCTTTTGGTTTTTTTTTTCCCCTTGACTTTTTTGATTTTCTCCTTTCTTTTCTGTTTTTCCCCCCCTTCTATCTAGAAGTGGGTGGATTTATACTCTTCTTCTTGTGGCCCTTTTCTTTTACATTAGATTTTTGGATTTCGCATAATTTTCCCTTTTCTTTATAGATTGGAATTTTAACTTTTCTTTTGGCTCTTGGATTTTTTATTTTCATCCACTTTGAACATAATTGGATTAAGATAGAGAAAAACCTGAAGATTTTATACTTATTTTTACTTTTCTTGGATTTTTATCAATGGATTATAATTAACTGGATATGAAAGAGGTGAGAAGAAAGAGGTGACAAAACAGACAAGAAAGTAGGAGAAATTGATAAAAGATTGACAATGGTGGAACACGAGAAAAGAAAAGAGACGATTCCCTGGGAGAGGGAAAAGTCTGGTTTTTATCTAAGATTCCAAAATATTGAGGAAGAAAAAGGAGAAAATCTCGCAGAAATTATGACAGAAATCTTGGCAAGACCCTTGGATATTCCCAAATAAAAAATGAAGGTTGGAATGGATGAAATATACCGAGTATATACAAGATATGTGATGAGAAATAAACTGCCCAGAGAAGTACATGTGAGATTTACTAAGAAAACAATGAGAACAGAAATATTACAGAGAGCAAGAGATGATCCATTGAAATATAAGGGAAAAGAGATTAAAGCCTTGAAGCAAATACCAAGGAAAGTAAGAGACTTAAGAAGAGAATATTGAGAGAGTTCTGGTTTGCGGGGCTTCAGCGGCAGGCAGGAATCCACGATCGTGTGCAGTTTCTGCCTGGGCTCGCAGCTGGAGCGCCCCGAGCCAGCTGGCTTCGGGGCTAAGCCATCCCATAGAGGTTGGTGAAGACGGGAGAGACTCCAGCAGGGTTGAGGAAAGCCGCATCTTTCCTCCCCAGCTGGCTAAACTCCCTTTCCCGAGGGAAGTAGAGCGGCAGTCAGAAATGGCCAAAGAAACCCTCATCCGGAAAAGAATGTGCAGGAGGAAGAAAGTGCTGAAGTGAAAGTTTTGGCTGACCAGGATAAGAAGAAAGAATTAGGGCACCCTGGAAATTAAACTTTTAAAAAAAAGATACATTGCTCCCAAAGAAGATTCAGAAGCAGCGAATGAAAGGGAAAAGGGAAAGTTGTTTTTTTTTTTCACTCTCCTTACGTTGACAGCGAACAAAAAACAATGAGAAATTGGAAAAATCTGCTTTGGCATCAACAGTTAATTAAACTGGAAAATTTAATGCCAAGGGGATAATAAAGATTTCTGAATATAAAAGGCAAAAAAAAAAAAAGAGAGAGAGAGAAAGAAAATTTTCTTTTGCTGTAAGTGGGAAGGGAGAGGAAGAGAATAAGAACAGGATTTGGAAGGAGGAGATAGCCTGGAATCTAAAGAATCTAAAGTTACATTTTAATAGGACTGCTAAAAGAAACATTTTAATTGGAACTTTGTAACTAAAGACTAACCCCAGGAAGAGAAAGTGAAAAAAGGAAGAAAGTGTAAAAAGAAACAGCTTGTGTGTATTTGGATTGTTTGGTGACTTTGGGACTTTTGGAATTATATTGGAAGGATTAAAAACACTTGGGTGGTTGTTTTAAAAGAAGAAAAAAAAAACTCTACAATGGCATCACTTGTGGATGAACTGAAAATAGAATTTAAAAAAATATAAAAAACAGGAAAAAGAAGGGAACGGCTCTCTTGGTTCCGTTTTTCAATTCTTAGAAATGGCGATCTTTACCTACGAGAAACTACAAGAAAAGACTACGCAACAAGAAGATTGGGACAAAGAAGAAGCCATCTTTGACGAACAAGTAGCTTTACTCGGGGAAGAAAGGCAAAAGAGGGGAAAGAGAATGGAGAACTTGAGACCTAAAAAAACCCAAAAAAGAGAAAAACAAGGTGAAAAGTGGATATAACGCGAGAAAGCAACAAAAAGAGGGAATATAGAAAAGGGAAATTGAGGTGGAGAGACAAGGGGGTAAAAAGGGCAGAAAGAAGAAGCAAAGGAGGAGGGAAGAGAAGAGAAGCTGCAAGGGTTTGAAGCAAGATGTAAAGAAACAGGACTTATTTAGAGATAATGGGTAAAAATTTAATTGAAAAAGGGATTCTGAAAAGGTACATATGATTGTATTGTTATATTTGTATTTAGAAATAATATTAGAAAATTGGAAACAACATATGATTTAGTGAAACATTTCTGAATAAAATAAAGGGAATGAATTAAATGAGAATTAATTTAGAAAGGAATGGGAACATTTTAATGACATAATGTTTTAAAATGCAAGTGAAGTGAGAGGGAAGTAATCATGGAAAGTCTACAAGCGTTCCCATAGAAGCATGATACCTATTTGAAAAGTAATGTGTTAAATATTTAAAAATTTAAATGAATATTAACATTAATGATAGAATTGAATTGGTATGGATCATTGTTTTAATTATATTATATATTTATGCTTTCCTTTTCTTTTTAAAATGTAGTGTCTAGCTTTAATGTACTACAGAATCCGAATGGAAGTTACGTTTTTTGTTAAGTGTTATAATTTTAGGGGAAAGATATAAAGGCGTCATACTCCAATTAGTGACTACAGGAGGAATTTTGTTTAAGGAGAAAAGGTAATAGATAGCTGAAATAGGACAAAGAATATAAATATAATGATCTGATTTGAGATGAAACAAATAAAAATAAAATTAAGAAAATTAAAAGAGGGGAGAAGCCATATAGAAAATGTAGAATGGCAATAAGATATGGAATGGTATATAAAAATGAGCTTGAATTTGAATTGGTGTCTGCACAAAGAGATGTAACCCAGGATCAGGCTGCTTTCAGAAAAGAGGTTTTATGTTTTCATGTTCTGTGTTGTGTTTGTCTATGTTTGTTTTTAAAAATCAATAAAAATTTTCAAAAAAAAAGAAAAAAGGAAGCGAATATAAATTTCTGACAAAGATTCTAATCTAGAAAGAACTGAATTACAGGTAGGTGATTCCCAAAGGCTTGACGTTTGTATGGCAAGAACAAAGATATAGATTAGACTCAGTTGAGAGAGTAGAATTATTTTATGATAAATATTTTAGAGGAGCAGAAGATGAGAGAGCAAGAGAAGAGGAACTCAAAATATGAGCAGAGATGACAAAAGAAATGAAAAAGGAGAAGGAAGAGGACAAGAAGAAGTAGTAGGTGGTAGAATGGAGATTAAAGAGCCAAGAGAACAAAGATCATCAGGAGCAATAAATCCTACATATAAAATATAAATAATGGAAGAGGAAAAGAAAGTAATCTCTACAAATATAAATGGACTAAATTTGGCTATTAAAAGGAAAAAGACATTCCATAAACTAGAAAAACTGAAGATGGACATAATTTCTTTACAAGAAGTGCATATCAAAAAACAGCATGCATATCTTTTGAACTGTCGCAGAATTGGCAATTGATATACATCATTGGCACAACAAAATAAGAGAGGATTTGCCCTTTACATTAAAAACACAGTTAAAACCAAATTAATTTATACAGATGAAGAAGAATACTGATGGTTGAAATAACAGATAACTCAAATATGCTTTTAATAATAATATATGCAGCAAATAACAAAAGATGAATTTTATAAGAAATTACATAATAAAATAATTGAATAGGAATGCAACAAAACATGTATTCTTGGAGACTTCAATGAGATTATAGATGCAGAACTAGACTATAAAACGCAGAAAACTAACATAACAAATAAATAGAAGTACACTACCGAACTTCTTTTTCAAGATGGTGGAAGAATTAAGCATTAAAGATATTTGATATTAAAGATAACTGAATAATAAAAATAAACAATATATATTTTATTCTAACAAACATTTATCATGGTCAAAAATAGATATGATTTCGATGCCATCAGATTTAATTTCACACATACATGAAGTTAATATTGAAACAAATACATGGGCAGACTATAATCCAAAAGGGGTGTTGATCCTACCTGAAGGCTTCTTCACGGGGAGCCGAAGGGAGAATTCAGGATGGGTAGTCTCTAGTCTAGCTCTGCAGACCAAGTTGAAAAACTGAGGACACACCCCCTGGTAACAGTCCCCAGTTCTGAACGACATTGAAGCGAATTCAGCTGCTCCTTGTCTTCAAATAGATAGTTCATTGATACTGCAAAAAAAGGGGACATTTCTCCCTATTCCGACCAGACAGCATACAGGGTGGGACTGGATTCTCCCTTCGGCTCCCTGAGAAGAAGCATTCAGGTAGGACCAATGTCCCTCCTTCACTGAGCCGAAAGGAGAATCCAGGATGGGACATACCAAAGCTGGCTGATGGCTGTCCTATGGGTGGGAGCTGGATTGGTCGGAGGTCCTCTACATGCACACTCTGCAGGACTCATCTTCCAAAGGACGCCTCTGCTGAGGCAAAGGAGTCAATTTTGTAATGTCTTATGAAGGGAGTCACCGATGACCAGGTCGCAGCTCTACAAATGTCCAGAATCGATGCCTGCGTTGCCCAGACTGTGATGGTCACTGCACTTCTGGTTGAGTGCGCTTTGATCCTCCTGGGCACAGGAAGCCTCTGTAAATCATAGGCCTTTGCAATGCAGGTTCTGAGCCAGCGACCTACTGTGGAAGGTGTCATCCTGCGACCTAAAGTTGACAGCTGAAAGGAAACAAGGCTTCCATCCTCCTAAAAGAAAAAGTTCTTTTAATGTAAATATGGAGGACCCTCCGAACATCCAAGGTGTGCCATTTTTCTCTAGTGCATGGGTAGGCTCAGGACAGAAATTAGGCAAAATCAACTCCTGTGAACGATGGAATAAAGAGTTCACCTTGGGCAGGAAAGTAGGGTCCAACTGCAGAACCACCCTGTCTGCATGGAATAGGCACAGATCCTTCCTGATGGATAAGACCGCCAACTCTGAAATATGCCTGGCCGAGGTAATGGCCACCAAGAATGACACCTTGCACAAGAGAAAGCAAAGGCAGACTTCATGTAAGGGTTCAAATGGGGGAGAAGTTAGTGCCTGCAGGACCTTAGGCAAATCCCAGGTGGGGTAGCGGTGGACCACTGGTGGCCTCAGATTCATGGCTCCCCTAAGGAAGGCTTTCACCCTAGGATGTTGGGCCAGAGTAGCAGAGCCCTTGACCAAAATCACTGAGGCCAAGGCAGCCAACTATCTCTTCAAGATATTGTGGGGGGGGGGGGGGGGGCGGCGAGACCTTTATCCAACCTGGCTTTCAGGAACTCTAATACCTTTGCAACAGAAACCCCAGTGGGTTCCAATTGGTGATAAATGCACCAACTGCAGAAAATCTTTCACATTGCATTATATATCCTGGTCGTGGAAGGTCTTCTGGTTGCCTGGATGGTCTGAATGACCTTTGTGGAAAACTCCCATTTCAGGATCCCCCACTCAAATGCCAAATAGTCAACTGAAACCAGACTGGATCTGGGTGCTCGATCGGGCCCTGGCTTAGGGAGATCTTGTGCAGGGGAATTCTCTAGGGTCTGGTGACTGACAGGCCCATCTGGTCGGTGAACCAAGGACGCCTGGGCCAGTAAGGGGCTACCAACAGAACTTCCGCCCTTTCTATCAGTACTTTTCTAATTGCCCCAGAATCAGGGGAAGGAGGGAAAAGCATACAATAGTCCCTGGGGCCACCTGCACTGGAGAGCGTTGACCCCTTCTGCTCCTCGGGCAGGGAATCGAGCAAAGAACCTCAGGAGGTGCATGTTCTCTGGCGATGCAAAGAGATCCAGAATTGGGCAGCCGAAGCGTTCCGTCATCTCCTGGGATGCAGTCGCCATTCTGACTGGTTGACTGTGGCCCTGCTCAACCAGTCTGCCTGCACGTTGGATACTCCCGAGATATGTTCTGCTCGTAGAGACAACAGGTTTCTCTCTGCCCACCTGCACAATTGAGTTCCTTCCTGCATTAGAGATCTAGAGCGTGTGCCCCCCTGCCAGTTTATGTGGGCCTTGGAAGCCACATTGTCCGTGAGAAACATATGTCTCCTCACCACCTCTTGCCTTAAATCCTTAAGCACTAAGCGGGCAGCCCTGAGCTCTAGCCAATTTATGTTGTGGGCGAGCTCCTCTCGTGACCACCTCCCCTGGGTGACCTGAGCTCCCAAGTGGGACCCCCAACCATAGAGACTGGCATCGGTGGTGATGGTAATCCTCTGGGGTTTCCTGTACAAGCATCCCTGATCCATGGCTAAGGACTGCCACCAATGGAGGGAACGAAGAACTGGCAAGGGGACGCGAACTCTCCTTGGAGAATCGCCCCTGTTCGCCCTCTGGTAAGGGAGCAGGAACCACTGAAGGGTTCGGGCGTGGAAGTGGGCTCATGGGACCATCCCGATGCACGATATCATTTTACCAAGTTGAGATGATAAGTGCCTCTTTGGAAGACAGGATCAGCGACGTGACTTCCCTGATACTGTCTTGATGCTCCTGTGAGAGAAAAACCTGTCCGGCCAAGGTGTCTATAATGGCCCCCAAATGCAAGATCCAAGTCGATAGCATTAGGTGGCATTTGTCCAGCTTTATCGAGAACCCGTGCTCTCGAAGAATCCTGATTGTCGACATCAGACCCTCCTCCACCTGGGGTCTGGAAGAGTATGCTATCAGGATGTTGTTCAAATAGCACTGGATCCTTATGGGTAAGGCTCTGAGGTGTGCCACTACAGCTGCCAAGAGCTTGGTAAAAGTCCGAGGGGCTGATGACAAGCCGAACAGGAGAGCCCTGTATTGAAAATGGCGGCCGCCATAGCAAAATCTCAGGAATTGACGTTGGTTGGGGTGTATGGACACATGGAGGTAGGCCTCCATCAAGTCTCCCGAGGCCAAAAAAATCTCCCTCCTGCAGTCCCTCTAGAATGGAGTGGAGGGAGTGCATCTTGAACCTTCAGTATATTAGAGCCCTTTCAGGTTGAGGATTGCCCACGAGGCCTTTGGAATCACAAACAACATTGAATAGAAATCCTGTCTCTCCTGGTCCAACGGAACCGGCTGGATGGCTGAATATCCAGCAGATGGTGGATCACTGATTCCATGAGATCCCTCTTTGAGGGGTCCCTGAAGATGGGGCAGCACACAAAGGCTCTTGGGGGAGAGGAGAGAAACTCTAGAGAGAGACCTGACCGTAAGGTTGACAGGATCCAAACATCTGTTGTGGTCTGTTCCCACCTCTGCCAGAACAGTCCCAGACGGCCCCCTATGTGGAATGAGGCTCGGGCATCACTTGTTGTGCCTGAAGGGTCTGTTGGAACCCCTAAAGGATCTTCTGCCCTCTTGCCTCTGACGCCCTCTGGCGGCAAAGGCTTGTCTATTGGCCTGAGAGGAGGATCTCTGGAAAAAGGGCCTATTTTGACAGGGAAAGCCTGCCCCAGCTTCCCCGTTTAAAGGAGGGCTTCTTGTAGTCGGGATGAAACCTGTAATCAAAGCGCCTCCCTTGGGAGGGCAGGATCTTTCGCTTGTCCCTGGTTTCCATCAAAAAGGGATCCAGGGCTTCCCCAAAAAGCCTTTCTCCCTTAAAGGGAGCCGACACCAGCTTCCATTTGGTTCTGACGTCCATCTGCCAATTTCTTAGCCAGAGAAGCTTGCGTACTGTTATGGAAGAGGCCATAGCTCTGGAAGAAAATTTGGCTGACGTGAGGGTGGCATTAACAGTCAATTTAGCTGCAGCTATAATCTTATTCAGGTCCTGATGCACCCTGAGATTCTCAGGTGGGATTCTGTCCTGTAGCTTCCTCAGCCACCGCAAAGAGGCCTGATTAAAAAAAAGATGCAGTCGTTGATGCTCTGTTGGCCCAGGAGTCGGTTTGATGAGCTCGCTGGAGTGCCATCACCTCCTTTCGGTCCTCTGTCTTTAGAACATCCTCCGCATCAGGTGGGATGACAGATGAGGAAGCTAGGGCTACCACTGGGCCATCTACCTTTGGCACTTCCATAATGTCCAGAAGGTCTTTGTCCACATTAAATAAGGTAGACTCAGATCCACTGGGGCAAATGTACATCCTAGGGGACTCCCACTGCTTTTTGATCAGGTTCAGAAACATCTGGGGCACAGGTACAGCGTCCGCCACAGATGCTTTCTCAGTGAACAGGAAATCCTCCTGATCCTCTCCCTCAGTGGGAAGGTCCTAAGTGACTGTGTCCTTTTTGAGATGAACCATGCTCTTGGACTTAACCAGCAGAGTCTTGAAAAGAGCCGGCTTTTTAAAGGAGCGGGGACCTGCTACCTCTGACTCCTCATCCGAAAAATCCCTTTCTGGAAGGAAGTCCCTCTCAGAGCCATAAATTTGGTTGCTTTCTGAAAGGGAGGCCAAGCGCTCTCTGAATGGACCTGCTGTTCAGCAGAAGCCTGTCCCTGCAGGACTCCTCTGCTAGGTTCCAAATAAGACAGCTGGCGCAACTGGTTGACCTCTGCCTGAAATTCCTGTCTTATTGTCTGGGAGATCCAGGCTCTCATAAAGGATGACATTTCTTCCATCTGGATCTCCTCCGGTCGTAAGCCAGCTACTGTAGGCGTAAAGGTGGCTGCAGGCACAGGTCTGGCTCCACTGGAGACTTGGTCTGCAGGTGCCGTCATCAAGATCCCCTGAGGTGGCTCAGAAAAATTGTGAGAGATCTCAGCCCTGATTTGGAGATTGTGAGTACGATCATGAGTACACCCTGCAAATCGTGAGTACTTGAGCCCCCAGGAGACCAGGCCATCATATACTGCCTATCTGCCAGTTGGTCTGGCTGCCTGTCATCTTGAGGAGGCAAAGTTTGAGGGATAGTTCTGTATTCAGCCATCCTGGAATCTCTCACTGCCCTGTCAAACTGTTTGTCTATGGCTTTTTGTCTACGCCTGGCCTGTCTATCCTCAGCCCTGGAGGATCTCTTAGGGGCTAGAGCAAAATCAACTAATCAGCAGCTAATCCTAGCTGCTGCCTGTAGACCAGCAGACCTGGGCTTAGGAGATCCCTTTACAGCCTTCTCTCTACCCTGATGAGGAACTGACAATTCTTGATCAGCTCCCTTGATGGCCATCTTTGAGCCCATCAAAAATAACTATCACTTGACAAGGGTAGAGAAAGGGAGAAAGAAGTAAAACTAAAATAAAATAAAATAAAAATATTCATCCTAAGCTGTCAACTATAGCCACAGTAGCTGTCCACCACTTCAGGAGGCTAGTGCGACCCAAAGCGATGAGCTCAGCCCAGCTCCGCAATTCAAAAGCCGAGTCAAGGAAAAAAAGTTGAAAAAAACGGCTGCCTCTTTGAATTGCAGCAAGCCCTGACAGGTCAGAGGCTTGCGAGCCTGGCGCTGGCTGCACCGCAATTATCAGGCTGACTCAAACGTCTCGCAGCTGCCACGGTGCTCTGGGGACTGGATGGGGGCAGGGTGTCAGGATTTAATCCCGATGGCCAGAATCACCACCCAAGGGACAATCCTGGAGATGAACTGCAAGATTGTCTCCAAATGAAATAAATGGCCGCACACCCAGAGAAACAAATGGCATTGGTTTTGTTAGATGCACAGAAAGCCTTTGACAATGTGAATTGGCAATTTATGCTGTTGCAATTGGAGGAGGTGGGCTTTGGTGATAGATTTACTAAGACAATAAAGGCGATATATAACAAACAAATAGCAAGAGTTATGGTAAGTGGAGAATTGACAGACAATATTAATATTAAAAAAGAAACTAGTTGTCTGTTATCCCCACTGTTGTTTGTACTGACTTTGGAAGTACTGAATAGAAACATCAGAAAAAATGAAGAAATAAAGGGAATGAAAATAAAAAAGGAAGAATATAAATTTTGCAGATGATTTGGTTTTTATATTAGAAGAACCAATGGAAACAGGTCCTAAGTTGATAGAAAAAAATAGAAAAATATGGTGAAGTTGCAGGATTGAAAATAAACAAAGAAAAAACAAAATTTTCGGTGAAAAATATGATAGAAAAACAAAACAAAAGTTTAATGGACAAACCACAGATCCAAATCACAAAAAAAGTGAAATATTTAGGGATACAAATGACTGCTAGATGTGGAACGCTTAAAGAGGATATAACTATGATAGACTACAACAACAGATTGCTACAGATTTGGAAAAATGACAAAATTTACAATTATCTTTAACAGGGAGAATAGCAACAATCAAAACAAACATATTGCCAAAAATATTATATCTGTTTGCTGAGACTGAGTTGAAAACGTGACTGTTACCAGGGAGGTGTGTCTTCAGAATTCAACTCAGTCTGAAGAGCAAAAAGACTAGAGACTACCCAACCTGGATTCTCCTGTCGACTCAGTGTAGAAGCTGTACGACCAGGAGAAAATTCCAGAAAAAATAATATTTAAGAAAAACTGAACTACTTAAAATAATACAAAAGACTAGAATTAGAATTACAGAAAGAAGCACAAAAAATAATTTAAAAATCAAATGGAATTAATCAAACATAAATTGAATCTACTTGATAAAGAATTGGCACAAAAAATTTAAAATGTTAAATAGAATTTCTTTGAAATTGCAAATAAACCAAGAAGATGGTTGATATATAAGCTGAAAAAAGAGAAAGAAAAGAAACTGATACATTGATTGGCAGATGAGAAAGGAGTTCTCCATTACCCAAACGATGACCAAAAAATAATAATAATTCAAAATTATTATGAGAAGCTGTAAAATCAGCAGAAAATTCCATAAGAGAATAAAACAATATTTAGAAAAAGCTGAACTACATAATATACCTGAAACAATGAAAGTCATGTTAAAGAAATGAATATCAATGATGGAATTAACAGAAACGATTAAGAGGCAAAAGAATAATAAAACACTAGGACCAGATGGGCTATTTGCAGAACTTTATAAATATTTATAAGATACTTCAGACCCACCAAACAAAGTATTCTTAGAAGCGAAGGTACCAAATTCGTAGATGGAAGCAAATATTAGCCTAATTCCAAAAGAAGATTCAGACTTAATGCAGATAAAAAGCTATAGAGCCAGGGGTAGGATTCTACCAGTTAGGACTGGTTCGGGCAAACCAGTAGTTCCGGTGAGCATTTGGCCCTGCCCCTGCTCTTTCCTGTGCTTTATTTCATTGCTTTAAAGCACAGCTGATTCACATGACAGAGTGGTTTGCCGCACCTCAGCTGTTTTATTCAATGGGGCTGCAGTAGGAGATAAGAATTAGGACTGAAAATGGGATTTTTAAAAAACTTTGAGCATGGAAGTATTAAATAAAAATATGAGACAAGACAAATAAATTAAAGATATGGAAGTAAAACAGGAAAAATATAAGCTACAGGCATTCATAGATGATTTGGTTTTCATCCTGGAAACTGGACCCACATTAATAAAAAAAATAGAAGAATATGGCGAAGTTGCAGGATTTAAAATAAAGAAAAAAACCCTAAAATTTTAATTAAAATTTTTACAGATACACAGAAAAAAGATTTAATGAAGAAGATAGATATTAATATAGTCAAGAAAGTTAAATAACTAGGAATCCAACTAATGGCAAGTTGTGCAACTATTACAAAGATAATTACTATAAACTGACTCAACAAATTAAAACAGATTTGGAGAAGTGGAAAACCTTGCAATTGTTGTTGACAGGAAGAATAGCTATTATAAAAATGAACATTTTTCCAAGGCTATTATATCTGTTTCAAATACTGATAAAGCTGGAAAAATATTTTGAAGAATTAAATAAACAATATTAAGATTTATTTAGCAAGGGGAAAAAAAGCAAGAATAAGTTTGAAAATGCTGCAAGATTCTAAAAACAGAGGGAGCTTTGGGTTGCCAGATTGGGAGTTGGATTACCAGGCATAGGTATTTACATGGGTGAAAGAATGGATTGGTTTGAGGTGGAAAGGACTATTGAGACTTTGGAGGGACATGACCTCCAATTGAGTTGGCATGCCTTTTTATGGCAAGAGGAAAATAAGCTACGTAGTTATTGCAGAATAACGTTCTGCAGAATAATGTATTGCAGAATACATTACAGAAATGCATTATTATCAGTATGGGGCGAAAATTAAAGAACAACACTATTTGAAAATACCAGTCTGGCTCTCCACAATGGAGGTGCTGATTCACCCAAATGTAATTAATATGGAAAATATTACCAGATGTAAAGATATTTTGAATGAAAAGGAAGACTTAAAACTTAAGGAAGAACTGAGTAGTCAAGAGATTGATATAGCATGCATGGTAGCCACAAGTGCAGATACAATTGTTGGGGTTTGCCGGCAGCCTGTGCAGACAGCAGCAGAATCGGATAGTGAGGAAGAACAGGGACCAGTCCGGGAGTCTGGAGGACTCAGAGGGTCCTGCGTCTGACAAAGAGATGGGGCCAGGACCATCTGGGAGTTATGGGGTGACTCTGGAGCCTCCAGAATCTGGTAGCAGCGAGGCAGAAGAACAAGGGGAGCCTGTTTCCAGCACACGTGTGCCAGAGCTGCTAAAAGGCAAGAGCAGCTAAGACAAAAAGGGTGACTTGGGAGTAAGGCTTGGAGGTGATTGCCCCTCCTATAAGGTATAAAGGAAGTGCAAAGGTAGGAAAACCTTTGCAGGAAGTAACGTTATTTGCTGTGATCCATTTGGACTCTGAAAGTTCTGTGGTGAATTTGTTCTGTTTTGGTTTTAAAAGATTAATTGGGACTTTAGTTGTTGGCAGCGCTTCAAATCAGATAAGGTGCGTTCTTATTAGACGCCTTACGAAGAACTTTGGCAGACGTCCCTGGGACTAATTATAACCAGTTAAGAATCATTCCGGGCTGCGAATGATGATAATTCACAGCCAATGAACTAAAATAAGAGTTTCAGATTTTATATGTTTGTTGGTATCTCAGGAAACCTTGGTCAGAACAACGATCTCGATATGAGAAGGATGCTAAAATGCATTTTATAAAGATTCATTTTATGAAGAATTAACAGAATTAGATCAAATATTAACAGGGACAGATGAAAAGCTAATAAAGAAAATATATAGCTATTTATTAAGTGTCAAGATGGAAGGCAAGCAAGTAAAGGAGATGATAGTATGGGTTAAAATGGTTGGTTATACAATAGAATTAGATAAGTGGCAGAAACTGTGGGATAGAAATTAAAAATTAACAATGTCAGCTGCATATAAAGAAAATCTTTATATGGCATTTTGCACCCTCAAGATTGGCAAGGATGTTTAATGATATGTCTGCTAGATATTGGAAATGCCATCAGATTGGCACCTTCCTCCTTCAAGATTAGCAAAGATGCACCCTAATATGAGTCCGAATTGCTGGAAATGCAAAAAAAAGAGGGAACTTTTTTCCATATGTGGTAGTCTTGTACAGAAGCTCAAAAATATTGGCAGAAAATTAGAAATTGGCTGGAGGAAATGACAACAGAACAGATCGAATTCAAACCAGGGTCCTTTTTATTAGGGACCTTTGATAAACAAATACCAAAATAAGTGAAATATATGATAATACATATTTTGATAGCAGCCAGATTGGCTTTTGCACAATGTTGGAAACAGCCTCATGTTCCATCAGAGGAGATGATTATTCAAAAAATTTCAAGTTGTGCAGAAATGGACAAATTAACCTTGGCATTAAAAGATAAAGACACTTCAATATATTACAACAGCTGGAACTGCTGGTACAAATGGATAAATCAAAGAGATTTCACACTAAAACGCAAAAGAAGATAGGACAGAATCGTAGTAGTGATATACAGATATATATAAGGATTAAGTGTGTATAGGCATAAAATAAGGATAAAAAGGAGGTCTCACAAACTGTTGAAGATGAAAATGTTTTTAATTGTTTTCTATCTTTTTTTTTCTATTTTCTTCTTCTTTTCTTTTTCTCTCTTACATTTATGTATGTCTTGTTGATCTGTTTTAATTGTAAACCAATAAATGTATTTTTTTTAAAAAGGAAATGCCATCAGATACCGGATTTGTTTTATCATATGTAGTGGACATGCCCAAAAGCAAAAAAATATATACTGGACAAAAATACATACATGTTTGGAAAAAATGGTAAAGCAACGTATTGATTTAAAACCAGAAATACTTTTGTTGGGCATGTTACCAGATAAGTATACAATACAATACATATTTAATTTTGCATGTATTGACCAGAATTGTATTTGCACAACAATGGAAAAGTGAAGAGACCCCTACAGATGAAAACGTGATTAAAAAAATATTAGAATGTGCAGAAATAGATAGATTAACACTTATAATGAAGGAAAAGGAAGAAACTGAATACTTTTTGACTTGGGACTCATTTTATCAACGGTTAGCTGACAAAAAGCAAAGTTAGAAACATGGAACTATAAGAAAAGGAACTATGAAAAAAAGAGGCTTGTTAAAATGGATAAGCAAATATCAGTATTATTATTATGATCATTATGATAGAATGAATATCAATGTAATGAACATTGTTGTAAACACTTTGATGATTATTTCCTAAAACTATATGTACACAGACAACACAGTATAACTAATAATTGAATTATGTTATAAAATAAAAAGCTTTATGTAAAAAAGGAAAAACAAAGTCCAATTGTCTTTTCAAAAAACATGTTGTCTTTTGAAGAAACATGTTGAATACCTTTACAAAGCTGTGTGCTGCTCTGCATGCTTCCAAATAGGAACGATGAAGCACCCATTTTCCTGCTGCCATTGATGCTAAGAATTTCTCATTGCGAAGAGGCTGTCCCACAATTGTATGTGTACAGCTCAAATCAAAGCATTGCTTCTCCAGCACCACTCCCCCTAAGGAATATATTTTTGTTTTGTTATTTTAAATTAAAACGGAATTCCTTCTGTGGGAAGGAGTTATTGAGTAAAACAGTTCAAAGAAACATGATTCAAAATGTCTCTATGAGAAATGCTGAAACAGAATCAGGATACAACAATCAGGATACAAAAATTCTATGAATCACCTACCAAGTTCTTCAATTAGCTGATAATAATTAATTCGTTCCTGAGGATTAAGAGAAGAGAGCTGAAATCTGTGCATTATTGTTGGTTCTTCATTGTCTCTTTGGTCAATTTTAGTGACCTGAATATGAAATAAAGGAAAAACAATTAAAGAGTGAACAAGATGCTTTCTCATTAACA
This sequence comes from Laticauda colubrina, assembly GCA_015471245.1. Classification (NCBI taxonomy): domain Eukaryota; kingdom Metazoa; phylum Chordata; class Lepidosauria; order Squamata; family Elapidae; genus Laticauda; species Laticauda colubrina. The sequence continues at coordinate 4,265,301 of BLBF01000095.1, read as the reverse complement.
ATATCTTCCTACATAATAAATTCTTGCATTTTTAGCAAGCTATCATAAGACATAAGTTTAGAATAAGTTATCTAACTTAAATTATCACAACTACGGTTCCAGTCCTTTAAGAAGCAGATTATCAAATCCCTTTTTCACATATTTCAGTGCTATTACATTGTCATTTATTACAGTAATTACATTGCAACAACAACAACAATCATCATCATCATCATCATCATCATCATCATCATCATCATCATCATCATCATACTTTTTGTTGTCAGACATGTTCAGACTGGTCTATCAGCTATGGTCTATCTACTGAGTCCTGTCGAAGGACCTGAAATATACAGACATGAATGTTTGATAGTGTTCCAGATATCATTGCGGGATGTAAGCTGTTCGAAGTAAAACTGGTTTTTGCAATTGACTAGTGGTGAATTTGTCAATGCCAATCATGTTCAAGTAGTGCAACAGTTGTTTTGGGATTGCACTAAGGCACATATTATTATTGGGACTACCTTTGCTTGCTTCTGCCACAGTCGTTCTATTTCTATTTGGAGTCTTTATATTCTGTGATTTTCTCCATTTCTTTCCCTTCAGCTCCTGTCACACAGCACCAACGGATGGAAGGAGGATGTAAAATGGAGAAAAACACTTGCCATCCGTCGGTTAATGCGATGCATCCGTTCTGTACTCACTGCATACGTTTTTCATACTCTCTATCCATCCAGCATCCGTCTACTGACATTTCATCCGCTCAAAAAGTTTTGAGATGCACAAAACCTTTTAAGCGGAAAATGTATCAAACACGTCTGTTCTACATCCGTTGTCATCCGTTACGCGTCTACTATATCCGCTAGGCATCCGCTGCGCATCCGCACAACTCGCATCCACTCCAGCGGAAAACAGACAAAGGGAGGAAGTGAAACGGACGCGGAACGGACACGCACCGTTAGTAACACGGACATAGAAAGGATCCCCCACACCGTTGGAGCCATAGATGGCAAGCACGTGGTCTGCAAAGCTCCAGCCAAGTCGGGGTCCACTTATTTCAATTACAAGGGCTTCTTTAGCATCATCCTCTTTGCCATGGTTGATGCTGACTACAAGTTCATGTACATCAATGCTTCAGGCAACGGGTCAGCTTCAGATGCTCAGGTATACAACACCAGTCACCTCAAGGAGAGGCTGGAATGCAACCTTCCCAGATCCAGACCCCCTGCCCAACGACACATAAGATGTGCCCTACTTCATCGTGGGGGATGACACCTTCTCCCTCACAACCTACCTCATGAAGGTAGGTTACATTTCCAGATGCCTCACCCGTGAAGAGAGGATCTTCAACTACAGGCTGTCTAGGGCAAGGCGGGTGGTGGAGAACGCCTTTGGCATCCTCGCCAACAGGTTCCAGGTACTTCTCACCTCCATGCAGCATCGCCTAGAGACCGTGAGGAACATCGTGGAAGCTTGCTGCATCCTGCACAATCTCATGCGCACCCGCTACCCAGTCTTGCAGAACAGGCTCGTGGACCTCCAACAAGGCATTGGGGACATGGAGCCTGGTGCATGGGCAAAACCTGATAGATACTGTGAATGTGCAAGGCCCCAATAGAGCTTCACGTGAAGGGAAGAAGCAGCGCAACCTCTTGAAACACTGGTGCAACTCCCCAGCTGGAGCAGTGGAGTGGCAAGACAGGATGGTAGATGCTTAATGGATGCTTCCTTCAGCCTGTCTCATCACACGGATGAGATTGGGCCATGTATGTTGAGTGGGCCTACAATGAACAGGGCATTTAATAAGAGTTGTGTTTATGTTGAAATGTGTGGATCAATGATTACATTGTTATTGATAATGAAGGCCAAAGGTATGGCACCTGGGAGGGTGGACCATACAGTCCCACTATGCTTGCACTGGAGGTTTATCTATCCCACAGCTATTACCCATCCACAGGTAACAATGGATGGAATGGATGGAAAATTTTCTCGTCCGGTGTGTCCTTTTTACATACGTTTTGCATCCGTCGGCCTATGTGACAGGCCCTTTCTATTATGCTGTCTCCAGGTACTGCCACATCTACTTTTAATCTTTTTTATTGACAATATGCATTTCTTCTTAAAACTTGATCTTGTGCAACCAGAACTAGAAGCTTTTTCTTTTCTTCAACTTTCCTGCTCTTAGCCATTACCAAGACTTGATAATGACCTGTTTTCCCTGGGTTTATTTTTTCTGTATTGGCCATGTAATGCTTTGTCTTCCCATGCCTCCATTCCGTTCTTCATTTGGTCTTTCTTGTAGGCAAGTTTGGTTTCTCCAGTAGTCAGTAAGCCTTCCTCGTGTAGCAACTTTTTCTTCATTGTCCTTCAGATATTCTTCCAAAGCCCCTTTCTTCTTCAACCATCTGATGAACTTGCAACACTCCACACCCACACATTTTCCTTCATAGATAGAATCTGTTAATGATTCTTTGTCATTTTCTGGTCTTTCTATCCAGGGTTGTTGTTGTTGTTATTATTATTGTTATATTATTATTCGCACAGCCAGGCAGATATTCAGACAGGGTTTGGCATTTTTGTCTACCTATCAAGTCCTTATCAAGGACCTGGGATTGGCAAATATGGATGTTTGATGGTGTTACACACACAGGGTGGAAGCTGTTCCAAGCAAAGCTGCCTTCTGCAATTGACTGATGGCAAATTTGTCAATGCCTAGGGTGTTCAAGTGGTGCTCCAATTGTTTTGAGACTGTAGTCAAAGCGCACCTATTACTTATTGGTATTACCCTTGCTTGCCTTTGCCATAGTCGTTCTATTTCTATGTCTTTATATTTTGTTATTTTCTCCAGTTCTTTTTCTTCTCCTGAGAGCTGTTCTGAACATCCAGGGATGGGAAGTGCTCCATCTATCATTTGATAGGCTAGCTGATTTCTGAGGACACTCCTCCTCCTCCTTGGAGCTCCTCCCAAGAGTCCCCAGTTTTTGCTCAGCCTGTCATTTAGACTAGACAATTTAGTGGGGACAAGTTAGAGGGCCAAGATCTTTACTCCTGTCTCATCAGATGACACTGATTCCACCTGGTCGGAGGAAGAGGGCCAAATTGATAATGACTGGTCAGAGGATGAAGGAATGGCTCCGGAACAACTTTCTTTCATGGGGCTGTTATGGCTGCATCTGTTCAAGTCCTTGTTGTTTAAGTAAAAACACAGCACACCTTGACAACACCTCCACTCCATCAGAGCCCGACCTAAAAGAGGGTGAGTCAGATGATTTAATTTTTTCTGAACCAATCACAGAAACAGAGGTCATCCTGGTCTCAAAGATGTTCACAGATATGGTCAGACATTAGTGGGCCTCCACAGGCTCTTATCCCAATCCCACAGGGTATGATAGGAAATTTGACAATCTGGCACAGGAACTGGCTTCAGACACCAGCTGTTGAAGAACCAGTGGTGGCCCTAGCATCCACCTCTACCAAACCCAGCAAGGTGGAGAATGTGTTAAAACTGGAGGACAAGAGGATGGAGCTTGCATTCCATAAGTGGCAGCAGGTGGACGCTTGGGACATTAAGGCTACCACTTCTTCTCCAGTATATCCCTAAGGTGGCTTCATTATCTAAAATAATCTATTCCAAACACTAACATCAGAGCACATCACGATTTAGCTAAAATAGTGGCAGCCACCAAATTCTCCGTAGATGCTACCCTTAACACAGTGAAATCCTCGTCTCGGGCCATAGCTTCCCAGGTTACAGCCCATCGCCTGCTATGGCTACGCCATTAGCAAGCAGACATCAGAAACAAATGGAATCTGGCTTCAGCCCCATTTGAAGGCAACAAGCTGTTCGAATCTGTCCTAAATCCGATCCTGGTGGAGTCTTGAGATAAGAAAAGGTATTTCCCTCTCCTTTTCACAGATTTGAGGCTAGACCACAGTCCTTTCGGAGGAACTCCTTACGTACCTTCTCTCAGGTTACCTATTACCCAAGGTCCCAGAGACCTTTTGGATACAAACAGGTTCAGCAGCTTGACAGAGCAGGTTCTGGGGACTGAAACAAATGGGAAGGGCAAGGAAAACCATTTTGCGGCGCAGGAAATAGATCCTTTCGTCACCCCAAATAGTTTCCTACCTAATCACCCCATAGGAGGATGGTTGGCCCTCTTTGCCGACCAGTGGGAGTCAATTACCTCAGATGCATGAGTCTGAGAGACCATAAGATCAGGTCTCTTTCTCTCTCCACTCTACACCTTCGAACTTTTTTCTGCAATGCCCTGTCTCAAGGGATCCTTCAAAAAGGACCCTTAGGAAGATTTCAATCCAGCACAAGCTGGAGATCTATACTATTCGACCTGTACCATGGGCTCAACAAGGACAGAGATTTTATTCTCATCTATTTGTGGTCCCCAAAAGTTCAGAGGTAATGGTGAAGGACAATCCTGGATTTGAAAAGCTTGAACCAGTTTCTAATCTACAGAAGATTCAAGATGAGTTCTCTGCAATCCATCCTCATGAGTATCAGATAGGGAGACCTCCTAACCTCTATAGATTTGACAGAGGTGTACCTCCACATATGTATAAGGCACACTCATAGGAAATTCCTGCGATTCAGTTATTCTGGATGACATTATGAATATAGGGCCTTACCTTTTGGTTTATCCTCAGCCCCTCGAACATTTACTAAAATTCTAGCAGCATTGGAGGCACACCTTAGAAACAAGCCTGTCTGCATCCAGTGTTACCTGGACAACATTTTAATTCTATCATCATCCCACTGGCAGGCAATACTAGATGCTCAATCAATGATCCTGGGACTCCAGGAACATGGATTTTCCATTAATTGGGAAAAAAGTCACTTAACACCCACCACCCAATTATTACATCTGAGCACCATTATTAATACAGTGATGAAGAAAGTGTCCCTCTCCCCAGGCAGACTGTCTAGTATCAAGGAATTGGCCAGAAATATCAGAATCCTTAAATGGGTACCTTTAACCCAGTTGTTTAAATTACTAGGAAAAATGATCTCATGCATCTCTGTTGTTCCCTGGGTCCACCTTCATGCTAGAACCCTGAAATGTTTCCTGCTCACATACCAAAGATCAGGAAGCAATTCCATAACCAAAGTTGTTGTTCCATCAAGGGTTCTTCTATTATTCAATTGGTGGACTATGACAAATGTCTCCAAGGACTGTACCTTCAAGGAACCATATCAGCAGATGGTCACCACAGACACCAGTCTATTTGGATGGGGCACACACTGCCAGTCTCAAGTAGCACAGGGTTGCTGGTCCCCTATGGAAAACACATGCAGTATCAACTGGCTAGAACTGAGGGCTGCTCATCTAGCCCTCCACAAATTTCAAGCAGAGATTCAGGGACAACGTGTACTCCTCCTGACCGATGCGGCCGCAAAGGCCCACATAAATAGTCAAGGAGGCACACACTCGGTATCACTCATGAGAGAGGCAGAGACTATGGGCAGAGAGACACCCACTTTCCATCAGAGCGGAACATATCTTGGGTCAGTCCAATGGGTCCATATTTTGGGTCAGTCCAATGGGTCCATATTTTGGGTCAGTCCAATGGATCCATATCTTGGGTCAGTCCTACCAGGCAAACTGTTGAGCAGGGCCACTGTCGACCACTCTGAGTGGCGCCTGCACCCGAGACTGTTCCAGGAGATGTCACATCAGTTCGGCCAATTGATACTGGACTTCTTTGCCTTGCCCATAAATGTGCAGCTCCCGAGGTTCTTTTCAAGATTTCCAATATAAGAAGTGGAAGAAGTCAATGCTTTATGCTGCCGATGGCTTCAAGGTCTCCTATTGTTCTGACCCAAGCCTTGTTCAAATTAAACAAACACAAACTGTGTATAAAAGCAAACCTTTTTTTAATGCGGCACTGGGAATTCAATGCATTCCCAGTCAAGAGATATTTAAACCCAATTGCCCTTTCAAGGTTGCAAAAGGCTGCCAAGAATAGAAGACTAATTACTGATTAAATATCTACAGACAGAAGTTTCAAAAACAAACCGGAGTAAGCAGGGCTTCAATGAGGACTATGAGTCTAAAGAACTTCTTTGCTTCCTGCAAAGAACACATCCCCGAAGGCTGGTTTTTATCCCTTAAGGGAGGGCCATCATCTTCCAACCTTACTTCCAAGTCGCCTTTGCTGCTTCAGCTACTCTTTCCTTCGAGCAGCCATGTGCACACGTGCACTGGGCACAGGCTCCCCAAGGTCCTCTGCGTCACTGCTGCCAGACTCCACAAGCTCCGAAGGCAGCATCCCACTCTCCGATAGTCCTGGCATCATGATATCCCTGAATCACATTCAGGCCCCTTGTCTGAGTCCTCGCTATCAGTGACCTCTGCCGCCTGTACCTGCTCCCTGTGAACCATAACACCTACATGCCTTTCCTCCCCTCCCATTGATTCCCAAGGTGGTCAGGAAACTTCTGGAGGAGAAAGCAGAACTGTTGTTGGTGGCACCATACTGGTCCAGACGTCCATGGTTCGTGGATCTCAGGGATCTATCGATCACAGACCCATGGAGAATTCCACCAGATAAAGTCTCACCCACACAGGGTCCAATTCAACATCCGGACCCACAATGGCTACACCTAGCCCTATGGTGCTTGAATGGAGACTTCTGAAAGGTGAGAATCTTTCCAATAAAGTCATCCCAAAGACCCAAGTGGCCAGACGTCCGTCCATGAACCGTATATACAATGCGACCTGGAACATCTTCTGTAAGTGGTGTGACAAGGTGAAAATAGACCCCACCTCTCCATCGGTAGAGCAAATACTGGAATTTCTACAAGGTTTGGATAAAGGATTCTCACCAAACACCTTACATAGACAGGTGATGGCTTTAGTCATCAGTCATTCCCTGTGGTGACCTACGATTCCTCGCTCATCACCTGAGCATACGCAGCTTTCTCCATGGGGACACTAATCTAAGACCTCCAGTGGTCCAGATAAAGGTCCACCTGGGATCTAAACAAGGTTCTCACAGCACTCACAAAATCTTTTGAGCCTCTGAGAACCACGAGTCTCCACCTACTTACATACAAGGTGGTGTTCTTAGTAGCGATAACATCTGCAGGATAAATTTCTGAGCTAGTTGGCCTGTCGGTGAGACAAGATCTATGTATTTTTCATTCCTTTGCTTAGATCCAACCTTCATTCCCAAAATTAATTCGGCTTTCCACAGACCACATAAGTTGATACTCCCCGACTTCTGTCCTAGACCTACTCACAACCTAGAGCATCAATGGCATCTATTAGACATAAGATGGGCTCTCCGAATCTACATTGACAGGACTGCCTCATTCAGGAAGACGGAGGCCTTCTTCGTCTCCTTTCAATCTTCTACTCAAGGAAGAAAAGTCACCTCATTGACAATTGGCAGATGGCTGCAAGCCACGATTACAAAGACTTATGAAACACAATCATTGCCAGTGCTTACAGGTATTACAGCACACACAACTAGGAGTGCTGCAACATTGGTGGCTTGGTCTACCCAAGTGTCAATTGAAGAGATCTGTAGGGCGGCGATGTGGGCCTCACCGTCGCCATTCATAAGATACTATAAACTGAATGCTTTTGCTTCTGCCGAAGCAGCCTTCAGCAGACGAGTCTTACAAATGTATAGGGGACTCCAAACCAGATGGAGACCCTCCCGTAGGACATGCCAGCTTTGGTATGTCCCATGCTTGAAAGCTTGGAACAACTCTTAGGAGAAGAGGCGTTGGTTCTTACCTGACATGCCCATTCTCTGCAAGCTGCTAAGAGTATCTAGCCCCACCCAGAGTTCCTCTGGGTCTGGGTCCGATTCTGGCCAAGACCATGAGCAAAGGTGAAGCAGAATAGCGATGAACTTATCACTTTGACTTCGCCAAAACTGGTGACACTGGGAGCTCCAAGAAGAAGGAGGAGTATCCTCAGAAATCAGCTCAGCCTATCAAATGACAGATGGAACACTTCCCATGTCTGGATGCTCTTCACAGCTGGCAGAAAATGGGTGTGTCAGGTAAGAAACAACACCCCTTCTATTTTGCTGTCTCCAGGCACTGCCACATCCACTATAATGACTTTTTTGTCTTAGCATAGAAGAGAAAGAACAGGAGAAGTTATTTTATTATTAATAATTATTATTACTACAAGAGACTGACAGTATTAAAAGACAAATACAGGAGACTTCCGGTGACGTCACGGCATGGCAATGTAGGAGAACTCTGCTCCAATCTCCTACATCGGGATTTTTGTTCATGGGCAACTGTTCGAGGTGGAATCAAATCCTGGCGGGATCACCAAAGCGAGGGAGAACTCTCAGAGCCTAACCAGGAACTGCAACCACGGAGGTAAAGAAAGGAGTCCGAAGCTCAGAGCAAAAGAAGCCAGCCTGTTGAGGCTGGCCCGAAGATGCAACAGAGCAAACTTAAGAAGGATGAGGAGAGAAGAATATCGAATTTGAATCCAGGAAAGATATTGGAGGCAAAATTGCTGTTAGATTATAACTAGTGGATAATCTGGGAAAGTAAGTGGTGAATGTCTGAAATTCTGAGGCAAAAGGGGGAAAGCTGAAGTGGCGGCAGGACTGAGTTTCCTACCCCCAGCTCTGGATAAAGTAAAACTCATTTCTAAATAGGAAAGTGAAAAGGAGAGAAGAGTGATTATAGTTGGCGAAAAAAAATTTCTACTTCTAGCCATACGAACAAATCACAGAGAGTACTTTGTGGGTGGACAAGAACTCTGAAATTTTGAAATTGAATGGAGGAGTGACAGTGCAACTTGCGGTGGTGGCCATTGAGACTGGCAATTCCGGGAAGCAGAGGAAGGCAGTAGAAGTGACTGTTAGAACTGAGACCTCAATTTATTATTGGATATAACCGGAATATTAAGGCAACTACAGGAAAGTAGAAGACTGTAAATCCTTCTCTCATTCAGTGGTTTTTTTCCTTTCTTTTTCTTTTTTTCTCTTGGAACTGATTGAAGTGGCATAGATTTACTTTATATTTATTTATAGTATATATTCAAGTAACAAGAAAATAAGATTGATTTAACTTAAGTGATATTTAATCCCTTTGGATTATAGTCTATAGTTTTTTTTCTCTTCTTTATTTTACATGTATGTTGATTGAATATAGATTAATAAACTTAATATACTGATTAATATAATTATGAGTGTTAGGGATAACATTGTTCACCCTAACTGGTTTAGGTGAAATCATAACTATGAATCATAGTTAGTGTATGCAGCTTTAAATGTAAAATGGCAATTGTGGGTGTGGTTATGAAAACCATATAAAAGTAGCAAGGCTACAGCTTGCTCGCTCTCTCTCTGGCTTTGATGATCCCTGATTACTGCTTGGAAGCAAGACTGCATTGCTCGAACGGGAGAGATAACAACGGACTGATTTATGTGAACTGACAATAGGATATTCTACATGGACTTTGCTAACTGAATATCCCTGAATGGACTGACTACATGGTAAATGAATATAGGACTGTTTTTGACTATGCTATAAACTTATACTGGAATAAAACATATTCTTGATAGCACAAGCGTATCTGTTATTTTTACTGTATGTTAATAAACATACAAGCTTAGCTCACTCATTTATCTGTGTGCCTATCTGACTAACGCTGCACATTCTGTTTAGCTTGTTTACCTAACCCTGGTTGGGGAACCCAGGCTTAACACTGGTTATGGGCCCAGAGGCTGCAAAGTCAGTTTAACTAGGTTAAACAGATTTATGTAAAAAGTGAGAGTTTGTATTGTTATACATTACAGTAAACAGACAGCTGTGTTTTATTAATTATATTTTTATATCCATATAAGAAAACATGGCACAAGTCAATTTACAAAGTTTGTCCCTTATATCCAAGCTGGATGGAACAAACTATGTATCATGGTCTACAAAATGTAGTCTACTTCTACGAGGAGAAGGTCTGTGGAACAAATTGAAAATCCACCAAACGTAGAAGAATTGGGATCCAGAGGATGAGGAAGACAGACTAAAGATAGAAGAATTTAAGCATAAAAATCAACAAGCCATTTGCATAATTGCGTTAACCTTAACTGATCAACAGCTTGTTTATATCCACGGAGAGAAAACGGCTTTTGGCTGTTGGCAGAAGCTGAAGAGGATTTATGTCCGAGATAAGGTTGGTGCACACATAAATCTAACACAGAAGCTTTTCAGGACACATCTCCAAACAAATGGTAATATGCAGAGTCATTTAAAAACTATGCAAAGCATTTTTCAAGAATTAAACGAGAAAGACCTTATATTCCCTGAACAACATCAAGTTTATATAATTCTATCTTCCCTTGATGAAAGTTATGATAACTACGTAACTTCACTTGAAATTTTGCCAAAGGAAAATTTAACTTTAACTGATATAACTGGCAGATTGATTGAAGAGGCCAGAAGAAGGCATGAAAGAGATGAATTAAGGAGGGAGCAACCTCAAAAAGAAGATAATAAATCTCCTACTGCATACGCAATTAAAAAGTGCTTTAATTGTGGAGGAAGAGGACATTTGGCAAGATTTTGTAAAAAGGCAAAGCGCCAGAACCAATCAGAACACTAAAAATCATCAAAAGATAAATAAACATTTAGAGTTAGCCATGTATTCTAATGGAGCTGTAAAAAATAATTTATGGGTGGTTGACAGTGGGGCATCCCATTGTATAACAAATGATAACAAAAATTTTGTTAAAATGACCCAGAGTAAACAGCAGATATCCTTAGCCAATGGCTGGAAACTGAAAGCTAAAGGTGAAGGTATAGCATATTGTTCTTTTATAAAAGAGAATGTAAAAATGTTATATGTACCACAACTTAAGTTTAATTTAATTTCAGTTAGAATTTTGGTTAAACTAGGATATGTAGTTACATTTAAGGGAGATAACTGCTTAATTACAAAAGATGATAAGAAAATTAATGCATCTTTAAGAGATGGATTATATGTGTTAAATAATGATGGTTTAAAGGTGGCTAACACAATTTATGAAAACCAGAAACCTCATGATGAATGTATTCACTTGTTACATAGAAGGCTAGGGCATTTAAATTTTAAAATGCTTAAGAAAACTGTTGAATTGTCTAAGGGAATAAGTTTGAAACCTTGTGATAAGTATTTGCAATGTAATGCATGTAATCAAAATAAGAGCAGGGTCATACCGGCTAATAGAGTTGATGGATTTACTACTAAAGAGCCTTTAGAAGTAGTATTTGCTGATTTAATAGGTCCGAAAAAACCAAGTGTAGGAGGAGCTCGCTATATACTAAGTATAATGGATCACTATTCTAGATATGGGTTTTGCTATTTAATGAAGAGCAAAACTGAAACATATCAAAATATATTTAATTGGCTAAAATTTGCTGAAAGAAAAACCAAAAGAAAATTAGTGACTCTCATCACTGATAATGGCACTGAATTCACAAATAACAAATTTAAAAACAGAATAAAACAATTGGGGATTAAACATAAAATGTCTGCACCATATAGGCCACAACATAATGCCTTTATAGAGAGAAGAGGCCAAACATTACAATCAATGGCACAAACTATGATGTCTGATTCAGGATTACCTGACAATTTATGGGGAGAAGCAATAATGTGTGGTAATCATATATTAAATAATGTTGTTAATTCAACAACAGGTGAATTACCATTCACACTGTGGCATGGTACAAAACCTGATTTAAGTTACATGCACACATTTGGAGCACCAGCATGGGTGCATATCCCCACACAACTTAGGCACAAAGGACAGCATAGAGCAAAAAGATTGATTTTTGTAGGTTACACCTCTAATCATCGATCCTATAGATTCTGGGAACCAGGAACATCTAGAGTTTACACCAGTGCTAGTGCAAAATTCCTAGAACATGTAGGATGGAATAGATTAGAGCAAGATTTAAATAATGAAATATTTATTGAACCCTACAAAAGTCAGAAAGATGAGATTAGCTGTAAGAAGAGTCCAATTAAAGAAGAAGTCCACGAAGAGCAAATAGGACCAGAACAAGAGGAAAAAGTTGATCAGGAAGAGTTACATGATCAAGAACAATTAATAGAGGAAAGTCCACCTGCAAGTCCTATAATACCTAGACGTACTACACGTGTAACTAGACCACCTGATAGGTATCAAGCAAGTATAGTTTGCCAAGTAACAAAAGTTCCAACTAGTGTAGAAGAACTTAGGTTGTATCCTGCTAAGGATCAGGAGAATTGGCAAAAGGCAATGGAAAAAGAACTAAATTCATTAAAGGTAATGAAAGTGTAAGATGCCAAATTACCTCCAGGAGAAAAATCCATTGGGTGCAAATGGATATTTAAAGTAAAAACTGGAAATGATGGGACTGTTACCCATAAAGCTAGGTTAGTAGCTCAAGGATTTAATCAAACTGCATCTGATTACGATGAAGTTTTTGCGCCAAGCCTTAAAGCTACATCTTTAAGAACAGCATTAGTGTGGGCAGCTAAGAAAAACTATATCATTAATCATTTAGATGTAGAAACTGCTTATCTACATGCACCATTGCAGCACACTATATATTTAAGAAAACCAATTGGCATAAATAAAAATAATGTAAATAGCAATGATTGTTGGAAACTCAAAAAGAGTCTTTATGGATTAAAACAATCTGGGTTTGAGTGGAACCAATATATTGTGAAAGAGTTAAACAATATAGGTTTTAAATCTGGTTTAGCAGATCCGTGTGTATTTAAAAGAGAAAATAATGGAACGGTGTCATTATTATTGTTATTCACTGATGATATTGCTTTAATAACTAAAACTAATAATGAGGCTAATGAGATAATATCATTATTAGCCAAGAAGATAAAAATAAAGCATTTAGGTGAAATTAAAAGATATCTAGGATTGACAATAAATAAAACAAATCATGGTTTTAAAATATCTCAAGAAGATAAAATTTGCCAATTACTTAAAAATTATAAGATGGAACTTTGTAAACCGGCAAAGACTCCAATGAGTCAAGAAGTTTGCCAAATTAATGATCAAAGTCCCAAAATTGATAAGTCCATATATCAATCTTTGATTGGTAGCTTATCATATATAAGCAATTGGTCAAGGCCAGATATAGCTTATAGTGTAAATCAGCTGGCACGTTTTAATTCAGATCCAAAAGAATATCATTGGAAATCTTTAAAACGAATATTGAGATATCTGAAGGGAACTATAAACCATGCATTATATATAGAGCCAAAGGGTGATTTGAGTCTTAGTGCTTATGCAGATGCAAGTTTTGCAACTGATATAAACACTAGAAAATCAACATCTGGTATGGCTATATTATTTGGTAAGACACTGATAGGATGGAGGTCAATCAGACAACAGCATATTAGCTTATCTACAATTGAAGCTGAATTTTCATGTCTGTCATTATTATGCACTGATTTGATTTTCTACAAACAGTTGTTGTTGGACATGGGAATAACTATACAAGATCCCATTATGGTATATGAGGATAACCAATCAGCTATAAAGTTAGCTACTAGTATTGCTGTAAAAACTAGATCAAAACATACTGACCTACGATATTTGAATGTAAGAGAAGCAGTGAAGAATGAACTGATAAAACTGGTATACTGCATGTCAGAGGAAAACATAGCAGACCAATTTACAAAAGCTCAAGGAGCAACTAAGTTTAAAGAAAGTTGCGAAAAATATAATTTAAAGTTGTAAATGTTTCATAGTTATTATTGTAACCTAAATGGGGAGAATGTTAGGGATAACATTGTTCACCCTAACTGGTTTAGGTGAAATCATAACTATGAATCATAGTTAGTGTATGCAGCTTTAAATGTAAAATGGCAATTGTGGGTGTGGTTATGAAAACCACATAAAAGTAGCAAGGCTACAGCTTGCTCGCTCTCTCTCTGGCTTTGATGATCCCTGATTACTGCTTGGAAGCAAGACTGCATTGCTCGAACGGGAGAGATAACAACGGACTGATTTATGTGAACTGACAATAGGATATTCTACATGGACTTTGCTAACTGAATATCCCTGAATGGACTGACTACATGGTAAATGAATATAGGACTGTTTTTGACTATGCTATAAACTTATACTGGAATAAAACATATTCTTGATAGCACAAGCGTATCTGTTATTTTTACTGTATGTTAATAAACATACAAGCTTAGCTCACTCATTTATCTGTGTGCCTATCTGACTAACGCTGCACATTCTGTTTAGCTTGTCTACCTAACCCTGGTTGGGGAACCCAGGCTTAACAATGAGTTAATTGATTGTTCCTTCCCTCTCTTTCTCATATCCCCCTTATATTGGATACTGTGATTTACTGGAATATAAAAAGTATTAATTTTAATTTTGAACTTTTATTATATATCTAGGGAAATATTAGCTGAAATATAGTAATTAATTTGAAGAAGTGACTGGGATTATATTATTGTTATATATCTAAGTACAGCTGAGTGATTTTTTTCTTTTTTCCTTTATCTGTTAGATGATTTAAGAACTGATGAGTTATTGAACTTATTAAAACTAGGTATTGTATTAATACAAGGTGAAGGGAATATCTACAGTAATAGATGGGTTTGGGAAAATATATTTAGGATAGTGAAGGAACAACAAAGAATTATCAAAGATATGACTAGTACAATTACTACTATTACAAAAACAGGAAGAAAAATGGCATCAACAGTAACACCATCTACCCACACAGTAACATTGACCCAAAAAATGATTGAAGGGATGTTGCCACCAGAAAAATCCACAACCCAAACCAATACGCAATTGGTTCAAGCTACATTATTAACTATTCAAAGCATGATGTTGGCAATGTAGGAGTCAATGTCTAAAAATCATACAGAAAGTAAAGCAAAAAGAGAAACAATGAAAGAATTAAAAAAACGAGTTTGGAGAAATGCGAAGCAAAGTTAAGAATTTGGATGGAAACATAGGCCAGATACAGGCCAGATAACTGATTAAAATAAATGAAGAGAAGATTAAAGAGATTGAAAAATTAGCTGATCAAACGGAAAAGAAGTTGGCAGGCATGGAACAAAAAATTATGGAACAGAATAAAGAGACAAATGAGACTCTGACTCATCTCAAGATGGATAAAATCTCCTATTATCTAAGGTTCCAGAACGTAGAGGAAGAGAGGGGTGAGAATTTACCGTTGGTGATGGTGGAGATATTGGCAGAGTTTTTGAATAGAGATAAGAATGAGATGGTGAATGAGTTGGATGACATATATAGTGTACATGAGCTACACGAAATGGCAGACTACCCCGCGAAGTGCATATTAGATTTGCAAGGAGGCGAGTGAAAGATATAATTTATAGAATTACAAGAGATGAAGGAATAAAATATAAAGACAGAGAAGTGATTCTTCTAAAACAGATTCCGATAAGAGTTCGCAAGCAGAGATTGATTTCTCAGGAATTATTTAAATAAAAAAATATACCTTTTAGATGAATTATCCCAGAGGGTATCTTAGTAATATGGAAGGAGAATAGATAGTCTGATTAAAGCTCAAGAATCTTCCGATCAAATAGGAGGAATAGAGGAAGAATCGAGCAGCAGAGATGATCACGAGACCTTGAGTCAAGAAGAGTTACAACTAAGAAGCAGGGAGACAGAAAAGAGAAGGAGAGGGTGAAGAGAGGTGAAGAGATATTTTTGGAAGAGAAGAAATAGGAGTGAGGACTAGAAGTCAAACAATGAGCAAAAATACTAAGGGACAGAAGTAAGAAGGGAAATGGATAAAGGAGTGAATTTAACATCTATAAATATGAATGGATTAAATGATCCAGTTAAGAGAAAAAGAGTATTTTTTAAGTTAGAAAAACAAAGAGCTGATATGATTTGTATTCAAGAGGTTCATATTAAGACACATAATCAAGGATATTTAGTAAATAAAAAACTGGGGAAAATGTATTCAGCATTGGCGGAAGAGAAAAAAAAGAGGGGTAGTACTATATATAAAAGAGGACATAGCCTCAAAATTGATTTATAAAAATGAATTGGGAAGAATAGTAATGACAGAGGTGGTAATACAAAATAAGAAGATGTTATTAGTAGGGATATATGCCCCCAATAAAAATCAAAGTGAATTTTACAAAATTTTATATGAGAAATTAATAGAGTTTGGTAACCCAAGAATTTGTATCATAGGAGAGTACAACACAATAACAAACAATAATCAAGATTATGCCTGTGAACAAAGACAATATAAGAAACAGAATACACTGCCTAAAAAATTTCTAGAGATGGTTGAAGAATTAGAACTTGTAGATGTGTGGAGGAAGAGAAACCCAGGAATATCACAGTTCACTTTCTACTCCAGCCCACACAAATCATGGTCCAGGATAGATATGGCTTGGGTAGTGAGTTATGCAAGGAGATTCAAGATATAAAGATTTTGGCTAATATGATTTTGGCTGATAGAGAAAATGGAAAATAAGCAAATGGAAAACCTGGGGGACAAGCAAATTAGAAATGAATTAGCGCTAGTTAGACATGAAATGAATATTTTAGATCAAGAGGAATTAATAAAAGAATTATTACAGATTAGATATAATCCAAGAATAATAATAGATAGAATATTATGAAAAACATCCAGGAAACCAAGTAGCCTTGGTCTTCCTGGATGCTCAAAAGGCTTTCGATAATTTAAATTGGGATTTTATGAAGAAGCTGATTAACTTCATGGACTTTGGAAGTAATTTTGTAAAAATGTTAAATGCAATTTATGGTACACAAAAGGCTAACGTATTATTAAATGGAGAAATTACTAAATCATTAAAGATAAGGAAGGGTGTTAGACAGGGATGCCCTCTTTCACCTCTGCTTTTCATAACAATTTTAGAAACTTTGTTGGATAGAATTAGATCAAATAAAGAAATTAAAGGAACCAAAATTAAAAGTCAAGAGTATAAATTACAGGCCTTTGCAGATGATATGTTTTTTGTTATAAAATAGACTCAGGACCAGCTTTACTAAATGAAATAGATAAATTCGGTAAACTAGCAGGATTAAAAATTAATAAGGAAAAGACTAAATGCTGGTTAAAAATTTACCAAATAGTAAACAAAAAAAATTGGAAGAAAAGATGGGATTACAAATTGTAAATAAGATCAAATATTTAGGCATCTGGTTAAGAGCTTGAACATTAAATCTGTGGGAGGAAAACTACACCAAATTACTAAAACAGATTGAAAAGGATTTGGAAAATTGGAATAAGATGCAAATTTCATTATTAGGCAGAATAGCAATAATCAAAATGAATGTTTTACCCAAAATACTATATCTGTTTGAAATAATTCCAATATTTTTGGATAATTTTTTTTAAAAAAAATAATAAAATTGTGATGAAATTTATCTGGGCAAAGAAAAAAATGAGAATTTAAAAAATATTTACAAGATAACAAAAGCAGAGGTGGATTTGGACTCTCTGCCTGGGAGATCTATTATAAAACGGCAGCATTAGTATGAATAAAAGATTGGATCAATTTGAGAAACAATAGAATTTTAAAATTGGAGGGCCACGACTTACAATTAGGGTGGCATGCATTTTTGTGGAACCTGAATAGCCAAAACAATCTATACTTTTATATACAGGTATTCCGAAAGCCATTGATTAAAATTTGGGCCGATATTAGAAGAATTATATTATACCAAAATATAATATAGATATTATACCAAAATTCCGAGGTGGTTTTCAACAATGGAGGCAATGTTCCACTTAAATACGATGGATATTAGTAAAAAACTGAAGTATTATCAAATATTAGATAAAGAGGGAAGAATTAAAACGATACAGGAACTTGAAGCACTAGGGATAGTCATTGATAATTGGTCATATTTCCAAATAAAATTGAGATATAATAAAGACGTAAGGGAATATGGAATTGAAGTAAAAGATACGCATTTTGACAAAATACTTTCAAGTCCTGAGAAAGGGTTGATTTCTAAATTATATAATTACTTATTTGGACATGAAATGGCTGAGAGAATCGTGAAAGGACCTATGTTAGCCTGGGAAAAATTTTTTGGCTACAGTATAGATCTGGATGACTGGGAAGAAATTTGGCAAAAAAAATCTCATATTAACTAAATCAGTGGCACATAAGGAGAATCTGTACAAAATGATGTATAGATGGCATCTGGCACCCTTTAGATTGGCCAAAATATTTCCGACAGCAAACCCATACTGTTGGAAATGTAAAGGGAAATTTGGTACTTATTTTCATTTATGGTGGAACTCTCCTAAGACAAAGAAATATTAATTAAAAATAAAAGAGTGGATAGATGAAATTATAGAGTGTGGGCCGGAGTGGAAACCGGAACTGTTCCTGTTGGGAATGATTAAAGGGGATTATACCCCTAAAGTAAGATATCTGACCATCCATTTATTGACAGCGGCACGGATTTCATTGGCACAATATTGGAAGAATCCAAGTGCACCACCGATACATATTACTATTCAAAAAACGTATGAGCGTGCCCAATTGGAGAGGCTCACACTCAAAATCAATGGGAAGAAGGACAGATTATTTTAGGATATGGGATAAATGGTACAATTGGGTAGACTATAAAGGGAAAACACATAAATGAAGGCAAGAAACAAATTATATTCAGCTGTCTATATGAAATGTATAAGAATAACAAAGGTGTTAAATACTCTTTTCTTCTACATTATTATTAGCATTATATATTCACTATATCTTTTTATTTATTATTTAAAAATTATGAATGTATTATTAATTAATAAATAGTTATAAACCAACGAGAAGATTAGTAGAGTATTGCGAATTACTTAGTGATTAAGATGTGATAGTAAATGGAAATATAAGAAGCATCAGTAATGACTATTATGAAATTTGATATCAATTGTAAAGAGGAATGTGTTATGTATACACTATTTGTTTTGTATTTTTTAATTTGTATGTTTTTAATTTTTGTAAATAAAGTTTAAAATCTTAAAAATAAAAAAAATAAAAATAAAAGACAAATACACATTAGATCAAAGAGTTTTATGGATCATAAGCCATGTCACCATAAAAGTTTATAATATAATCATTTGTAATAAGTCTACGTGCTACTAGACTATTGTTTTGCATGCAATAGATTAACAGAATTATATTTTGGAAATTATTTATTTTACTTAGTAAAATCTGTGCAGACAACTGAAATCAAGATTATGGCCTGCACCTATGGAGAAAGGAGGATTTTTTTGCACCATCGTTATACTAGCAAAGATGATCAACTCAATTCCAATTTCTAGTTTCTTAATCAAGAACAAAAAGTCAGAAATGGTCAACTGCAATTAAATATAATATTAGTCTTAGCTGCTATTAATATTTATTAAAATTTTTGATGTTTAATTTAGGGTTTTCTTTGGACTTTGCAGCATTGGCAAGATCTTACTTTCCCCAGGCTGATAAGCCAAGAAGAGAACTTAAATTGATCAATTTGATGAAAAGCCTGTTCTACTGTCTTCCAGGTGATTTTTCATAAAGATTTTAGCAAATTGTATCATTGGTCTACCTGGGGGAATAAGAGAACTAAATTTATAGCCAGTTCAAATTCCATGAAGTTTACCAATTATTTTAACTAAGAGTCACAATTTACTTTCTATCTGGTTTTGATGTCTTCATTACTCTTTTGCAAATGGAAGAAATTACAAGATTGAAAGTAACTGCTGGGAAACTACAGAAGTGAACATTTTTTCTGTTTTGTACTTCTATCTATAATTTAAGATTGTCTTACTGGCAGCTCCTAAGAACACTTCAGACTAGAGATACATTTTCTCAATTTATGTGTTCCACTATATATCCGTTTACCATGATAGAACATAAATCTCCTTTTGGCTGAGAAGAGACGGGAGGATTTGCCAATGGAAAAGCGATGGCAGGAGCCAATGGAGTTGGGATCAGATTATCTTCTTTTCTTGGCATTTCTGGATTTCTAATTAGAAGACTTGCAACCTCCACTGAATCCATTTTCGTTGAATCATTAATCCCTTAAATCAGAAAAATGTTAGTGCATGATTTTTCATATTTGATTAAATTGAACAGTTTAATGAATAAAAGCAAACAAAAATGGACCAGTAATAAAGGAGCATAATTTAAACCTGAATACTGAAAAACAAATTTCACATGAGTCATTTCCAATATTCCAAGACAGCCATCTACTTAACTGTTAGGTAACAATTTCAATGTAAATGTGATTTTCTCCTGAATAAACATTAAGGCAACAACTCTAGCTTTATTTACACATAGAATAACAATATTTACAATATAAATTTAATCTCAAACTATAAAATGAACTATAAAATGACATTGCGTTAATTCAAACAAGTTACAAAAACATGTTTTAAATTCTATTTCAGACTTAGAACAAATTTCTGAATCCAAACATTTTGCATGAGAAAAGATTTCAAATTCAAGACTATAAAAACATAAAATTAATAAAAAAAATCCCTCCAGGCAGAGATTTATTAAAAATAATAAAGCATTTAAAGTGCTCATTTAAGAATAACAAGAAACAATCCATATAATCTTCATTATGTGACTCTTTGCTTTTGTATATAAATTTTAGAAGCTCCACAAGCTGTCAAGCAGTAATGTACCTAATTCAGCCCAGATATCTTCCATGTCATAAATGATGAAGGAAGCTAAAACGTACAATGTTTTTTTTAATACAGATTCTCATGCGATAATGAAATTCAAACTTAAATGCTGAAATCCCATTCTGCCATTTATGCTGCAACTTACCCATTTCAATAATTTCTGTATCATTTAAAAACTTTCTAAGTGAAAGTTCTCCAGGGAGCACTGCAGTAGTTTGAATTTGTTCTAAATACTGTGAAGGACTGTTAGGCCACTGCAGGTTGCTGACAAGCCTTGCTCTCTCCTCTCTTGCTGTAGGATCATCCCAAATTATCTGTTCATTCTGCGATGGCTCAGTATTGACATCAGTTGCTCCATGATGTGACTGCCTGAGACATGAGGATATACAACGTGTTAGAAAAAAATGAGGGCATAACTGTTTAGTAATTTTCCTAAAATTACAACCCGGAAATCTTAAGATATTCTAGCTACTATATTATTTATTCATTTATTTGTTTAATTTATATTGCCACCTATTTGCCCATGGAGACTTGAGGCAGCTTACACAATGTAAAACCATATTTAAAACAAAAAATTAAAATTAAAAAATTAAAAACTAACAAAAAAGAATCAAATAAATTAGCGAAGTATAATAGAACAAAATTTGGGAAAACAAAAAACAAAAGCAAAACCCCAAAAAACAACTCCCATCCCCCACCCCAACGACAGCAGATCAACTAGCCATTTGATGGGTTCCGTCCGTCTGGGTTCCCCAGGCCCGCTGGCAAAACCAGGTCTTTAGTGCCTTTTAGAAGAATACTAGAGTGGAGGCCATTCTAATCTCTGGGGGAATGATATTCCAGAGAGAAGGAGCCACCACGGAGAAGGCCCTTCTGGGTCCCGTAAGGTGTATCTCCCTCAGAGGTGGGACCTGCAACATTCCCTGCCTCCTTGCTCTAATGGGTCAAGTAGATATGATTGGCAAGAGATGTTTCCTCAGATAATCCAGATCCAAGCCATGAAGGACTTTAAAGGTGACAACCAGCACCTTGAACTGCACCTGAAAGCAAAATGGCAACCAAGGCAGCTCCTGCAGGAGAACATGTGCACACTGGGATCTACACAAAACCATGCGGGCCACTGCATTTTGCACCAACTGGAACTTCTGGATGCTCTTCAAGTTCAGCCCATGTAGAGCATGTTAATAATCAAGGTGGGAAGTGAATGAGTGACTGATCCAGGAAAGGGTGTAACTGGTGCACAACCTGCACTTGCACAAAGCCCTCCTGGCCACGACTGCCACCTGTTCTTCAAACAGGAATCGTGAGTCCAGCAAAACCCTAGATTATGTACAGGATCTGTTTGGGGTAGTGCTACCCCATCCAAGACTAAAGGTGGTAATTCTCCCTGAGCCAACGAACCCCACACCCAGAGCCACTCGGTCTTGCAAGGGTTTAGTTTCAACCCATTGCTCCCCATCCAGCCCCTAACAACCTCAAGGCACAGCAACACTTAACTCATCACGGGCCGAGACATACAGCTGAGTATCATCAGCATATTGATGATACCTCAGTCCACGGTAACAGATGATCTCACCCAGCGGCTTCATATAAATGTTGAATAGGAGTGGAGAGAGTACCGAGCCCTGCGGAACCTGTTAAAGCAGCAGGTGAAGGTTGGATCCCTCCCCTCCTATCAACACTGAGAGCGGCCGCAGAGGAAGGAAGTGAACCAAGACAGCACAAGGCCTCCCACTCCTATCCCCCAAAGCTGCCCCAGGAGAATCCCATGGCCAATGGTATCAAAAACTGCTGAGGTCAAAAAGAGCAAGGAGGGACGCATTACCCCCATCTTGCTCCTGCCAGAGATCATCCAAAAGTGCAAACAATGCTGTTTCTATCCCAAATCCAGGCCTGAATCCTGACTGGTAAGGATCAAGATAATCCGTTTCATCCAGAAACCTCTGGAGCTGCTGCACGACCATCTTCTTCACAACCTTCCCCAAAAAGGGAAGATTGGAGACGGGTCGGAAATTATCCAACTGGGTGGAGTCCAGCGATGGTTTCTTAAAAAGAGAGCAGACCACAGCCTCCTTAAAGTGCTGGGATATCGTCCCCTCCTGTAGAGAAGCATTAATCACTGCCAGAGTCCACCCACCTGTCATCTCCTGGGAAGCTTTCACAAGCTAGGAAGGACATGGGTCTAAAATACAGATGCTTACACGCATACACCCTAGGATCTTGTCCTCTTCCTCAGGAGCAACAGGATCAAACCGTTCCCAGATAACAGGCCAGAACCTGCCTCAGAAGCTTCCACCAGATCAGCAACCATGCCGGCATCTAACTGGGAATGAAGTCGAGCGATTTTGTCTTCCAAAAAATCCACAAATTCCTCAGTGTGCCCCTTCAGGTGGACCTCATTGTTCTCCTTCCTTAGCAGGAGACGGCTCACCTTAAAGAGGGTAGCTGGGCGATCATCTGCAGACGCAATTAGTGTGGAGAAGTATTTACACTTCACAGGGTAGGCTTTACTAGCAGCTCTTACCCGTGTTCGATCGAGTTCATCTCCTATCTTCTGCCAGCGGTGCTTTAGATGTCTCCTCATGAGTTTCATCCCTCTCAGTTCTTCTGTATACCACGGGGCACAGAGAGGTCTACAGGTGAGGAGAGGTCACAAGGGTGCAATCCTATCCAGAGCCTCAGTTCTATTCCAAGCAGTGACTAAGAGCTCAGCTGGACTGCATAACAGATCTGCAGTTATAACCCCAGCTCCTTCTGGAACTATCTGGGTCCATTACTCAATGGGGGGGGACCAATCTAATAGGTATTGCCTCCCTGTGGGGGGATGCAGTTTTTGAGAAACTCATTGCCACCAGACTGTGATCTGACCATGACAAGGAGACTAAGGACAGGTTTATCAATTCCAGGTCAAATAGACACTGCTCCGGCAAGAACACCAAATCAGGAGTATGATCACTATTACTAGTCGG
This sequence comes from Laticauda colubrina, assembly GCA_015471245.1. Taxonomy (NCBI): domain Eukaryota; kingdom Metazoa; phylum Chordata; class Lepidosauria; order Squamata; family Elapidae; genus Laticauda; species Laticauda colubrina. The sequence goes on along the minus strand of BLBF01000095.1, from coordinate 4,241,706 downwards.
GCTCTGGGTAATCTGGGAAAGACCCATGGAAGTCATGGTTTCTATGAAATCTCGAGCTACTCCGATCCCAGAGAAGGCAGGTTGAAATCCCCCAGAACTATAAGCCTGGGGAATTCCACCACCAGCCTTGCAGCGAGGTCCAGGAGCCCAGGTAGGGAAGCTGCCACGAAGCAGAGAGGCTGGTATAGCAGCAGCAATCCCACCTGACCCCTTGAGCCCAATCTAAAAAAAAGGGTCTCACAGCCAGGGACTTGCTGAATAGTGCTTCTGGAGGCTACTAGAGATTCTCTGATAACAACAGCCACAGCTGCTCCCCGGCCCTGAGGTCTAGACTGGTGCCATGCTTGATAACCCACTGGGCACATTTCTACAAGAGGAATGCCTCCCTCTGGGCCCAGCCAGGTCTCAGTTATACAAGCAGATCAGCCTTCTCTTTGAAGATCAAATCGGCAATAAGGCGAGCGATATTGCAAGCTGATCTCACATTTAAAGCGGCAGTTTAAGACCAGGACCACCACAAATCTGCTGACCAGGAAAATGAGCTGAGTGCAATGGTGCAGAACACGAGATCGGTACTAAAGACCAAGGTCGCGTTCCCCGTGCCTGCCCTCTCCCTTGTTTCCCATATCTCCTGTTACCCGACACCACTGAAATAGGATGCCTTCCTCTGCCTTCCCTGAGAACCATTCAATTCCCCATCTCCAATATAGTAGGTACCTTAAAGCTTCTAAAATTTTACTGCGGCCATTACGAGCAGAACGGGGTCCATCTGGAGTTGCTGGAGAATTCTCAAAACCATTCCGAGAGTTCCTTTGTCCTTGCAACTTTGCTAATGATGTGGCAGTCATAATTTCTTGGAGCTGCTTCTGAAAGTTTTCCCTCATTTCCAATGTCTGTGTTAAAACTTAGGTACAAAAAAAGAATCAATAAAGAAATTATTACAATCAAAACACACCTGTGGCCTTGTATTAAAAAAATAGAAGTTTTTATGTCACACTTTTCCCATTCCACATTTTAAAAACTTTTAAAACTCTATGAAAAATTCTAATACCTAGTAATTGGGGCCAAATACATAAAAAAGTTACCTCCTTTTGGTTCATGCTCCTTTTGTTCAACCTCATTTATTTGATCAATAATAACTTTTTTTGTATCATTATCATTCACTGAATTATTCTGAAATAATTGAATAACAAAACAAATCAATAAAAAAATTACATACAAAAAGTTATGGGTAAAACCTTAAATAAAACACCGTAGGCATCAGAAACATTGGAATAGAATAGTTTGATTTTTTTCAGAAAACTTCAGCAATGTGAGGATGTATGTATGTACACATAGCTTCTAACTTAAAACAGATCTGTTATAATAGTAATATATCATTACCAGGTTCAGGATTTAGAAACATTTTATTCGTTCAATCTTACTTAGGATGATAGAGCCCAAAATGTTCTATATGCAAAGCACTGTTTGATTGGAGTATAAAATTGTAAACATTTTAAAAATTAAGGTTATACATTATAATAATGATATTCTGATTATTTCTATTATACTATAGCAAGCAATGTTCTTAAAGTTTGCTATTATTTTAGAACTAATATGAATGAAAGCAAATCAAAATATCATTAGTTATTTATAAATACAGATTAATATTATCAAACTGAATGGAAGAATAGAATGAACAAAAATATACTTTGTCTCCTTTCCCTTCTTTTCCAGCAACATCAAGCCTTCGTGAAAACCTGTCATCTTCCACACTGCTAATATTCAAACTCATTTTAGGATTATATGTATGAGGATAAAGAGATTCAGCTAGTCGCTTGGATTCTTGTGCACTCTGGAAATTAAAAAAAAGTCAGATAAAAAAATTAATACCACTACTTTTGAACAATAAATGCATAAATATTAATGCTAATAAATATTTTCTTTTTTCCTACCTAATAGATAATAAACAAAAGATTACTTTGTTTACTTATAAAAAGTTCCAGTAAAGATGAATTACTTAGTGTCCTAGATCACAGCCTCAAACCTTTTGGGGACCAGAGACCAGTCCCATGAAGAGGTTTTTTTGCAGACCAGAGAGAGAGTGGTTTTGTGTCCTGCCTGTATCCCGCTGATGGGACTTTGCTTATATATACAGCCCACTTTTTGGCATGCTGTGTACTGATGCCAGTCTTCGGACCAGTCGGCCCCTGACTTACATAATTATTAATCAAAGCTCACTTCATCAGATGCATGAGATTAGAAAAGTAAGAGGTAGTCACAAAGTGATGAAATGCCAGAAGAAATAATTTATTTCACTTCTGATTCCATCTTTCCAGACATATCTTTTGGGGGAAGGGAAAGCAAAAATAAAAAAATATTAATCGCATGACATCATCATCTCCATCTCCACCACCACTACTGTTAGAATGGGGATGGACAAATCATGGCCCTTACTTTAAAAGAGACATAAACATAGGCACACATAGAAAGAAGCCGTACTGTATGAGTCTTTAAAACAAAGAAATGGAAAAGAGAAAATATTCTTTCTTTTGAAGGAAAATGGCACGGGAAGCATATTATAAAATCTCCATTCAGAGGTGATATTTGCTGGTTCTCCGAACTACTCAAAATTTCTGCTACTGGTTCTCCAAAACTGATCAGAACCTGCTGAATATCACCTTTGCCCCTCCCCCCAAAAAGAAAGGTGAGTGTTGGTGATAGGAGATTCTATTCTAAAAGGAACAGAACCAGCCATTTGCAGATCAGATATTTTATGTAGGGAAGTATGTTGTCTTCCTGGAGCAAAAATCAAAGATGTGGCTGAGAACCTAACCAAAATAATTAGGCCAACAGATTATTACACTTTCCTCCTCCTTCACAATGGGGTGAATGACACAACAAAGAACCTTAGTGTAATATTGAGAGATTATAAGCAATTAGGCAACAAAGTTAAGGAGCTAGGAGCACAAGTGGTGTTCTCATCAGTACTCCCAATGAAAGGGTAACACCCATTGAGGGGAAAAAGAATTATAGAAATAAACCACTGGCTAAAGGATTGGTGTCACCAAGAAAACTTTGGTTTCCTGGACCATGGATGCATTGTCTTTATGAAGGACTCTTGGTAAGGGATGGGCTGCATCTCACAAAACAGAGAAAAATGTATTCAGAAGATTGCTCGAACTCATCAAAAGGGCTTTAAACTAAAATTGTAGGGTGAGGGTGACCCAATCTTTTGAATCTCTAGAAAACAAAACCAATCATAAATCTAAGGAAAACAAATCAAACAATGAGGTAAGGAAGATGAAAAAAAAATTCAAATAACAACTAGGAAATGCAGGAAACATACCCTTGGACAAGCATAACAGTCTTAAATGCTTATATACAAATACTCGGGGAACAAATACTTGGGGAACAAACAGGGTAAACTAGAAGCAATAGTAGACAAGGGCAGGTATGACATACTTGCCATTACAGAAACCTGGTGGGACCAAACCCATGACTGGAATGTACTAATAGGTGGATATAAATTGTTCAAAAGAAAGATCAACAAGAAAAGGAGGTGGAGTTGCACTACATGTAAGAAGTCACTACATATCTACAGAAATGCACATGATCAAAGATAAAATCCCTCCAGAATGTATATGGGTGAATATAAAAGAAAAAGTGACATTGTCATAGGTGTATATTATAGGCCACCCAACCAATCAGAAGAAATGGATGAACTCTTTGCCAACCAGTTAACGAATATATGTAGGATGCATACCACAGTAGTAATGGGAGACTTTAACTATCCAAATATCAACTGGGAGACTAACTCTGCAGCAAGTAGGAGACTAAATGTATAAACAGAAGCACAGAATCAAGATCACATGAAGTATTTATAAAATTCTAATAAGGCCATACCTGAAATACTGCAACCAATTTTGGTTACCACACTACAAAAAAGATGTTGAGACTTTCAAAAAGTTCTAAGAAGAGCCAACTAAGATGATCAAAGCCCTGGAGACTAAAAATATGAAAAATAGCTGCAGGATTTGGGTTTGGTTAGTCTAAAGAAAATAAGTATTGGGGGTGACATGACAGCAGTATTCCAGTATTTGAAGGGTGACACAAAGAAGGAGTAAAATTATTCTCCAAAGCACTAAAGAGCAGGATAAGAAACAATGGTTAGAAACTATCAAAGAGAGAAGCAACCTGGAATTAAGGAGAAATTTCTTAGCAGTGAGGACAATTAACCAGTGAAACAGTGTCAAACCTGAATTTAGTCTGGTAGTGGAATCGTATGAATTCAGTTTGACACACTTGAGAAATGGAGGGGGAGAGAACTGAGGTGGATGAAGCTCCAGTCAAAACAACATAGCTGAGTGATGGATCAGCTGCATTCCAACTGCTGCTTGGACAGAGAAATTTGCCAGGAAACTATTTTATATCCTGGTTGGACAATGTGACTTATTGTTTTGAAAAAATGAGAACCTTCTAATTATAATGATGTGGAAACCCGGGAAATCTTCTGTACTGTCTTCCATCAGTTTGTGCTAAGATGTGTAATTAGAATAAAATCATTTTTTTATGAATTAGAATGCCTCTGGGTTCATTTTATGATGATTGCATTACTTGGAACCTGACAAACAGCTTGCCTCCAGAAATCATGAGAAATTAGGAAGAATCTACAGTCACTTATCTGAAATGGTATAGGTTCTCTTGATTGAACAGGGGGCTGGACTAGATGACCTCCAAGGTGCCTTCCAGATCATTCTAGTCTAGATTTATTAGGAAATCAGCAACAAAGCAAAAGGTGTGCTGAAAAGTATTTATTTGGAAATCCCTAAAACATTTACTATAAATCAGTGGTTCTCAATCTGTGGGTTGCGACCCCTTTGGGGGGTTGAACGACCCTTTCACAGGGGTCGCCTAAGACCATCGTAAAACACATATTTTCGATGGTCTTAGAAACCGAGCCATAATTTTATGTTTGGGGGTCACCACAACATGAGGAACTGTATTAAAGGGGCACAGCATTAGGAAGGTTGAGAACCACTGCTATAAATAGTAAATATACTGAATAACAACATCTACAGAATTTAGGAATTATTCTGACATACAATAGTTGATTGTCAGATTATAGATTAGATAGGATAATTAACTCCTCTTCTAGGATGAAGGCATCAAAAGAAAAAAATTGTCTCTTGGGAACAAATATAGGATTTTATCTGAATTGAATTATTCTATAGTCTAACGATATAGAAACTGGTATTACAAACAACAAAGAACAAAATCACAGAAAGGCGTGTTATGAATTTCAGAAGAAACTGCATGGACACACACACATACAAAACAGCTCTGGTTATTACCATTAGTGTTTCCTATTAGAAACAATGCAACAGACACATAAAGAACTATCTTCTGAATGGAGTTTGGGAATACATAACCAGAATAAGTTATCCAACAGTTTAGATGTATCCTGGATTGAACATGTGAAATTCTGGACATCTTATAGTCAAAGACCCTTTATACAAGATACTTGAAAATACCTCAGTCTGAACTAAACCCAGAGAAAGCAGGATATCTGTCTTTATATAGTCAGGTTAACTCACATGGAACATCTGAAGTAAAATATATTTTGATATTAATTCCTCAGTTGAATGTAAATTATTCTTGAGTTTTTAGTTCCCCAATATGCATTCAATCCATGAAGCACAAAAATAAAATAACGGAGCTGTGGGAAAGTCTAGATTTTTCTCCTTAAGCAAGTAAGAACAAGTTATAGCTAATTAAAGAAATACAATGTCAAATAAATTTTAATTTCTCCATCCTATATCTCTATATGAAACCACTGAATGAGGTCATCCAATACCATGGGATGAGGTATCATTAATATGCTAATTTAACTCAACTTTACATCTCCATTCATGGTGATCCAAATTATGCTACAGCTGCTCTCTTGCAGTGCCTAGAGCAGTGATGGTTAACCTTTTTGGTGCCAAATGCCCAAAGTACCCGTGTGAATGCATGCGTGCATACCCCAATCCCCAAAATGCGAGAGCCCCCTACACATGCACCCCATCCTGCGCATGTGCGCACATTCCCTGTGCATGTGCCCCACCCCCCACTTTGGCTTCCAGGTTGATGTAGGAGGCTTTTCAGGTCCAAAATGGGGCACAAGGGGACCTCATGATCTCCACAATTTCTCCCCCCAGCGTGCCCTAACTTTCTCCTGCATTTCTGCCTCCTGTGCCTTCCCCAATCTCCAGTTTCCACCCCCCAGCATGCCCTAGCTTTCTCCTGCATTTCTGCCACCCATGTGTTCCCCAATCTTCACAGGTTCCCCCCCAGCGTGCCCTTTCTCCTGCATTCCTGCCATGGAGAGGCACCTGTGGAAATCGGGGAAGGCACCGGAGGCAGGAATCCAGAAGAAAGCTAGGGCGCGCTGGGGGAAGAAAGGTAGGGCATGCAGGGATGGAGGAACTTTGGAGATCAGGGAAGACCCTGCTCCTGCACATACGAAGCAGAGATCCTAAGACCAGCTGGCCAGCGGGAGGCATGTGTGCATGCACGGTGGAGCTGTGCTGGGGCAACAGCTGACATGATTGCAGAGGGCTCTGGGTTCCACCTGTGGCCACACGCTTGCCATAGGCTATGGGTATCTATATAGCTGTGGATTCAAAAGACTTTGGGATTTGGGAGTTTATCATTTTCAATTCTGGATGGGGTTGCACGGGGGAGAGGGTTCTCTTAGATTCACAACACCTGTTTGAAGTGTAGTTGGCAGTCGTGACTTAGAGTCTTTGCATAACTATGTGCCAGTTGAGTCAATTTCGTGAGCAGGGGTGGGATATGACAGGGTTAACTACTGGTTCGGGATTTACAAGGTTCGGTGATTTATTATGTGCTTCCCTGCATGCTGCGAGCGGACACCTGTAAATCATCGCCTGTAAATCATCATCAGCACGCTGCATGTAGAGAAGTAGTCTTTGAAACAGCCTTCTTTTCCTGCTTTTTAAAATGCATCTGTGCCTCGTTCGGCAGCTGAAGTTGAAAAATCAGGAAATAAAGATCAGGTAAGAGCCTGGGTGGGCAAAAACATGAGCAGACATAGAACCGGTTCTATGTCTGCTGCTTTTCAGAATTACCAGTTCTACAGAGGTGGACAGAACTGGTAGAAACCCAGTCCGATTGTGAGGGTCTGTGTGCAGTCACCCACACCCTGGTCATCCTTGAAGAGTATTGAGAATCTTTAACTGTTACAGAATGCAGTGGTACAGAAATTCTAGAGGCCCCATCAGGTGGCAAATGTAATACTGCTGTTATGTGACCTGCACTAGTTGCCAATTTGCCTCCTGGGTGTTCAATTGAACCTTTAAAGGAAAACTGAAGGTGTTCAATTGGACCATTACCTTTAAAGCTCTTTATGGTATGGGTTCAGGGTATCTGAAGAGCTGTCTCACCTCAATGGGACTAGCTATCCCACTTGTGCCAGGAAAAGAGGCCAATTGCAGATGTTGTCTGGCAAGGGGTCCAGAAGAGCCTCTGAGAGAAGATCCCCATGTTGCCCATCCTCTTGTTTTAATCCTTAATTTTAAATGCTTTGTATTATCTGTTTTTACCTTTTTATTATATTTTAAGCTGCCCAGAGTTGCTGTATCACTGAGAAGGCTAGCATAAATTTTAATAATAATAAATAAAATAAACATTTTCTTTAGCATCAGAAAGGATATCCCTACCTCCAAGAGCCAATGCTCTGAAACAATGTATATGTCTCTTTCTTTAGCAGATTTGTATTCCCGGTTGTTATCATACTGTCTTCCCTGATAGATTAAATGTGTTACAGTTTCATCAAAACACCACCTAGAATAAATGCAAACAATCAACACTTGTTAACACTTGTTAATTTAGAAGAAGAAAATTAGTTTGCACATAGCAAAATTCACCTAGATAGCAAATATTTCTGTTATAATAAATTTAGTCATTACCTGTTTACATATATTGAATTTTTTCTTAATAATATTCTGATACACAAGGATATAGAAATAAAAATCCACATAGTAGAACCTCTGACCGTAATCTGTTCTATGACTTTGATCACAACCCAATTTTGTTCTGACCAGAAATGACACTGATAGCACATGCACGTGCAAAAAAAAAAAGCGCGTAAGGGGAAATCGTCATGGCTGTGTTTGATTACTATCCAAGTATTTGTTCGCAACTAGATGAAAAAGTTTTGCGAAATTTTTGGTCATCACCCGATTTGGTCGTGGTCAGGTGTTTTCGGGACCAGAGGTTCTCCTGTACAGTCCTTAACAATTTGAATTGTTACTTCCTGTCCTGGATGTTTAAGCAGAGTTGATATTCTCCAAGTTGCATATACAGTATTATATATTGTTAGGACAAAAGAAGCATACATTTTGTCGCATTGCCTACCTTTTAGAAGAGGGTCTCCCCAGAGAGAGACAATGCCTTCTCTCCCACAGTTCTGAAAGCCCTTAAGACCTGGCTCTGATTCCCAGTGTGTTTATGAGGTCCTGATATGGTTTGCTATTTTTATTATTATTTTAGTCTGTGCTGCCAGCATTGTTTGTATATTTTGTAAGCCAATTAGAATATATTAGAGAGGACAATTACAATAAATAAATTTATATATATACTGTGTTTATATATATATATAATTGTTTTCTTAAGTTTTCGTGGGTACTTACATGTATGGTATTCAGCTTTGTTCGAGTATTTTCCCACATCATCATAGTTGTGCTTTTAAAGTTGTAGCAACATTTCGGCAGAATCTCATCTGCCATCATCAGGCTTCTGTATTGCGTTCGTCTGTGAGTCAGACTTTTACAGTTGTTTCAGTTTTAAATTTGGGGCTAGCCTACTGCTGTGCCAGAATGGTTTTTTTCTTCTTCTTGATTGGTTGGGAGTCTTGGTCTGTGTTTATTGGTATTGGAGTTTGCTGTGTTTTGCTTGATTGGTGTTTCTAATATCTTCTATCAGTTTTGTGGCTTTTTTTTAATGTGTGTGTCTTGATTGGCTGGCAACATTGTGTTCCTGTATTGGAGGCTTTTAGTGAAGCTTGGCTCTGAGTAAATGGATAGCTATCATTTGTTAGAAAGCTAGGTTTCATCTGGGTGCCTGGTTGGGGTGTGTTTGAGCTGGAGGTATCGGGGGGGGGGGAATCTGTTTGTGCCCAGGTGTTTGCCTGGCTTGTGGTGTGGAGAGTTTTTTGTTTGTGAGGGCAGGCTTCCAAATAATTGACAGTCTGGTGGAATCATCTCTTCTATTCATGCTTTCAGTCTTTTTTCAATCTCTATGGCTTCTCTGATAATTCTGTGGCTGGAGTTTTTTATAGTGGCTAGGGTTTTGGTGCCATTGAACTCGATGCTATGACCTGTTGCTTTCATGTGTTGGACTCGTGAGGAAGTGTGTTCCAGCTTTTTTACTGCATTTTTGTGTTCATCCAGGCGGGTACTTATTCTTCTATTGGTCTGTCCAATGTATGTGGCCGGGCATGATGCACAGGGGACTTCATATATGCCTTGGTTTTCCAGGTCAATTTTATCTTTGGGGTTTCTAAGGATAGCTGCTATTTTTCTCTCTGCTTTGAAGGCAGTCTTGATGTGATGCCTGTGTAGTATCTTACTGATTTGGTCTGTAGTACCACTATGTAGGGCAGGACAGCTGTTCCATAGGTCTATTCATCTTCTAGGTTTTCATTATGTCCCACTGTGTTTTTGTGGATCAAGCCGGTGATTTTGCTTTTGTGGAAGCCGTTGGCTGTGAGTACTTTAGTCAGGGTGCATAGTTCAGTCTTTATGTGTCTTGTCTGCCAGACGTTTGGTTCTAGCAATTAGTGTTTTGGCCATGGAGTTTATCTGTGCTGGGTGGTGGATTGGGTGTTGTTTTCTTCTGGTGTATGGTGTGTCCTAGTGTGCCATCTGTTTTTTTTGGGTCTTGTGCTGTAATCTCCTGGGTCGTTGGCTGTGTTGCAACATCCTGGGGTTTTGTGGTGTAACCTCCTGAGTTCTGTGATATCCTGAGCAGGTGGCTGTGATGTGACATTCCGGGTTTTGGGTTGGCTCAGAGTTTGAGGCCTGGATATGTGTTCATGGCATGTGTCCATTTGCTTGGTTTGGGGATCGAGGTGTGTGGCAGCTGGTGATGGCAGCCGTGGTCTGGTTTCTGGATGGTGGTTGTCTTTCGTCTATGGGATGGGTTTGGGTTTGAGTCTGCTAAGGGAGAATGTGGTGGTGTCATGTGTTGTTTTGGGTCCGGTGTTGGTTTTTGTGGCTGGGACTTGTTTGTTGATAAGGGCTAGTTTCCAGATGTCTGGTAGGTGGGAGGCATTGTCCTGTTTGTTCATGTTCGCATACACCATTGTTCAAGGACAATTTACACTTAATGTAAAATTGAATGTAATTGAATGTAATATGAATAAATTATATTCAATAAAATTGAATGTTAATTGAATGTAATATGAATAAATGTAAATGTTAACATTTTAGTTGTATAAATATTAATATTAATATATATTCAGTAATACTATATTATACATTATATAATTCCAATGTTTCCATGTTTCTTTCTGCAGCCATCATTAAAATATTTCATAAAATTGATTTCAATATTATATAGTCCATTTGAATTTCTAGAGCTATTAAAATTGAAATCTACAGTAATTCTAACAATGATTTCATTGCTATATATTTAGCTTACACCTGCATATACCTGTAATCAGCTCCAAGAGATGCAGCAATAGCATTCAGTTCACTCTGCTTTTTACTGAGCTTCTTACTGACGCAGATGACAACGTCCGCTAAAGGTTTTGATTCTTCTTCCTGATCAAGTTAGGAAAAATATTGGAACACTTGAGTTTTCAACATTTCCAAATTTCCACATTCATTTGTTTATACAACTCTTAAAAAAGTTAATATTTAAGGGAAGTGAAGTGATACATTTAATTCTTTCTTTCAATAAAATAGCTCCATTTTGCTTAGTTAAAAAAAGTTACCTCCAAATAAAAATGACACTGCTAGCTATCACAACAACGCGCTCAGATGAACTGGATGACATCACTAGAGAAAGAATAAATAAAACTCAAAGTCTTGTGTCAGTAGTATCATATAACTAGCTATCAGTTACTCTAAATTCTTTCTTTTGGTGAAAGAGTAAGCTCCTCTTGAGGAAGACTGCCCTTAAGAAAAAGGCTAGTAATAAAATGAATTGGATCCTCAGAATTGAGAGGCCCCATTCCTAAATTACTCATCAGAATGTAAAATCTTACACTATGTGGTTTACATATACATTTTTGAAATGTCTCAAGAGCATCCTTCACTAATTTCAGAATTCTTAACAAAAACTGCCTTGTTATTTTTCATAACTAAGCTCTGCTAATTTCAATTCAGGTATAATTAAGGATAAAAAAATCCTTGGTTTTATTTTTAAATGACATTACAAAGTGATGTCACACCCTCAGATCATTGAAGCATACACAATGTTGCCCATTCAGTTCATATTATGATGCAATAAAGATTTACTTTAAAAAAAAACTGCTCGACATGATTTGAAGATTATAATGATTCAAAGGTTTGAAAATTAACACTTCTCCAACACAAAAATTTCAGCAATATAGCAAAAAAATCTGTAATTATGCAAGCTGAAGCTCCATACATCAGGTCAGCACAAATCTAAAAAAAGCCTCCATAATAAATTATATTTTTCTTTTCCCAGTTCTATGTCTATGCTTACTTCTGAGATTTCCAATGAAGGTATGGCAAACTGAAAAGTTCTGCAAAAGCAGAGCTGATGACGACAGCAAAAACTAAGGAGCCAGTGAATTCTTCTCCAAATAATAAATGGATGGGAGATGTGCTCCGGACAGTTACTCCTCACAAGACTACAGGACAGTGGTATTCCATTTCTAAGTATTGGACCCATTTTGCTCACACTATGGCAGAGCCTTTTAAAGGACACCTCACTGTCAGGATATTAGCAGTTATCCCAATTAAATTATGAGTCTAATTGTCTTCAGAAATTGCCTATTAACTATTCTAAATCTATATCAGCAATTCCAGATAAACCAGACAGGACAGACAACTAGATGAGTTATTTTATTGTAAAGCTATATTAACAACCTTTCAAGTCTAAAAGTACAAAATTTCCCTCTGCCATTTTTAACTGTTTGACCCCTTAGGGTGGGTCATTGCTAAGTGGATGACCGTTAAGCCATTGGGGATCCCTCTCTTGTCTGATTGTGTCCTAGGCAGCATTCCTTTCCCCTCTTCTCCAAGGTCATTCCCATGTTCCAAGTTATTAGAATTATTAACCTATCGGAATGACAGATTTAAAAAGTCTTCATGGGGTGAATTTATCTTTGTCTCTTAAAAGAAAAAAATTATTAAAAGCTTAGAAATGAAAGGGTTTGAAGAGCAAAAAGATACAAAAGATTTTTGTTAGGAATGATAGTCACCTAACAGTTGGTTGGCAATATATAAACCAGGATAGTTAATACTGTTGTATCTTTAAGAGAGTGCTATAATTGTGATTGGCTGAGGTTCCTCCGACGGCCATAAGATGGAGCCAGAAACCTGGTTTGTTCTCTTCTTTTGTTGCCTTTTGCCTGATCGTTGTTCTGCTTGGATTGCTGCGAGTCTTGCAAAAGTTATCAAACTCTGTTTACTGAACTTTGTTTATGATACTGGATTTCATTTTTTGATTATTCCTGGACTGATTTTATTGAATGCTACCTGCTTTAACCATGTATGATTTGCACTGTTTGTTGGACTTTGTTTACCCATTTACAGGAAGTAAAATCTACATTTTACTATTCAGTGTATCTTGTATGCTGGTTGTGTGTTACTCCTCATCACTTTCACTACGTTTCCCTGAGTGCACTCATTTCTCCTAACGGGGAATACCTGAACAATTTTGATTTAAGAAAGTTATAAATGGAATAAGGACCAAGATAAATTTGGAAGACTTTTACTATAAGATTTTGGAACTAATTATAAAAAAACTTGTGACAGATTTATTCTGATTGCAAGTCAAAAGACAAGTGATTATTTAGAAATTAGGCAGTAGAGGGGAGATTTTAAGCAGAAAAAAAATTAAGTCTGATATCAATTAACACTAGGAATAATATAGAACATTATGAAATCCAAATTATTAAAGAAAATTTTTGAAGAACAAAGCCAAAAATTAGTAACTACAAAAGCAGCACGATCAATAATGATGCCTATTTCTACCGGGTCTTATTTTCTTAGACACCAGAAAAAAAGGCTAAGCCGTCTTTTTGAGAGGTGTCTTAATTCCCCCCCCCCATGCACCTCACCTACCCACCAAGTTGCTTGTTTGGTGGACAAAAGAAACGCCCCTTGCCTGTCTACCAGGCCGTTTCTATAGGGTTGAAAGAAGTTATTTCTCAAGCTTAGCACAGGCTGAGGGAAGAATGGCAGGCAGGAAAATTATCCCTCCACATTTTCCTCTCGTTCTCCAAAAAGCTTCTATTGCAAAACTTTAGCATTCAGAATGGAGGCTTTTTGGAAAACGACAGGAAAATGGGGAAGGGAATTTCCTGTCTGCAATCCATTCCTCAAGCTCCCTCTCCCTCCCCATTTTCCTGCCTTTCGCAAAAATGGCAACACTCCAAGCCTTCGGCATATTCCAGGACCCTGCAAGGCTTGTTGTAGTGTTGCACATTCAAGCACTGGCATTACTGTGAGGTTCATCACATTGGCACAGCCTCTTCAAGCACGACCCTGCAAAGATTGCTGTGCCATTGTATGTGTGAGCGCCAGCATCGCTGCCAGTTTGGATACACTGGCATAGCCTCTCATAGCAGGTTGCCAGCTGCACCGGTGTGATGAAGCTCACGAGGTGCTGCCATTCATGAGTGCAACACCACAACAAGCCTTACAAGGTCTTGCACCAAGAGGAATGGATAACAGGCAGAAAAATTCCCCTCCCCATTTTCCTGCCTTTTATGAAAACGGCTTCACTCCGAGTCTTCAGTGTCTCCCAGGATTGCAACGCTGAAGGCTCCCTTCCGAACCTTCAGCGTTGCAATCCTGGGCGACACAGAGGCTCGGAATGTCTCTGCTTCAGTGCAGAATGATTTTTGCTCCTCTCTGCAGCCGAACAGTTGCCTCCCCCCATGCCCACGCCACCACTCATGCCTGCCATGCCCATCCCCTGGGCTTATTTTCAGGGTAGAGGTAATATTAGCTCCCCCCAAAACTTAGGACTGACTTATTATTGGGGTGGATCATTTTTTCTGAGAAACACAGTACAAATAGTCTATATATAAAAGAATGACATAATGAAGGAATGACATAAGTGGAACAAATTTATCTGATAAAATAAAAGTATGGAATGTGGAACTAAATATGAGAGGACAAGAGAATGGTTTTAAAAAGAACGCTGCAGGGGTGCCAAACTCAATTTTGGGGCTGCACCAGGGTTGGGCTTGACCTCAAAGGGCTGGGGGCAGTGCATGGCCATAGTGGACATGGCACAGGATGTGGGAAGGCACCTGTGGTGGCCAAGTGCTAAGGCAGACTTCCCTGAGACTCTCCTTCACTCTCATTATACAGCTAATCCTCAAGTTACAAATGAAATAGAGCCTGCCAATTACATTTATAACCCGAGGATTCATTTGATTGAATAACATTAAATGAACATGATCACTCCCTGCTTTCCCCAGTGCATTTAATAATCGAATGCGCAGGTTATTAAATGCACATGACGTATCTCAGAGTGAGGAAGAGAATGCGGGGCCTAGTGCTGCAGCAGGCCATCCAAGGCCTCCCCCCATCCAGAGATACATGATCCCCTGTGGTCCCCACAATTGCTTCTCCCCCATCCTGTTCCATCAGGTCTCCACAGATTGGGCCTGTTTTGCTAGCTTCCCAGATTGCACTTACTGCTGCTCACCTCATTTCCCATGGATTACTTACTTTTTGAAGATCTTCAGAGTTCCAGAAGAGATTGACCCAGTGGCAGAGAAACCAAAGTGTTTTATTCAGATGATGGTGAAGCTGTAAGAACATGAAATCTAAGGAAAACATTTTCACCAGCTTCTGAATAAAAAGACTTTGCCTTGGGGCCATGTGGCCAGCAGGCCTCTGGTAGTAGAAAAGGCTTGGACTAGAGCACAGCAGCCTCCTGCTTCAGGGATTGAGGCAGCATAGCAGCCAATCAATGAGGAGCTTAATTCCATTGTCTCATTGGGCTGAACTGCAAGCCCTTTTTTGATTGGCTGCCATGTTCCAATCCTTGAAGCTGCTCATTCAAACTAGCCAATCAGAAGCAAGAGGGAGGCTGCTTGTCACTGGAGAGACTGGGCCCAAATTAAGCCTGCAGGCCCTCATGGCACAGAAAGCGGTATTTTATTTAGAAAGAGAAAATCTGTTTTCCTTACATCTCACGTTCTTACAGCTTCATGGGTTTCTGAATAAAAGGCTTTGACTTCGCTGTCACGTCGGTCAGCCTCTCCTGGAGCTCTTTGAAAAGTAAGTACAGTAAAGCCATGGTAATGGGGTGGGGAGGGCTGGATGCAGCTCAGAGAGGCTCCATTTTTGCTTATATTATGCCTAGGGAGGTCTCCAGAAGCCCAAACAGAGTCTCGAAGGGCTGGACTCAGCCCACGGAAGCTCCGTTTTGGCCAACAATGGGCCGTGGAAGGCCTTTGGCTGGACTCAGCCCACGGAAGCTCCGTTTTGGCCAACAATGGGCCGTGGAAGGCCTTTGGAGGCCCCCATGACCCGTTTTTGCCAGCAGAGTGCTGCGGGAAGCTACCCAGCCCAGCCCAAAAATCAATAGGCGCTACTGGAGGCATCACAGGCTGGTCCTTTGTTATTTCCAGGCCGGCCTCACAGGCCAGATCTAAGCACCCCATGGACCTTGCGTTTGACACCCCTGCATTATTATCTGGAAATAAAAGCAAACTCCACTCCCTTCTAGTACTGATGATGTTACCTAGTTTGATAATGAAACATCTTCAAGAAAACCATCAAGCTCAGAGATCACCAAGGACCTCATAGTTCAACCTTGGGTTACAAATATTATCTTCTATTTATAAATACTTTTTGGTTAGAGCAGGGATGTCAAACTCAAGGCCTGTGGGCCAAATCTGGCCTTCTGGGTGCTTAGATCTGGCCTGCAGGGGCATCTTGGAACCAGCAAAGGGCCGGTCTGTGGTGCCTCTGCCAGCTAAAATGGAGCTCTGGAAAGCCACATTATATTATAATGAGAGGAGGGAGACTCTGAGGAAAGTCCTGCCCTAGCACTTTGACACCACAGGTGCCCCCCAACACAAGCAACATCAAGCTGGCCATCCCCATCCCATCCGCCTGATTTCAAACACAATCCTGATACGGCCCTCAATGAAATTGAGTTTGACACCCCTGGGTTAGGGAGACTTAGAGCCTGCCTTATATGAGATGGCTCCCAGTGGATTTCATTCTAAATTTTGATATGATTTCTGTAAACAAGGAATATAGAATTATAATGGCTGAGTTTTTGATCGTTCACACATAAAAAAAAAATACGAAGCTACTTCCATTTTGCAGGGCTTCGGCGACAGGCAGGAATCAGCGATCGTGCGTGGTTTCTGCCTGGGCTCGCCGCCGGAGCACCCCGAGCCAGCTGGCTTCGGGGCTAAGCCACCCCGTAGAGGTTGGTGAAGATGGGGGAGACTCCAGCAGGGTTGAGGAAAGCTGCATCTTTCCTCCCCAGCTGGCTAAACTCCTTTTTCTGAAGGTGGCAGAGCGGCGGTCAGAAATGGCCGCCTCAGAGAAACCCTCATCCGGAAAAGAACGTGCAGGAGGAAGAAAGTGCTGAAGTGAAAGTTTTGGCTGACCGGGATAAGAAGAAACAATTAAGATATCCTGGAACTTAAATCCTAAAAAAAAAAACCCAAAAGATACATTGCTCCCAAAGAAGACTCAGAAGCAGCGAATGAAAGTGAAAAGGGAAAGTGGTTTTTTTTTTCACTCTCCTTTCTTACGTTGACAGCGAAGAGATGAATGAGAAATCGGAAAAATCTGCTTTGGCATCAACATGTATTTAAACTGGAAAATTTAATGCCAAGGGGATAATAAAGATTTCTGAATATAAAAGGCAAAAAAAAAAAAAAAGAGAAAGAAAATTTTATTTTGCTATAAGTGGGAAGGGAGAGGAAGAGAATGAGAAAAGGATTTGGAAGGAGGAGATAGCCTGGAATCTAAAGGCCCTGTCCCACTGGCCGATGGACGCAAAACGTATGCATAAAGGACACAGCGGATGAGCAAAATTTCGGGGATGGCTCCATCCGTTGTCATCCGCTCCAAAAAGTGGTGAAAATTTGCATAAACAGAACGGAAAAGAACGGATGTGGGTAGTATGTAGCAGGGATGTTAAATGGATGTTCATAGGAAGCCTAGTGGATTTATATCGGATGCAAACCGTTCACTGCACATCCTTTCTATTTCCATGCTACTAACGCTGTGTAGATGTTCCGTGTACTTTTTGTTTCCTCCCTCTTTCCGTTTTCAGCTGCAACAGATGTGAGTTGCAAGGATGCCCAGAGGATGCAGAGAGGATACAGTGGACATTTAACGGATGATAAATGGACATAGAACTTTTGTTGCTCAGATGTCACAGATTTACATCGTACACAGCGGAAAGTTCATCCGTTCACAAAGTTTTGTGCAGCTCAAAATTTCTTGCGCAGATGAAATCTCAGTGGACGG
Organism: Laticauda colubrina; assembly: GCA_015471245.1. NCBI lineage: Eukaryota > Metazoa > Chordata > Lepidosauria > Squamata > Elapidae > Laticauda > Laticauda colubrina. The sequence goes on along the minus strand of BLBF01000095.1, from coordinate 4,224,007 downwards.
ATGCTCGAGTGATAGAGCGTATGAAACACGTACGCAGTGAGTACACAACGGATGCATCGCGTTTTCCAACGGATGGCAAGTGTTTTTCTCCGTTTTACATCCTCTTTGCATCCGTTGGTGCAGAAGGACATGGGCTTAAAGTTTAATTTTAACACGATTGCTAAAAGATACATTTTATCTGGAACTTTTTAACAAAATATTAACCCCAGGAAGAGAAAGTGAAAAAAGGAAGAAAGTGTAAAATGAAATAGCTTGTGTGTATTTGGAATGTTTGGTGACTTTGGGACTCTTGGAATTATATTGGAAGGAATAAAAATACTCAGGTGGTTGTTTTAAAAGAAGAAGAAAAAAAAAACCCAATGCCATCACTTATGGACGAATTAAAAATAGAATTTAAAAAATATAAAGAAGAAAAAGAAGGGAAGGGCTCTCTTGGTTCCGTTTTTCAATTCTTAGAAATGGCAATTGTTACCTACGAGAAACTGCAAGAAAAGACTACGCAACAAGAAGATTGGGACAAAGAAGAAGCCATCTTTAACGAACAAGTAAGTTTACTTGGGGAAGAAAGGGGAAAGAGGGGAAAGAGAATGGAGAATTTGAGACCTAAAAAAACAACCAAAAAAGAGAAAAATAAAGTGAAAAGTGGATATAATGGGAGAAAGCAACAGAAAAAGGGAATACAGAAAAGGGAAATTGAGGTGGAGAGACAGGGGGGTAAAAAGAGCAGAGAGAAGAAGCAAAGGAAGAGGGAAGAGAAGAGAAGCTACAAGGGTGTGAAGTAAGATGTAAAGAAACAGGACTTATTTAGAGATAATGAGTAAAAATTTAACTGAAAAAGGGATTCTGCAGGTACATATGATTGTATTGTTATATTTGTATTTAGAAATAATATTAGAAGATTGGAAACAATGTATGATTCAGTGAAAAATTTCTGAATAAAATAAATGGAATGAATTAAATGAGATAATTAATTTAGAAAGTAATGGGAACATTTTAAGGACATAAATGTTTTAAAATGCAAGTGAAGTGCTAGGGAAGTAATCATGGAAAGTTTGTAAGCATTCCTATAGAAGCATGATACCTTTTTGAAAAGTAATGTGTTAAATGTTTAAAATTTAAATGAATATTAATATTAACGATAGAATTGAATGGGTATGGATCATTGTTCTAATTATATTATATATTTACACTTTTTTTTTTCTTTTTCTCTTAAAATGTAGTGTTTAGCTTTAATGTACTACGCAGAATCCGAATAGAAGTTACGTTTTATATTAAGTGTTATAATTTTAGGGGAAAGATATAAAGGCGTCATACTCCAATTAGTGACTACAGGAGGAATTTTGTTTAAGGAGAAAAGGTAATAGCTGAAATAGGACAGATAAAGAATATAAATATAATGATCTGATTCGAGATGAAACAAATAAAAATAAAATTAAGAAAGTTAAAAGAGGGGAGAAGCCATATAGAAAATGTAGAATGGCAATAAGATATGGAATGGTATATATAAAAGTGAGTATGAATTTGAATTGGTGTCTGTACAAAGAGATGTAACCTGGGATCAGACTGCTTTAAGAAAAGAGGTTTTATGTTTTCATGTTTTGTGTTGTGTTTGTCAATGTTTGTTTTTAAAAATCAATTAATTTTTTTTCTTCAAAAAAAAATATTAAAATTGGTAAGAATTTAGATTTGCGCTAAAGGATATTGTGGGCTTGAACTTAATAATAATATAATATGATAGGGAAAGTTGATTAATATAATATGAATGTAAATTTATATTCAAGAGGAAAAGATTATATATATCATGCACAAGAATTATGTACTAATTGATACATTGTACAATTGAAAGATTTTGTTGTTTTATGTTTGTAGTTGTCTATGTTTGTTGTTAAAAATTTAAAAAAAAAATTAAAAAAAACTATGAAGCTAAGGGATAAACAAATAAAAAACAGATTTGAAAAAAGAAGAGGCTCAGGAAAAAAGAGTGAAAGTGTAAGAAAGAAAGAAGAAAAGAAAGAAAACCGAAAAAGAATGACTTCCAACTTTCTTTGGTACATTATCAACCTCTTGTTCTAAGATTAACATTTGTCTACATTATTTCCATAATCCCATATCTAATCATCAAAGCCCAAGATCAACTTTTAATTTCAGTTTTTCACAAAAAGTCCAGTAATAGTTCATATCGCTTTAATAACTATTTTTAAGAAAAACCACAAGTGATTTATTTAATTGCACCAAAGTCTAAATAAAACAGGAATGGAAAATCCTAAACTCTAATCAAGACCTATGCTTCTCAATTTTGGCTACTTTAAGATGCATGAACTTCAATCCCAGAATTCCCCAGGCAGCAGAAAGTTCGCCCATTTTAAACTTGCCATGACTGAAAAAACGCTGATCAACAGAGAGGGATTTTTCCATTCCTTTTTTACTGGTTCTTACTTACCTATGAGCAATCATAATGCAAAATCCTCATTCCCACTCCACCCCAGAGCAATATCCTAATGCAAAATCCTCACCCCCCCACACTCAGAATAATCATAATGCAAAATCCTCACTCCCACCCTATCTCAGAGTAAACATAATGCAAAATCCTCACTCCCACTCCATCCAGAGCAATCATAATTCAAAATCCTCACTTACCCCACTCCATCCCAGAGTAAACATAATGCAAAAGCTTCACTGTCACTCCACCCCAGAGCAATCAAAAGTGTAAAATCCTCACCCCACCTCAGAATAACCACAATTCCTTCACCAGCCCGCTTTCCACATTCTCCTGCATACAGGGCAACAAAAGAACATGAAACTACCATTTTTAAAAAAAAAAAAAAAAAAAGTGCAATAAGACCTTCCAACTTCTCAGAGGAAAAAGATCTTGCAAAGTTAGAAGGCCCATGAGCCTTGAGTTTGATATCCTCGCTATAAAGGATTACTGGAAAATTGCAACAAAATATCTTAGTTTAACCTTGAACCTTTAACCTTAAGTTTACAACCTATACTTTTTCAGAGTTTTAATCTTTAATTGTAAGATGTTTTCTCTTAAATTATTCTTTATCCCAGGGGTATCAAATCCAAGGCATTTAGATCTGTCCCACAGAGCCAGCCTGGAAATAGAAAAGGACCGGCCTGCAGAATCTCTGCTAGTGCCCCCCCCGCACAGCCCATTTTTGGCCTGGACAGATTACTGCAGCACTCAGCCAGCCAAAACAGGAAGCAGGGGCCTCCGGACACCTTCCCTGGCCCGTTGCTGGCCGAAATGGGGCCTCTGTGGGCCAGGTCCAACCCTCCGACGCTCTGTTTGGGCCTCCAGATGCATCCTCTGGCCTGTTACAGGCTGAAATGGAACCTCCATGGGTCACATCTGGCCCTCCCCACCCTATTTCCCATGGCTTTACAATACTTACTTTTGGAAGAGCTCCAGAAGAGGCTGACCCACATGGCAGAGAAGTCAAAAGTCTTTTATTCTGAAGCCCATGGAGCTGCTGCCTCAATCCCTGAACCTGTCCTTTAGTAGAAAATGGCAGGAGGCCTTTTCTACTACCAGAGACCTACTGGCCACATGGCCCCAAGCCAAAGTCCTTTACTCAGAAACTAGCCCCGCATGCTCTTCCTCACTCTGAGATACTTCATGTGCATTTAATGATCTGTGCATTTAAGTAACAAATGCACTGGGGAAAGCAGGGAGTGATCATATTTATTTAATGTGTTTTAATCAAATGAATCATGTTACAAATGTAATTGGCAAGCTCTGTTACATTCGTAATTTGAGGATTACCTGTATGTGAGTGTCTCAGGGAAATCCTGCCTGAGCACTTGGCCCCCCACAAGTCCTGTGCCATGCCCACCATGGCAACACCCCCAGGAATGCCCCACCCCTAATTTGATACCCCTGCTTTATAGACTTTTTGCTGATTGCTGATAGAGAAATTCGAAGGCTGATACCTTATGGATTTTTTTATGTATAAGGGATGGGATATAAGATAAAGATATATTTATGTCACCTTATGGGGTTGAAGCATTAATAAGTTGTTTTTCTTTGTCATTAAAAAAAATGAAATCATTTTATATATTTCTTTTTTTATATATTATAGACTATTTTATTCTTTCTTTCTATTCTCTTTTTCCATTTGGTTTTTATTAGTATTTAATATTCTAATTAAAATTTTTAATAAAAATTATATTTGAAGAGGGTTCTGTATAAAATAGTTTACTCCAAATCCTCGATTGTGATTGGCTACAAAAGCCGGCATAGGGATTGGTTCACTAGGAACCAATCCAAAAGAGCTGCCAAAAGGCGGCAAAACCAAGTAACCGTCATTGGCTACAAGCCGGCAGGCAAGCCATATATAAAGGCTGCCGCGGCAAGAGCCAAACTGTTCCGTTTTCACTTAACTGTTGAAATAAAGACTTTTACTGTTGGAACCCGGTCTATCTCACGTTTTTCCGGACGGAACACTGGCGACGAGGATGGGATCGTCCTAAAATGTGAGACTGTGCACACGGCGAACTGAAACCCAGGCTTGAAGCAATGGCCGGAAATAATGCACCGCCCGCACCCTTCAATCCCAATAAAGAAGATTGGGAATCCTACGCAGACCGTTTCCAAATGTATTTAGAAAGTAACGAGATGGAAGAGATCTCAGACCAGTGTAAGAGGGCTGTCTTCTTAACGCATTGCAGACCAACGGTATTCAAAATGGCCAAGGCATTGGCGAAGCCCAGAGACGTAAAACAAATGACCTGGCCTGAACTACAGCGAATGTTGAAGGCTCATTACACACCAGTGGTGTCAAATCTCATCAAACGGCACAAATTCTACCTAAGGGAACAAAAAGGCGAGACCATCGCTGACTTTGTGGCAGCCCTTCAACAACTGGGGGGAGCATGTGAGTTCCTGAACTTAGATGAAGCCATGCGAGATCGAGTAGTATTGGGTTTAAAAGACTCTAATTTACAAAGTAAATTGCTAAATAAACCCAACATAACCATGGCTGAAGCAATCGCAGAAGCCACAGCTGCAGAAGCCGCGAAAAAGTCAGTGGCCACCATGAAACAAATGAACCCGAAAAACAACGAAATGAGCCTAACCAGAGGGAAGAATCAATTTCCCGCCACCACACACCATGAAGATTTTGACATGACATCAGAATCCGGAGAGGAAGACGATGAGGTCCACCACCTATACGCCAACAAAAAAGGCGTGAAAAAAGAAAGTGGCGGGAATGCACCGGTTGCGGAGGAAACCACCCTCGAGCCAATTGCAGATTCCTTGATGCCATCTGCAGAGCTTGTAAGAAAAGGGGACACATCAAGGTCTGTAGGAATCAAAAAAATAACAGCCCTAACAGACGCAGTAACTCTCCCCCACAAGCTGAATCAAAACAAGCCAAGAGAAAGTGGGAGCGCAACAAACGAGCCAGTAACCGAGAAAAGACCCATCAAACTGTCACTATCAGAAGCGCTCAGACGGAAAGCAGAAAAAAAGTTACAATTATCGTAAAAATTGAAGGCAGCCCCTGTGAGATGGAGGTCTATTCAGGGTCCTTCCTGTCAATGGTGTCATGGGACACAATCAGACAACTGGTCCCAAATATCAGACTAAAAGAGCTCCAGAAACAAAAATTAACTCTGAATCCCTGTGGTAGGTCTAGGACATTTCCGAGTCGCTTACAAGCAGCATGTCGAAGTCCTGCCTCTGACAATAGTCGACCGAGACCGACCCAGCCTCCTGGGCATCGAATGGTTCGCACCATTGGGCATCAGAATGACCGGAGTAGACCGAGTGGCCGCAACCGACTGGGAAGAAAACCTGATCCACGAGTTCCAGGATGTTTTTGATGGCTCCCTAGGCAGGTATTGGGGGACCCCAATTTCCTTTAGCTTAGACCCCCAGGTAGCCCCAAGAAGATTAAAGGCCGGACGAGTTCCCTTCGTATTAAAAGCAAAAATAGAGGAACAATTGAATAAATTAATTGACCAAGGGGTTTTGGAACCTATTGACCATGTTAAATGGGAGACGCCAATAGTAACACCGGTTAAACCTGACGGGTCGGTACGCATCTGCGGAGACTACAAGACCACCCTGAACCATGAGCTGCAACAAAGCGCATACCCGGTGACAGTCGTACAACATTTGCTACACTCACTCGGGGGAGGAAAATTTTTTGCTAAACTAGATCTAGCACAAGCTTACCAACAGCTTCCAGTAGTCCCCTTAACGGCTGAGGCACAGACAACAGTGACTCACAAAGGGGCATTCAAGTGTAACAGACTTCAGTTTGAAGTGAGTGTGGCCCCAGGGGTTTTCCAAAGCCTCATGGAACGTTTATTAAATGGAATAAAAGGGGTTGTACCATATTTTGACGACGTCCTGATTTCGGCTAAAGATACAACCCAACTAGAAAAAAGACTAAGAAATGTACTAACAAAATTTAGAGAATCCGGTCTGAAAGTTAAAAAAGAAAAATGCTGTTTAATGACTGATCGCGTCGAATTTCTGGGCTACTTAATTGACGGAGAGGGTATACACCCTACTGAAAAAAAAGTCAAAGCCATTAAAGACGTACCACAGCAAAAAAACAAAACGGAATTGCAGGCATTTTGGGGTCTAATAAATTTCTATAACGTATTCCTCCCGCACAAAGCAACAATAGCAGAACCATTACACAGTTTGCTGGATAAGAAAACTAATTGGACTTGGGGTCATAGAGAACAAAAAGCATTCCAGAAAATAAAAAATTTATTAACATCAAACACCGTTCTTATCCAGTTTAGTAACACACTTCCATTGACGGTAACCTGCGACGTCTCACCATTTGGAGTCGGTGCCATCCTGAGCCACCAATTGCTAGATGGGAAAGAGGCACCCGTCGCTTATTACTCAAAGACTCTGTCTAAAACAGAACGTAACTATAGTCAACTAGACAGAGAAGCCCTGGCAATCGTCGCCGGAGTGAAATGTTTTCATGAATACCTTTATGGAAGAACATTTTTGATTGTAACGGACCATAAACCGTTGCTAGGAATTCTGGCAGGAAACAAGCCTACACCGAATATTTTATCCCCGCGGATGACTAGATGATCAGAATTCCTTGCAGCATACACTTACACATTGACACATGGGAAGCAAATCTCCCATGCAGACGCATTAAGCAGAGCACCGCTGCCGACGACGGAGGAAGACCCAGCGCCAACAATGACCACCCTGCAAATAGAAACATGCCCTGAACTACCAATATCTGCGAACGATGTTGCCAGAGCCACCGCAAAGGACCCAGTGACTGCCCGCATATTAAACTGGGTTGGTAAAGGCTGGGCGGAAAACCAAAAAACTGAAAACTTTAAACCTTTCCGGACCAGACAAACCGAACTCTCAATACAAAAAAGTTGTTTATTGTGGGGTGATCGGGTTGTAATCCCTCCTAAACTACAGACTAGGGTGTTGGGTATGCTTCACAAAGGCCACCCTGGTATCGTAAAAATGAAAAGCCTCGCTAGAAGCTATGTCTGGTGGCCTTGTTTAGATAAAGATATCGAATATTGGGTTGCCACTTGCACTAAATGTCAGAAATCCAGGCCTTCCCCACCACAAGCACCCATAAGGGACTGGGAGACCCCATGAGGCCCCTGGTCTCGGATCCACATTGATTTCGCGGGTCCTACTAGGGGGCATACCTTTTTAATTGTCGTAGATGCATAATCAAATTGGCTGGAGGTTGTAGTAATGTCATCTACGACAACCGAGGCGGTCATTAAACAACTTAACAAACTTTTTGCAACCCATGGATTGCCGGATGTCCTAGTGTCCGACAACGGGCCACAATTAACCGCCATCCAATTTGAACAATACCTAGCCTCCCTAGGTATACGCCATGCACTGACTGCGCCGGCCCACCCGGCAGCAAATGGTAGGGTGGAGAGAATGGTCAAGTTTACCAAAGAGGGTTTAGAGAAAATGGACCTTGGGGATGTCCAGGATAAAATCAACCGTCTACTCACCCTCCAACATATCACACCCAGCACCGTAACCAACAAAAGCCCAGTGGGGTTATTAATGGGAAGAAAACTTAGGTCACAATTAGACAGGTTGCACCCAAATTACACGTTGGAAAGACCCCCCGACTCCTCCAGCCGTTGCCAAACATTCAAAATCGGTGACCTAGTCTACGCAAAAAATTTTACCGGGGACCCCCTATGGCTTCCAGCCACAATCACACATCTCACAGGCCCCCGGTCCTACCGACGATGGCAGGGAATGGAAGCGGCACATAGACCAGCTTCGTTCCCGAAACATTGAAAGAAATACAAACGCGCAACCACATAAAATAAAAATCGACGAAAACAAAACCAAAAAGAGGGGGGAAATACAAGAAAATAATAAAGAACTTTTAAAAATAAACCCAGAACATCTAACCAATCAAAAAGAGCAAAAAGGAAACTTATGGTTAGATGAGACTTGCGAAAATAATCCAGACGAAGGGGCCAGCCGAGCCAGCTCGACTTGCCCGGAGAAACCAGGAGGGAGCGGCAAAACCACCGGCCTGAGAAACTCAAGCGGTAGCAAAATGGCCGACTCACCCTTCCAGGCGGTTCCATGGAAAAGAGCCGGAGAGACAGCAACCCCATCTGAACCAGTTGAAGTCTCCAGTGAAAATGAACCGCACAAGTCCAGTAGAATCAGAAGAAGCCCCACCTACCTGCATGACTATGTCACCACGTAGGACTAAACCAAGGGGGGAGGGGTGTTCTGTATAAAATAGTTTACTCCAAATCCTCGATTGTGATTGGCTACAAAAGCCGGCATAGGGATTGGTTCACTAGGAACCAATCCAAAAGAGCTGCCAAAAGGCGGCAAAACCAAGTAACCGTCATTGGCTACAAGCTGGCAGGCAAGCCGTATATAAAGGCTGCCGCGGCAAGAGCCAAACTGTTCCGTTTTCACTTAACTGTTGAAATAAAGACTTTTACTGTTGGAACCCGGTCTACCTCACGTTTTTCCGGACGGAACAAAGAGGTACACTTATTTCCACAATAAAATGAATGCCACTTCAGGAAATAACAAATTGCAAAGAAGTAATGAAGTTTCATTCCATACTTGTATAATGAAACTAAATGCTAAGCTCACCATTTGCCAACATGGAGTTTTTAGCTGTGGACTGGCAGTGATAGCAACTGTTTGACGTGTGCTGTTGGCCAAAGCTAGTTTTAAGTTTCTGCCTATGACTTCTGAAAGAGGAGTACTTAGATTTGTGTTTTCCTGGTTAGGACCACCTGGAGTTTCCAAAACTGCCAAAGCATCCTAGAGGATAGGTATAAAAAAAGGCATCAATAATTGTATTCTCAAAATGTTTCTCATAAAGTAATCTAATAAATAAAAGTTTTGTTTTATTCTTCTAATTTTGTAAAATATCCAATCATGTCATATCATACTGTATAAGAAAATTTAACAAATATTAATTTTTATCCAGACCAAAATGAAATAAGTTAGTCTTATTGGCACCAAGTAAAGCTACCCACAAGAATAAGAAAATCCGGCGACTTCTGGTTTTGTCGATGGAACGTGATAACTGTAGCTTGTGGAGCTCTGTAAGATTCAGCTGATTTCTGCCAATCTGGAGGCTCCTGGGAAGCCAAATGTCACCTCGTTGAGGTGGCAATAAGGAAGGGTACTGGTTGATCACAAGTGAATGGCAGTTCACGTAACTGGATCCTGGGGAAACCTTCTGAACAGATGGAGAAGAAGACGGCCATCAGTGGCCTAACCTGAGCTCTGACAGCCGGAACAACTAGCACAGGGGAAAAAAGCGGAAAAGAAACAGTGTTTTCGATCGGGTAAGGAATACTTGACTTCTTCCCTGAATAAAACTAAGCTAATTCACCAAATACCTGAATGAAGAAGGGAGATAGAAGGAGTGAGGGAATCACCATTCTTTTCCCCTCCGGAGGTGGTGAGAGGAAATGCAAAGCTGAGTGCCTACCAGCTGGAAGTGAAAGTGAAGCCGGGAAGCGCTTAATTTGAAGAGAGAGTCTGGACTGATTTCATGTCTGAGGTATTACTTTTGAGCTGTTTAGTTCAAGAACTTTTTCTGGCTATAAGCAGTCAAGATTCTTTTTCCTCCTCTCTTTTCTTTTTGTAACATCTTCTTTCGGATATTTTTCTTTAAAGCGAAGAAGGAGTAAGGCTGCCATTTACTGGCCAAAGCTGGAATATAAATATATAAAAAGCAATATCCTGAAGTGAATTGACTGTACTTGAAGAGAAGGATTACAACATCTGGTGCTAGAAGATAATTATAGTGTGCCCTGTTACTGTTGTGAGAAAGCAAGACTGGAAGCGTGATATAGAACAAATATTTTTTTTTCTTCCCTCTTCTTCTTTTCCTTTGACTTTGATGGATTATAAAGGATGCAATAAGATAAAGAACTAATTGGTTGAAGATTGGGGATACAGTGGGCCCTAAGGAATACAAATATTAATAGAGAAGACTCAAAAAAACCCATAAAAGTGGATACTGACTTTGTAGAGGAAAGACCTAAGGCTGGGTTGCGGTGAGCCTGTTGGGATTACAAAATTTAACTGTTTTGGATTTGTTTCGATACACGAGGTTTTGAGATATCAAGGCACTAAGCCAATGAAGATGGATTGAAACTGAGTTGAAGAAGTGCTACAGCTGTCCTATGATCTCCCATCTTTGGATATAAGGGCTATTTGTATTGAACTTGTTTGGTATTGAATGTGTTGGGATAATATAAATAGCAAATTTCTGGGGTGGTGCTTTATTTTGGTGGACGTAGGAGTGGTGGAAATAGCAATCAGTAGCTGCAAATAGAAGATAGGGAAAAAAGGTAAATTAGCACAAGAAACGGAAATGTCAACCTCAAACATAACTAAAATAGTAAAGAAGTCATTGTCTAATCCATCATGTACATGTTCAAACCTTTCTAATCAGAGATTAATCAAAAGCATGCTACTGCTGGAAAAATCAAACACATCCCCAAAAGAGGTACTAACAATGCTTCAGACAATATTGAAATCTATGTCTATAAGCCACAATGAAATAAGGAAAGATATAGATAGGGAAGATGAGAAATGACACAGGAGAGATGAAGGAGAAAATCCAAAAATATTGATGCAAAATTGGAAAACTTTCAGCTAATGTTAATAAAAAACAAAGAATTCAGAAAGTTGAAGAAAAAACAGAACTAGCAGAGAAAAAAAACAGAAAATATAAACTATAAATTGACTCAAGCAAACAGGGAGTTAGAGAATACAGTGATAATGCTAGAGACAGAAAAAGCTGCCCATTATTTAAGATTTCAAAACATAGTCGAGGAGAAAGGAGAAGATCTATTGGTGATAATGGAAGAACTGTTGGCAAAAGCACTAGGAACAGACAGGCAAGATATGGAAAAGAAAATCGAAGAGACTTATAGGATCTATACAAACTACGCAAGAAGATACAAGAAGATGCTGGAGCAGATCACTGGACTAGAATCAGCAAAGCATCTCTGATTGGATTCTAGTAGTGAGTAGAATTTAATCAGAAATGCTTTGTCGATTCTTGTTGATTTGTTTTATTTGTATTTCTTTATTTTATGTTGCTGAATTGCATTGATATGTGTGTCCTTTTTTGTACACAGCCCAGAAGCTTTTGTGATTCTTTGCCCTGTACCAACTCCAGGAAGGAGGGAACAGCACCGTCCTCTATGACGTGAGTGTCCTGGGAGGGGGAGACAGCTTGGAAGGCTGAACCCTGGCAGGAGGGGCAGCCTGTGAACTTGCTGTCAGGCATGGCAAAAGAGGGGCGGGCTTGGCTGAGCGGGATCCTGGATATTGGGCATGTGGTCAAAGCCCCCCCTTCCTCTGCCTCCCCCTAGGTGATCCATGGATGCCATTGACTGTTGCACTCGAGCAGTGCAAGGGGCTCAATGGGGTGAGCTGTGGAGCCAGCGCCTTGAACACAGTGATGGTGGCACGCTGGGAAAGTAGAGCAAAATCACTCTGGCTTTGCTTTACTTTCCCAATGTGCCGCCATTGCAACATTTCATGCCAGCTCCGGAGTGGGGTGAGCCTGTGGGGCTGGTCCCTCGAATGTCCCCTGCTGCCTCTTAGCACCCTCCTACTGGCTCCCTTGCCTCTTAGCACCCCCCCTAAGGCACCCCCCCCAGGGAATAGTACCGCCCACTTTGTGAACCACTGCATTAGAGTGTTATCAAAAGCACAATGAAAAATAACTAGCTTTAATTTTTGTGGACACCCAGAAAGCGTTTGATAATATCAATGGGCAATTTATGCTGCAACAACTAAAATATATAAACTTTGGCAAAAAAATGTATACATACGATAAAGGCAATCTATACATGACAGAAAGCCAAGGTGACAGTGAATGGAGATGTGACAGAAAGCTTCAATATAAAAAAGGGAATGAGACAAGACTGTCCGCTATCTCCTTTATTATTTATTTTGACTTTAGAAGTTTTAACCAGAAACATTATACAGGACCCGGAGATAAAAGGAATGGAAGTTAAAAAGAAAAATATAAATTGTAAGCCTTTGCTGATGACCTAGTTTTCATATTAGAAGAACCAATAGAATCGGGTCCAAAATTGATAGGGGAAATTGAAAAATATGGAGAAGTATATTTCCCAGATTGGAAAATATACTATCAGACAGAATCTTCAACTTGGATAAAAGATTGTATAACATTAGAAAATAAAAGACTGTTAGCATTGGAAGGACATAATCTTCAACTAGGCTGGCATGCTTTCTTATGGTATGGCAGACATGATGCACACAGGTATTTCCAATGACACTATATATATAATAGGCATTACTTTTGGTATGGAATAAAATTAAAAAAGAAATATATATAGAAACCCTAGTTTGGTTATTTACACTGGAAGCTTTAGTCCATCCAAATTTCTTTAACCAAGGGAAAGCTATTACAAACAAAGAGATTATAAATAAGGCAGGAGAATTAAAATCAAGACAGGAATTGAAAGACCAAGGGATAGAATTGGAACGATGGGTATAGTCAAGGTATGGCCAAGACAGGAAAGAATGGGGGATTAATAGACTACCTACAATATTGGATGAAATATTATTCGGTACAGAGAATAAATTGATGAGAAAAATTTATATTTATTAGATATTAAGCTGGTGGAGGAGCATGTAAAAGAAATGATGTTGGCATGGGCAAATTTTTTTGCTTATGGATAATTAAACTTGGATAATTGGGAAACTTTATGGGAAAAAAATAACAAAATAACATTAGCCATATCCAGTTACTGGATGGGGCATGGCACAAAGGCAACACAGTCACATAAGTAAGACAAGTCCCTTTAATACCTCCAACTTTGCCCCCAGTGTCCAGTTACTTTTGGCTGGAGAAAAAACTGTCCTAAGAACAGTCTTTAAGTGGAAGAAATTCAGTCCAAAAACAAACTTGTAAATAAAAATACACACAAACCACACTGCAGCAATTAACTGGACAGGGCATGATCAGGAATTGCAGACTTCAAAGGCCAACAAAACACATACAGTTGGGAAGACACCAGGAACCCAGATAAGCCACGACAAAACAAGATAATAGACAATTTGTTTCCAATAAGTTGCTGTGCGCAAACTCCCTTTTTAAACACTGTGCTCCCAGCTGCAGCTAATGATGGGAATCAGGGCCCTTTCCTCCTCTGTAAACCATGCATGTTGCTCCCTTCTCCATTCCTCCCTGCATGGTCAAGGATGAAGAGAGGTGGCCTCTGCCTTGCTCTACCTCTCTCCTGCTCTGCCCAACCCGAATGTTCACTTCCCCAGTTTCTTCCACAGCCAATGGAACAACACTCCCAATCCGTCAGCTGCTCGGCCTACCCCACAGAATCAGATTCTGGCAGGGGCATGACACATCGCCTCCTCCAAATGATGCCTTCAGGTATCAAATGCCACCTTAATGGCCAGTAGCTCCTTCTCCCAGATGATATAATTGTGCTCAGAAGAATTGAGCTTCCTCAAATAATACGCACAAGGGAAGAGGGCACCACTGGATGCATGAGCCTGGAGGAGCACTGCACCAACCACCACATTGGACACATCTATGAACGGACAGTATGAATCGGCATGTTTCAGGATTGGCTCCTCCATGAAGTACTGTTTCAAGGCCTGGAACGCCTGCTGCTCAGGAGCACTCCACCAGAAAGGGACCTTTTTCTGGAGGAGCCAAGGTGAGAGTGTGGTCAGGGAAGCAAAGCTGGGGATGAAGGTCCAATAATAGTGAGCAAACCCGAGGAGTTGCTGGACATCCTTTACTCACTGGGGAGGTTGCCAACTGAGCAGCGACTCGACCTTGCTCAGCTGCATCAAAATGCCCTCAGGAGAGATGCAATGCCTCAGGAACTCGATGGACTGGAAGAACTGGCATTTCTCCAACTTGGCATACTAGCGGTTTTTCCGGAGCCGTTGCAGAACCAGGCACAGGTGGTGCAGGTAACTTTCCCTCGAGTTGGAATAGATCAAAATGTCATTGAGGTAAACTACAAAAAATTGATCTAAGAGATCCTGGAAAATGTCATTCATAAAATGTTGGAAGACAGTGGGAACATTGATCAACCCAAATAGCATGACCATGTATTCAAAATGACCGTATCTGGTACTGAATGCCATCTTCCACTCATCTCCGGGCTGGATCCGCACCAAATTATATACCCTGTGCAGGTCCAACTTGGTGAACATGATAGACTCCTGGAGCCAATCTATCATTTTCCAGAATCAAGGGCAGAGGATACCGATTGTGCACCATGATGGCATTTAAGTAATCACAACAAAGCCTCAAGTTGCCAGTCTTTCTTTTTACAAGCAGGACTGGCGGTGACGAGAGCCAGATAAAAACCCGAGCAAGGTTCTTGTCCCAAAAGTCCTGCAAAGCGACCAACTCCGGATTTGACATTGAATACAAGTGGCCCATGGGAAGGGGCCCATCTGGCAACATTTGGGACAATCATAAGGCTGCTGCAGGGGCAATTGGTCCGCCTCCTGCTCGATGAACACGTCCATGACGTCCGCAAGTTCCAAAGGCGCGGACTCTTCGGGTGGACTCAGCAACTGCCCTGCGCAGACTTGACGGGTTTGGTTCATGCATTGCAACCTCAGAATTGTGATCATGTTTTGGCACCAGTAGATCTGGGGATTGTGAGTCTGGAGCCACGCCAAGCCCAAAACCATGGGGAAATGTAGGCCGGAAGTGATGTAGAACTGGATAGCCTCCTCATGCGAGCCGATGGTCAGGTGCAAGGGTTGGGTGGCGGCCTTGATAGGCCTAGACAAAAGTACCTGGCCATCCATGATCTCTACAAGCATTGGAAGATCTACTGGACATTGAGGGACTGCATATTGGGCTGCAAATGCTATGTCAATGAAGTTCGTGGTGGTGCCAGAATCAACCAGGGCATGCGCCAGAATCCTCTGTGGACTACTGGCCAGAAAAATTTGTGCCACCAGGATCAAATGCTGAGGGGGTCCGGAATCCACGTCCATTGGGCATGACTTGAGATTGGTGCGTGCCCGACCCAGGGTCTCCCTAGATTGGGATCTGGTCGTTTCCCGACAGGGTTTTCTATATCCGGGGAGCAGACACAGGGATGGATAAGGTTTTCTGGGGAGCAGGCACCAGGACTGATGCCCCTCATTGCTTCTTGGGGCACGAAGCAGCCAGGTTCCCCACAATATAAACACAACCCCTCTGCATACTGTCTATAGTACTCCATCACCGACGGGTGGGTCCTGGGTCCATGGGCTTCTCTGGGGTCCGGAGCCAGGGTCTTATGCACAACAGGTGCTACAGGAGTCTCCCGGGAAGTACGGCAACAGTTCTGTCTCTGCAGGCGTCTCTGCAGGTGGGCATCAATCCTCAGGCACAGATGAATCAGCGTGTTGAGGGTTGTTGGACAATTCACCTGAACCAGCTCGTCCTGTAACTCCTCCAACAACCCATCCTGGAACACGTCCATAAGTGCACCTCATTCCAGGCCGAATCTGGCTAATTAACTGGATCTCACTGACATATTACTGCAGGGATTGCCGGCCCTGCTGCAGTTCCTTCAATTGATGGGCAGCAGTCTGTGTCGTTGATGGGGTCCTCGTACATCAAATAGAGATGGTCACAAACCCTCCTGAAGTCATTCAAGAAATGACTATCCTGCACTAATAAAGGTGTGGCTGCATCAATAAAGGTGTTGCGAGCTGCGGGAGAAGGTGGAGCTTCGTCTCGGTGCTACAGCTGAGATCTCGGGGCTCTGAGATCTCAGCTGATATTTTCACCCCTGGTCGGTCCTAACGGACCTAAACCGTCCCGTAGAGACGGGGATTGTGAAGGACACAGTCCCAGGATCCCAGAGATATCGCAAATCTCTGGTTTGATCCGGGAGAAGCCCTTTTGCTGGCGGTGGAAAGGCAGCCTCCAAAGCTGCTGAAGTCGGGACAGCTCCAAAAAGAAAGGGGCTGGAGCGAGGGTGTGTCGGCTGGGTGAGAAACTTCTTTTGTATTGCAAATTGGCTGAGACCTGAAAGGATATCCTGAACAAAGAAGAAACCTGTGGCTTTATTTTTGTCTGACTGGAATCTGGTTGAGCGGCGTTTTTTAAGTGATGTCAAATTGAGGCTTGGATTCTTTCCTTACTATTTCTTTTTTTCTGAGGACTTTAATGTGACTTTGTAGGTAACCAGATTGAATTTTTTCTTATATATATTTTTATGCTTCTTTTGATTTTTTAATTTTCTTTAGGATAGAGGCCCCCTTTGTTTCTTCTGAGTTTTGTATACATTACTCTTTTTTCTGGCTGAGGGGGGGGAAAAGTATTAAGAGATCTTGCAACACTGCCAACTAGAGGCTTGAAAGTACTTTATTTGAATTGGGGAGAAATGTATAAACACTCCTTCTCAAGGACATTTTAATGTGATAAGATGGAGGGAGAGCACAGAAAAATATTATTACAGGTGTTTTCCTGGACTCTTATCAATATCTCAACACTTGAGGCTTGGCTTTGAAGCTGCTGGAGAAGAGAGTCATAATAAGAGCCTTGGATAAATAAATAAAGTGCAGTGTGCAGTCCATATATATCCTTTTTCTTCTTTGGTTTTTTGGGCCTTTTTATTATTGGATTTTTCCATTTTGGATCATAATTGACTACTCTATCAGATGGATTGAAGGTCAAAAAGAATTTGAAGTTTTTTGAAGCATTAAAATGAAAAAAAAAGTGAGAAAAAGAAGAAAGTGTTAAATGAAATAGACTGTGTGTATTTGGATTGCTTGGTGACTTTGGGACTTTTGGAAATTCTTATTTGAATGATTAAAATCATTTGGGTCGTTTAATTTTTTTCTTTTTTTTACAATGGCATTACTTATGGATGAACTGAAAATGGAATTTATAAAATATAATCAAGAGAAACAAGAAGGGAAGGATTCTTTTGGCTCTATTTTTCATTTTTTAGAAATGGCAATTTCTACATAAGAGAAACTACAAGAACAAGAAGATTGGGATGAAGAAGAAACCATCCTTAATGAACAAGCAACTTTATTTGGGGAAGAAAGGGGAAAGAGGAGAAAGAGAATGGAGAATTTAAGACTTAAAAAAACAACCAAAAAAGGGAAAAACAAGGTGAAAAGTGGACACAATACCAGAAAGCAACAGAAAAGAGGAATACACAAGAGGGTGGAGATTAAGAGACAAGGGGGTAAAAAGGGTAGAGGGGAGAAACAAGGGAGGAAAGAAGGGAAGAGAAGCTACAAAGGTTTGAAACTAGATGTAAAGAAACAGATTTTATTTAGAGATAATGGGTAAACATATAACTGAAAAAGAGATTCTGCAAAGGTACATAAGATTGTGTTGTTGTATCTGTATTTGAAATAATGTTAGAAAATTGGAATAATATATGATTATAAAATGGGACAAAATATTTAATGTAACTTAGCGAATTTTTTTTTTTTTTAAATAAAATGAATGAAATCAAATATGAGAGAATTGAATTAAAGAAAAATGGGAACATTGTCATTGTATAATATTTTAAAATATAAGTGAAATAGGGGGAAGTAACTAAGCAAAATCTATAAGTGTTCCCATAGAAGCATGATACTTATTTCGAAAGGATTGTGTAAAATGTTTAAGATTTAAATGAATATTAATTTTAATGATATAATTTCAATTGCTATGGATTGTTGTTTTAATTATATTATATATTTAAAAAAATTTTTTTTTCTTGTTTTAAAATATTGAGTCTATCTTTAGAATGTACTACGCAGAATCCGAATGAAAATTATGTGTTATGTTAAGCTTTAAAACTAGGGGAAGGATAAGTATGACAAGGCATTATACTCCAATCAGTCATTACAGAAGAAATTTTGTGTTAATGAGAAAAGATAATAGACAGCTGAAACAGGACAGACAAAGGATATAAGTATAATGATTTAAATTGAGATGAAATAAATATAATAGAATTAAGAGAGTTGAAAAGAGGGGAGAAGCTATATAGAAAATGTAAAATAGTAAATAAGAAATGGAATGCTATATAAAAGTAAGCATGAACTTGAATTTATGTCTGTACAAAAAGATGTAACTCAGGATCAAACTGCCGTCCAAAAAGATATTTTATGTTTTTTATGTTTTGTGTTTTGTTTGTCTATGTTTGTTTGTTAAAAATTAATAAAATTCTTTTTTTTAAAAAAAAAGATTTGTGCAGGAGAGAAGAAAGAGGTGGACAACATAAGAACTGGGGCAACTTGGTGCAATAATTAATTAAAAGGTACCCCAGGACGGTATTTTAAGAATTTTTATGAAAGAAGAAGAAAGTGGCGGATTTTTAAAGGAAAGAGAAAAAAGGTGAAAATATCTTTGACAGCTGAGCAGGGCTTCAAACCAGGATTGGAAGAAGCCGGAACAAGATATCCAAACAAACTGAATTCAAATACATTGGTAACAAACAGGCACAATTTAAAGCTGGACTTAGGAGTTTTCAAAAAGAAGGGGAAAATATTTAAATTGAAGATTCGATTGGTTGGAGTACTGAGGTTTGGAAGGCCCCGAACAATAAAATGGGGGGAAAAGGTGAGGACATTGTATAACAAAGAGTGCCATCTGGTGGACAAAAACTTTAAGCTGAAAAAGGGAAAGTTCCTATTTCTCTATGAATCGAATCTGATACAGTGAAAAGGAAATATTGAAACAATATAACAAATACCCTAAAAAGTGAAAATTGAATTAGAACAAAAGAAAAAAAAATGGATTGTTGGACCAATTGGTGCTTTTGCTATAAACCCAGTTTGGGAATAGTTGTTAATCCAGAAAGTTTGAAGAAGAAAAAAGAACAAGATTGGCGATTGGTGGATTTTAATAACTATAAGATATAAGTGTGTGTAATAATGATATCTCTGTGGGATGTAAAAATGGTACTTAAAAATTTGAAAGAACTACTACATACAAGAGGTGAATCACTTGCCTCTGAGTTAAAAGCTATAGAAATGGCAATTTAAGAATATGAAGAAGAAACCTTAGAGAAGGAAGAGTTAGTTCAAGAAGAAGCCATCTTAAATAGACAATCAACACAAAGAACACCACAAAGAAGAGGAAAAAGAAGGGGGTTTAAAAATGGGAATTTAAAAAAGTAACCAAAATGGGGAATATTTATAAAAATCAGAAAGACAGAAAGAAGCAGCAGAAAAGTAAAAAGGGGAAGGAATATATATATAGAGAGAGAGGGATATAAATCAGAGGGAGAAAAGGTTTGGAAAAACAAAAGGGAAGAGAGGTAATGAAGAACAGGAACAGAAATAAATAAATATGGGAATTGTAAAATAAAGGAAAAAAATTTCTTTACCTAGAATGCATCGGGACAATGGTTAATTAATTAAGAAAGGGGATTCCGCATTGATATGAGGGGTAATAATAATGTACTTTGCAATTACAAATTATAAAATATAGTCTATTGAGAGGAGGGAAGGGCACTGATATCTTTTTAGAAGATGAATGCATTTTCCTATTTTTATTGTTACAAGAAAGGTTAATGTTTATTATATATATTGAAATGATTGAAATGAATTGTGAGGAGGTTTAAAAATGAGATTAATATCAATGACCAAGCAAAATGGACTCTTTCTTTCTTTTTTCTTTTTATTTTTTTGATACCATAAATAAAATTTTATGGAAGTAAAGGGAGAAAATACATTGCAGAATCTGACTGAAAAGTACAATGTAAAGTAGTTTATTTTTCTAGGGATTGATTGTTACTATAACTAAGTAAAATAGATGTTTAATTGGGAATTACAGATAAGGGTAATTTCCTTATCTGTAATTCCCAATTAAACATCTGTTTTAAGGCATACTTAAACCACTGAGTTGACACCCCCAAACTAGTCAAAGGGGAGGGGAAATTTATGTTCTGTTTTATGTGAAAAACTTGTATTAATCTAGACTTTATGAAAAGAATATGTGATGGAATTTCAATTTTGACAAGATAAAAAAAGAATTAAAAGGGAATAAGTATAAAGATATGGAAACTATTAGTGATTTAAATGAGAAAAGAGTACTTTGGAAAAGGCAACATTTAAAAGAAACATTAAGGTTTAAGAAATACTTTTGAAATAAATTGAAATGAATTGAGAAGATGTTTAGAATGAGAGTAATATTAATGAATAGGATTAACTTACCTGTTCCTTTTCTTATATAAAAGTTGAGAGGTAAAATGAGAAAAGAGTACTTTGAAAAAGGTCATGCTTAAAAGAAATGTTAATGTTTAAGAAATATATTTGAAATAAATTGAAATGAATTGAGAAGATGCTTAGAATATAAGTAATATAATTTAACAGAATTAGTGTGTTTGTTTCTTTTTTTATGTAAAAGTTGAAATGGAAAAGTAATAATAGAATTAAGTTTAAAATGGGCAAGTCAGAATGTTGAATGTAAAAATGAATATATAATAACTGTCACATTTGCATGTAAAATTGGTGACTCGGAATTATGTTGTACACTGAAAAGAGCTTTTTTATGTTGTTTTGGAAAAATTGAATAAAACTTGTTTAAAAAAAACATTTTTCAAAATCACAGCATTAGTATTTCCGATATTATTATTAACACACTCTGATGCTAAGGACTTCTACTCCCCCTCCCTACCTAAAAAGAAATATTGTCAGTTTTGGAAGCCATATTGAGAATGGATGCTCCCATGCTGCCACAACTTGAGCCTGGGAAAATGGGACGGGAAAATTTCTTGGAGTATACAGCTGTGTGAAAAAGTTCTGCATGATTTCAGTTTTAAGCTGTATTTACATGTTTAATCAACTTTTCACTCATAGAAACTATGCAAAATTAGTACTTAGATGAAAATTTCTGTAGTCCAATTGAGATGCATATTTTTATTAATATAAAAACTCTTTTTAAGGTTTTGAGTGAATTTATGTGCTAAAACAAACACAACTTGCATTTTCGAGAATCTTAGGATCGAAAGTAGCCAATGAACAGCAAGCTTTGGCTGACCAATCAAAATGCACAGAGGCTAAATCTATGAGCCAATCAATATTGTCATACTCTCTGACTATAAATAGGCATGAAAAGCATCAAGAAATTTAATTTAGCTCTGGCTGCAAGCAAAGGATGAAGGCCTTTGCTTTCACCAGTACTGAGCAGTAGTATCGCATCATTGTGCTTCGTGAAGAGGGATACTCCTGGTACAGAAATAGCCAAGAGAATGAAATGCCATTGCACCACAGTGAGCAGAGTGGTTGAAAAATACCAAATAACGGGTTCAGTTGATGACAGGCTCCACTCTAGAAGACCAAGAAAGTCGACAAAATGGCAAGATCGAGCTCTGCAACTTATTTTGATGGCTGACAGGAAGCTCACCTAACTTCAGATTACAAGAATTTGGGGGGAAACATGGGTTGTAAAAGTTTGCACAGCACAGACTGCTTGCCAGAGGGCTCAAAGGCTGCAGGGCTCAAAGTAAACCTTTGCTCACAGACGCTCACCTCTCTCATCGACGTGTGTGGGCTGAGAAGTATGCCAAATGGACTAATGAACAGTGGGCCAAGGTCATCTTCAGTGACAAAAGCAATTTCTATTTGACTGGGAATCAGTGCAATAAATATATCAGAAGATTTCCAGCTCCAGAATTTAGGCTGTACTGCCTGAATCTATCTGTGAAGCATCCATTGCATGTGATGATCTGGGGCTGTATCACTGCTTCTGGTATTGGTCGGATACAAATCGTGCAGGGAATCATGAATTCCAAGCAATATGTTGAAGTCCTGGAAAAGACCATGCTTCCTTCAGCTCAGCAACTTGTAGGGAAGGACTTTTACTTCCAGAATGGCAACGCTCCTTGTCATCGAGCCAAGTCCATCCAACACTGGATGAAGAATCATGGTGTTGAAATCCTGGATTGGCCAGCTCAGATCCCGGATTTGAATCCAATTGAGAACTTGTAGGCCAAGACTGGTTATGAAATAAGCAAGAAGTATCCGAAGACCAAGCAGGAGATGATTGAATCCATTATTGCAGCCTGGCACCACACACTGTCACCAAAGATCAAGTGCAAGGCTCATACAATTTATGCCGAAGCAATGCTGCCTGATGATAAGCAATAAAGGCTGTCCAATTTCATATTAGTAATCATGTTTGGTTACCTACATGATCCTTTCCAGGGCCACAAAAATGTTAAAACGTAAGCATTGACGTTAATAATTGCAACACGTATGCCACTGGATATGCATCAGTTAATCTGTTTTCATAGTCATTGTATGCATGCATGTATGCATGCAAGAAAATTCACAATCCCCATCCAAACAGCACCAAATTGCAAAGAGCTTATGCTTTTCACTTAAAAACCAGTAGTATTTATTTAAATATAACAACATTTGCATAGCAGTTAGCATAAAATATCATAAAATCTATGGCCTATCCAAAAAATGTCATAAACCGTAAACTGTGGAGGACTTTTTCATGCAACTGTATGTAGTCAGACATAATAGCATGCTTTTTCCAATTCAAGGTCATGTTATTTTGCGCATAAGTGAGGGGAAGTCTTAAGTTGGGATTGATGGTGATTGGGTCATGTGATGTGATGATGGGTGCAGGGGATGGATTTATAGTTTTTACTTATTGCAAGGAAGCCTGGAACTTTCAGATTCCGGATTCCCCAGTTATGCCAGTTACTATCCAAATAAAAAGGAACCTTTGAGAAGATTACTGTCTCAGAGTTATTGGGTGGAGTGGAGGTTTGCTGGAATGCTGACATTATCACGAATCTCTAAATAACTACTAGCACCCCGAAAGAGGGCTGTCTGGGGTGCTGAGCCCCAACACTGACCCCAAACTGAAGCAGCAAAAAGACTCAGCAAAGATGGAAGAAAAGGAGGAATCTATAGAAGGAGCAGTGGGAACGGATACTGGAGAACTAACTGAGACCCCATGTCCTCCTTCTGCAGAATTTGTACAAGCAATGGATGCTGAAGAGGAAAGACAGAGGCTAGGCACTCAACCCAATGAATCAGATTCCTAGAAAAGCTGCCAGACTAAGCTGAATCCAGAGATGGGACTGGAGGAGAAACTGCCTGAACACCTTTCTTGTGAGCTTGGGCCACAAGCCAGAGTGGAGAGGTGTGAATCTGACAACTCCTAAGACTGGAACCTGTTGCCTCCGTCCCGTAGCCAGTCGTTGGCAGGCCTCCCACAGCAATTTCAGCAACTTAGTGGGAAGTGATGTCTCACAGCCACAACCTCTTCAGCTGAGCTGGGCCTTATCAGCTCACATTCACTTTCCCTAATTCAAGACACTGAAACTAGCGTGGCATCACTGGTGGCCGAAGAATAAGCTTAGCACAGCAGGGCCAAGCAGCGAGGGAGGAACAGCAGATGCAGCCGACATTTGGTACATTACAAATCTCAATTTCCTCCCCTCCAGCCAGCAGTGAAGTTTCTCCCTGTGGAGAGAATTCCCCCAGGATGGGGATTCTATCCTGGTCAGAGGTGGGTCCAATGCAATGGATGCCAGCACCAGTTGCACCATCTGGTTCGAGACCACTGTGGCCCCAAGGAACAGCAGTGATCCCAGCAGCAATGGGATCAGCTTAGGTAGCAGGTTGCAGCCACCCTCCCCTTTCCCAGAGTGGCGAAGAGTTAAGCAGGCGGCCCCTATTGAACAGATTCCAATTCATCTGCTGCTTGCTGTACCCCTGCAGGGCCTCTTCCTGCAGCCTGCACCAATGCAATGGATGCCAGCACCAGTTTCTCTTCCCTGTTTTGTATGCTGGATCAACGCAGGGGGACATCAACCTAGCTTGATGCTGGTGCACTATGTGCCCAGACCAGGTGCTTTTTCTTGGTCTCCTGTCTATCTCTGCTTCTGCTAGGCCTCTGGGCAGGTTTGAGAAAAAGTGTGTGGTCTGAGCACACAGCCTTCCAGGAACCTCTTTTGTGTTCCTACTCGCAAGGAGAAGTTTTGTGGTCAATCTAGGTGAAGGAAAAAGAAGACGGGCAGACTGACAGTGGCTTGATGTCTGTTGTGGCCCGCCAGTGGACAGCAGAGCTGGCGGCAGATTCAGACAGTGAGGAGATTAGGGAGGAACATGGGCAAATCCTGGTATCTGGGGAAAGCTCTGATGAGTGCTCTGCATCGGAGGCCAGGGTTGTCCGATAGTTATCAGCTGCCTTCGGAGTTGGAGATCAGTGGGGCAGAAGAATACTGGAGCCTATTCCCGATGTGTGCATGCACAGAGCGGCCAAGAGAAGGGAACAGTTAAGGAACAAATGTAGACTTGGGAGTAAAGGCACAGGTGAATGGTGAAGGGTCCCTTCCATAGGGAATAAAGAGGAGTGAAAGGGGAGTTCATTTTATTAGTGTGAAGATTTGTTTGAGACTCTCAAAGACTACCTTCCAAGCATTTTCTTACACAGCTTTGCACTTGGAAGCTATTGGCCTGGCAACTCTCCATGCCTGATAAGGTCTGTGGTTGTAATTCACCTTTGAAAGACGATTTGCTGGAACTTTGCTGGATGTGAATGATAGGAATGTTAGGATTATTAGCCTAATAAGAAGGGGTTTTGTCGGGACAGAGTCTGTTTCGTGATTTTGTGAAGCCTATGTCAGAACAATTTCAGTGGGAAAGTTAGTCCATATTCCAGAGCTTTAGTTACAGACTGGCCCATTGGTTTTCCCAGAGCAGCTCCTCCACCTGGGTGAACTTACTCCATCATGAGTTCCCCAGCAGGCTGGTACACCTGGGTGGAAGAGCTGCTCCGGGATAACTAATTGACCAGACCTAGGACTAGAGCTCTGGAATATGGGACCGGTCAGACAGCTCATGATGGGGCTGGAAATCTCTGTTGCAGAGGATGGTACATGCAACATGTGCAACAGGCATGGAGTAGCGCAGCCCTCACAGGCCAGAACGAGGTAATGGTGCTGTTGTGGCAAGGGGGGAGGTGGCGCAGGTGGGCTGAAGCGGTGATGGCAATGGCCGGAGCCTTAGTGTATGGGAGTGAAGAGCCATTTGCCTTAGTGTGGCAACATCATTCCACCTTCATCACAGCACATTTGAGCCAGCTGGTGGCACCAAGGCAGCCCTTGCCTCCTGCTGCTTCAGGCTCAAAGTGGTAAGCTGCATCCGGGAAGCATTACAGTGGAGAGCAGTGGCTGGTGAGGACTGTCTGTGCGACCATGAAGCAGGATTGGAATGCCCGATTCTTGCCCATGGTGTTGGCATCCATGATCAGGTCAGAGCCACCACTGCTGGTCCAAATCAGCAGGCCAGATTCGGTGAGCTGGACGTGTCGCAGATGCGCCATTGCCCTGCTTCCACTTCATCTTTGCCAGGGCAGCGGACACTAGAAAGGTGCTATCCTTGGCCAGCCAGTCTCTCCTGCCGCTTTGGGGTTTGGGACAAATGGTGCCCAGCAGGCCCAGGTGTGGTAGGTGGGCAGGCAGGTGAAGCAACTTGTGCGACTAGCTCTTTTACATGGCTCGGATGCTTGCAGGACCCCTGGCTTCCAAGACCGGCAAGGTCCAGCATTTGGGCTCCAGCATGCTCTTTTCCTCCTCGGTAGTGGGAGTTCTGCATGCTGCTCATCAAGGTGCTTGGACTCCTGTGATGGAGGGAGGGGCTGGAGCTACTAAACAGGCAGCCAAGCTAAGTGCCCGAAGGACCCCATCCCATCACTGGAGTCCAAATGCTTCAGCAAGCAACACACAAAATTTCAGCTGGGCACCTCAAGAGACAGAGTTTGCAGAAAGCCAATCTAGCGGCCCGGCTGGCTACAACACAAATGTTCATTGCACATTATCTGGCCCAGCAGCCATAGTTAGGGGACCCCCGATTTAGTGCAATATAAAAATTGCAAATAATTTTTCCACAGACCATCAAAACTTTCTCGCGGACCACTGGCTGATGACCGCTGCACTAAGGCACCACCAGAACTCCCTTTTCCTGCCTCCCTGACAGGATTAACCCCAGGACAGAAAAAACAAAAGATCACAAACCAAGATTAACCCAGTGAAACAGTAAAACAAAACCCAGGGAATCAGAAGCAGATCAAAACCATCAAGCCGCAAGACTTCAAAGGGGAATTAAGCATAAAAGGCTCAGAGTCACACTCCCAACTTTGCCTGCTAGTCAGAAACACTAGCTGTTTCTGAAAAGAAGTTGTGTCACTACTTTTCTTGCTTTTTCTTGGTTTCCTGAATTAAAGGATCCCACTTTCTGGCAGCTTGCTTCTGTGTCTATTCCTTCTCAGAGTCAGTGGACTGCTTCCCAACTGAAGAATTTCTTTCATACATTGTCAACAAGTAAAATTCCTCATCCAATGGAGAAAGCAATCCAACTTTGGAATAGTATCCTTATATGCTAGGGCCAATTTTTACTGGAAGTATGAATTTCCCCAACTATTTTAAAGCTTTTAGTCACAGCACTGGATCCATTGAGTCAATTAAATCATTACCTCTAGTCTAGCGGTGGCTAACCTTTTTCGGCTCCCTTGCCGATAATTGCATGCACGCTCATTTGCGAGACTTCCCGTATCAGCACCCAGAAGGCAATGTGTGCTGGGCCCCCTACACCCATTGTGCATGCGTGCACAATTCCCTTGCGCACAGTGCATCCCCGCACATGCATGTGCATCTCCCGTGCACCCCCCTCTGCATATGCGCCAGATACCTGACAATCAGCTGTTGGGCAGCAGCACATGCATGCGTGGTGGGACTCTTCCGGGCGACCTCTCACATGCTAGGGGAAATGGCTCTGTGTGCCACTTCTGGCACGTGTGGCATAGGTTCGCCAACACAGCTCTAGTCTCTGCTCAGGGGTCCAAAGTCAGCCAGTGAGGGGTCCTTGTAAAAATGGTTATTTCCTCACACAATGTAACCTTTAAACTTAACACATTAGCTGGACATCCATTTTGATGGAAAGTTAGTTAATAAAATAGGAATGTCTTTTGTGTGTGTGTGTGTGTGTGTTTGTGTGTAAAATTATACAGAGATGAGATAGAATAAAGTGAAATATTCTTAGTAATTTCCAACAATTGGTTGTTTTTCATTTATTGTTTTAGGTTAAAGGAAAGAGTCCACAAAATTGTTGTATTTGACCTGAAAATATCACTTAACAATGAATAAGTTTATATTTCATCATATTTTACCTTGATCATTTGCATTATTTCTAACAAAGAAAATCATAACATTGTAATAGTTCAAACTATGCACAGGTGCTGAAAACTAACAACCACTTCTTCACATTTTAAGGGAGGTTTCATGTCATTATCATCATTTTAGCCATTGTCTACCCACTGCAAGATGAAGGCCTCTTCGTATGTTTCCAACAAATACTATCTTGAGCTTTTTTTGCCAATTGCTTTAATAAATACAGGAAAGCAGAAAGACTAAATGGGTAATTTTCACAATATAAATACATGTTACATATTTTTCCAACTACAGTATGCATTTTGGAATATTGTATGCACTTGCTTAATTGTTCGTGTATGGATATAGGGCTATTCAAGATACTACAATTAAAGTAGAGAATATCTCCAATCAATTTTCTAACCAAAGTATAACTTTAAAATGGTGAATGCTTTTCACTCAATGCCAATACCAATTAATGCACGTTGCACTAAAACATCCAAAGCAGTGGTGGGATTCAATTTTTTTTACTACTGGTTCTGTGGGCGTGGCTTGGTGGGCATGGCAGGGGAAGGATACTCTAAAATCTCTAGTCATGGGAGGTATATGCTGGTTCTCAGAACTACTCAAAATTTCCGCTACTGGTTCTTCAGAACGGGTCAGAACCTGCTGAATACCATCTCTGATCCAAAGTTTGAATACTCGTCCAGGTTTTTTACAATTAATTCAGCAGGGCTCTAGGTTCATGTATCCTCCGAATACGATGAGAAAGTACTGTTTTCCCTAGCTGTAGATATTTGCTTTGTTGCACACTGCATTACTGCCTTTTACAAATATTTCCTCAAAACAAACTCAGAACAAAACTCACTGGAAATCTTGCTTATACTGCATAAATTAATTCCCCCTTCTTAACGATTAAAGGAGCCACGGACTCTCGGAAGCTTTTTTGGGGGGGGCAAGCCTTCTCCACTCGTTTCTATGGCGCCTTTAAGGATAGCTCGGCTTAAGTCACCTGACAATGCGTAATCAAGAATGGCGAGAGCTTTAGCAGCATTTCGCACATGCGTGGTTTGGTATTCTGGGCTTTCCCGCCAGCTTTCAGAAGATTGGAGTTCTTGGAAAGACTACGAGAAAGGTAATTGACTGAAGGTCGGAGGTGGAGAAGCAGCTGGAAGAGGCCTAAGATTTTTCTCTCGAGCCGCTTCTGCCTTTCTCTCTCTAACTTTCCTGTTTTTCTCCGTCTCCTCCTTTTCTGTAGAACGATTCTACTGCGATTTCTCAAATTGTGGGCGGAAAATGCAGAATCGTCGCCTATGTCCAGAGATTAGGGATAGGTTTTTCTCTGTCCCAGGTCAAATCGCGCTCTGTCGTTGGTACTAAAGGTTTCAGGCGACTTTATTTGATCCTGAACCTTCCAGGTGTGTGGAACAATATCTTCCATCGTTACCCCAAGCCTTCATGAATTTTGAGCGGGTCACCTGCCAAGTGGGAATGCTGGGATACGAGTGTGTAGTTCCACACATCCGGAAGATCCCAAATTAGAGGGGGGATGACACAGAAAAACGGGCTGCAGAACTTCTGAGGAGTGAGGAAAATTACATGTCTAATCCGATTCCTCTTTCTGAGACTTCCATTTCTGAGATGGTTTTATACTTACAGCAGTTACAAAATATAAATCTTAAAACCATGCTACTGCATTATTACATCCTCTTTTTCCAATATTTTCCATGATAAACAGAAGAAAAGATCCTGTGTGAGCCACACAAAATTCAGAGCAAGTTTTTAAAAATGGTGAAACCTGCAGGAACAGCCTCTGCCAAAAATAATCTGACAGCCATTGCAGATACGTTTGTTTGTTTATTTCCATTATTTAGCTGGGAGGGGAAAGGAATGATACATATTCCTATACTGTAGGAAGTTTGGGAAACCTTGAGCCAGATCACAATGATTAGTTAAAAAAAAAAACCTTGATTTTCCATTTCCTCTCTACTCTGAATGATTTTATATTCAGGTAGCATTAAACAGCTATCCATATAAAAAAGGATGCTACAACCAGCTGCTTCGTAATTAAATATTTTCCTTAAGATTTTATCAAATGTATTTGTGTCTGCTGTAGCTCTTTAGAGAAGATCTAGAGTTTTAGATTTCCTGTACAGTTTTACTGGCAAAAAGTAATACAGCACAAGAAGTAGAAAAATAATCATTTATTTCTATTCACCTTTAATATAGAAAATTAAGGTCCTATTTGTAGCACTCGCTTCTTGTATTTGTTCCTACAGCAGAAACTACAGGTTGGTTTGAGAAATTGTTTCAAAGTTACCCGAGTAATAATTATTTTAGAGATTGTTGATGTCAGTCTAAATGTTTTTTTAGAGCAGGGGTCCTCAATCCCTGGTCTGTGAACTGGCACCAGGCCACGGAATACCAAGAAACCTGACTGCAAACAAGTGAAGCCCCACCCGTGGCATCAAGCAACAGGCGAAGCCACACCCATTCCAGTATGCAGAAAAGCCTTTTCACGGGACCGGTCCCCAGTGCCCAAAAGTTTGGGGGCCACTGCTTTAGAGGATAGGATCAGTCATCACTGATCGGATTTGTGAATTTTGTCTGTACAAGTAGTCCTTGACTTATGACCACAATTGAGCCCAATGTTTCTGTTGCTAAATGAGATAGTTAAGTGAATTTTGCCTCATTTTACAACTTTTCTTGCCACAATTGTTAAATGAGTCCCTACAATTAAGTTAGTAAAATGATTGCTAAATGAATTTGTCTTCCCCATTGACCTTGCTTATTAGAAGGTCACAAAAAGTAATCATTTGACACCCCCCCCCCCAGGACATTGCAACCATCATAAATATGAGTCAGTTGTTAAGCATCTGAATTTTGACCATGGGTATGTTGTTATGTTCATAAGTATGAAAAATGGTCATGCCACTTTTTTTCAGTGCCATTGTAACTTTGAACAGTCACTAAATGAAGTAAGTTGAAATAAAGATTATGTTTATTTCAACAAATGAAATGTGTTTTTAATATTATAGGCCAACAATTGACCATTATTTGATTTATTAAAATATTGACAGCCAAACCAACTAAAATGTTCCTATTATATAGCTCTTTACAGATGATTGTTCCATTTATTTGCTTTTATTGACTTCTTCCTTTTTTCTTTATAGTTAAATAATGAAAGGTAGCAAGGAGCCATATTTTGTGAAATTTATAAAAACTGTGGAAAGTTCAGAGTGTTTTCTTCAAGCCCTTGAGGTATGCTTATTTAATGTGTTTAAAACTGTCTAGTAAGTTAGTTGTACTCACAAAATATACCCGTATGTGTTTTTTATAGCAGGAATTTCTTAGCACATCTTTCTTTTCATAATAACTAGACAGGAAAAAAATTGATATCTACTTTATGACTAACATTGTCCCATTGATTTCAATGGATCTATCCTAAGTATAATTGCATTGAATCAAATTGAGATTTGTGTACTGAAATATAAAATAGTAATCTTGCATGAACAAATATAATAGTGAGTGTCTAGTTTTAAATATCATTTGTTAAATAAAGTTATATGCCTGACTGTTCTGGAAATTTTGGGTACAGTAAATTCTTGTTCTATTCAGCCAATGTCAATGAAAGAAAAGGTTCATATAAAGACATACCATTCTTTCTCTTCATAAAAACAAACCATAAGGTGGTAACTTGGTAACAGGTAATTATGAACATGGTCAGTGTTCACAGCATGGACTAAAATGAAACTTGATTGAGAAAGCCTTAGAAATACCAGCTTCAACTTACTACAAAAGCCTGCAGCATATTTCATGGTATAGGAAAAATATTTCAGTGACATATTTCCTACTGAAAACTTTAACTTTTGGGAACAATTTTTATACTTCCCTCAACATAAAACAACATTTAAAATTAATTTTTACAGTAATAACATTAAAGCTTGGTTTATCTAGTTTGATCTAGTGGTTAAGACACCAGGCAAGAAAACAGCCTGATACTAGTTAAAGAGACCACTAGTTCAAGTCCTGCCTTGCCCATGAAAGCCAATTGGGTAACCTTGAGCCAATCATTCTTTCTGAGCCCAACTCACCTCACAGGGTTGTTGTTGTGAGGAAAATATAGGTGGAGGAAGATGTGTTAGATATGTGCACAGCCTTGAGTCATTTGTAAAAATAAAGGGATAGAAATAAAATGAAAACTGGCCTATGTTCATGTTTATCATGCTGCACAAATTGTATAGCAGTGCTTTTGAGAAAATGGCTTGGAAGTAAAGGGAATGCTTTTTTGCATTGAGTTATTTGCTGCTTGTAATATTTTGCAGTCCATCAAAGAATTTCAGTCAGAAGAATGTCTTCAGATTCTTGATAAGGAAGCTGCACTTAGAATACAAGAGAATGACAAATCCCTTTATATATGTGATCAGTTTAGTGGCATTGTTTTTAATCATCTTCAAAAGGTTTGCATTTTCTTATATTATTTTTTATCAAATCTTGGTAAAGTGTATCTGCAAATTGTATAAAAAGTGGAAAATCAGTGGAGATATAAACATTGGGAGATAAAATTGGTTTGATGTCACATAATCAGATGAATGATTACTGAAGTTTGTTGATTCCATTTGGCTATTAAACAAATAACCAATAAATGATGATGTAATAAGGGTTAAATTTTTAGTACCAATTTTTCTTTCAACCACACTTGAACAATGTGTATGTAGTTAGAGGAAAAAATGACTTTGAATTTATTGATATTTTGAAAAATTGCCAAGCTGTTTGCATGGATATTGTTTCAGATAATGTAAGTGGCTGGGAAATTGCTTTGTGAAAAAAGAACCTTCTTCATTTTCTTGTTTTATCTTTTTCAGCTTGGTTGTAGGATTGTGGGGCCACAGGTAGTTATCTATTGTATGCAGAATCAGCGATGTGTTCCAAAGGCTGACCATCCAGTATTTAATATGACAATGGCTGATGTAACAGTATCTTGTACAAGTCTTCCAAAGGAAACAAGGGTAAAATATTACATAAATATGGAATTCAGTTCAGATATGAAGTTTATCTTCTCAATATTTATAAAATTATGTTTGGATTCTAGCCATGTTAATTATCAGTTAAAATGATTGAATAGGTACAGAAACATACAATTCAAAATAAAAGGAATCAGATTTCTTTATTATTTTACCCAAAATACCTTCAACATATGTTTAGTAACTTTAAAAACTCTTCAATCCTACTTTTACACAGAAGTTGTTTTAGAAATAAATTGCCTTAATATATTTAAGGTGTAATATGTTTGGTTAAAAGCATTTATTCTTGCTTTGTTAAGAGCAGGGTCATTTTTAAGTGATATTTCAAGATATTTTTTTTCTCAGTCCTAAGTTACTTATTCTCAGCAGGCTCTTTTACTGTTTATATGATCTGAAGTTTTATAACTTATGAATCCTCTCAAATGTATCAGTGTAAATGTTTAAACGAGCAATAGAACACTGATTTTGTTACACTTATGAAAATCATTAAAATGTGACATTTATATTGAAAATAACTAGTAGCTTTATTTGACTCATACTTTTATCTACGAGTGTTTTTTTTTCTATAGGAGGAAGTCCATGAATATGTACAGTTGATGGGTGGCCGTGTATACAGAGATCTTAATGTGTTAGTAACCCACCTTATAGCTGGAGAAGTTGGAAGCAAGAAATACTTAGTTGCTGCTAATTTAAAAAAACCCATTTTGCTTCCCACTTGGATAAAAACACTGTGGTGTAAATCACAGCGCAGGTAAGATAATTGTGTATGCATTTGGATTACCTGAACAATTCTTATTTCTTAACAAAGAATTAACATTCTTGTTGCAAAGGGTCATGCTTTAATGAGAAATTCTACAAAGAAAAAATCTTTTGATAGGAAAAATGTAAAAATGATGCCTTACATTTTTAATATTTGATGAATATTTAAATTTATATGATTGAATCTGTATTCTTTTCAGAATTCTTATTGTCCTTGATCCAAATTTAATCAAATTTTGAATAAATCCATCAGAATAAGCATGTCTTAAGACAGACTAAACATATGCTTGAATGCAAGCTCCACTGCCACTCCAAAAATCCCCAACAAAGTCTTATTTTTAATGGGACAGAAGAGACAATTATTATATATGTATGGAATAATCTTATTAATTAATGTAGTTTTTTTTCCTGTGGGCCTTTGAGACAGCCTTGTCCAGATGGTTGCTAATACTTAAGCTCCTGCAGTTTTTTTGACAACACTTTTGGAAGTGGTTTGTTCATGCCTTCTTGTTAGGGATGAGAGAAAATGACTGGCCCAAAATCTCTCGGGTATCTATGCCAAAGGCAAAACTAAATTCAACTCTCCCATTTTGCCTTAATCACTGCACCAAATTGGCTGTCAATTTATTTACATATACATTAAATCAAGCTTATTCCTGGTTCTAGCCTTATGTAATTTTTGAACTGTGGCTGCAAAAAACCATATCAGTTAAAATCAGAGTAGCACACTTCTGAATTAAATGCATTAACTTGTCTATACTCAAATAAATCTGAATTCATCACTGATTTTCCAAAGAAAGATCAAGAAATATAATTATTCTTGTTTTTAAAAGGATCACTAGATACACAGATATAAATATGGGGGAGTTTCTGTGTCCTCCATTTCTTGGCTGTACAATCTGTGTAACTGGTTTAAGCAGCATGGATAGACAAGAAGTCCAGCGTCTCACCACTGAGAATGGTGGTCAATATACAGGGCAACTGAAGATGAATGAATGTACCCATCTTATTGTTCAAGAACCAAAAGGTAAAAGATAAATCTTTGACATTTCTGTTTAGGCTGAGTTTAAAAGGAGGCTTGTATTTGTATAAATATTTGCAGATTGAGAATCAGATTTCACTTTGTACTGGGCTTAAATTTAGAATGTTTCCTTATATTGCTTTCTACTGGACTTTCTGTAAATTGTCTTAGTGATATTCTACTTCAACTGACAATGGACAGTTTTATTATGGCAATGAAAATAAAAATGTTTCAAATTAGAGTTCTTTAATTTAGAGTTCTTCAAATACTATTTTAAGTTTCTCCACTACTTTTATATTAAAGTTGCATTTCTGAATTTCTTGTGATTTTCTGCCCCTTTTCCCTGCATTTATTAAAAGGATTTTGATATATAGGGAAAGAGTCTACAACAAAATTAGATTTATTTTAAAATATATTTCATATTTTTTTTAGAATAAATCCAAATCATGCAACAGAATTTGAAAGTGTAACACATAAACTTAAGGTTAAAAATAATAATAAAAGCAATGATAAAATACTTAACCAGAAGGTTTCATACATGGAACAGTCAGAGTGCTAAACACAATTATAGGCCAATGTAAAGGGGTAAATCTTTACAATCTTCTTGGAAGCTATAATGAAGGGATGTGGCAGATCCTGTGTAAGAATGGTAGACTAACAAAATCCTATTGAAGTATGGCGACTTGTATTTTAGGTACCACAGAAGAAGGCTGGTCATTGACTGTAATAAATATCTGATTAGTTGTAAGGAAGGCTTGCAAGAATTATGATGGAATAGATGGGATATAGTTTGACATAACTCAACCTAAAAGTGCTCAGAATTTTGAAAGTTGATGCCAGCATTTTAAGTCAAACCTAAAAACACACCATTGAGCAGTGTATTTGATTACAATTCTCAAGAATAGAGTGATTATTTTCTGTACAGGCTTAAATTTTGAATCATTTTAAAGGAAAACTTTAAAGAATAAATACATCGTAATTAACTTAGTCGAAATAAATAAAAATATATGTTTGTCCTCTTGAGATGAGGCCGCACATTAGGCTATTGAAAAAAACAGCTATTGACATTTCTTCTCCAGAGTTTTTTTTTTATAGTGCAAGTCTTCTATAGAGCAACAATAGCAATTTTGAATAACAGTCTGCTAAATTGAAATGATAGGCCAAGGTGTCTGAATTTTTTTCATATTTATTTAGCAATTCATATTGATCTGAATTTGCTAATTATCAAATTAATACTGTAACCTAAAAAATCAAAGCTTCACTTTTGGCAAATGGAAGGAATCTTTTCATCTGCAACTTAAAAATCTATTTTGAATGGTTGGAAACTTTCCTTAATGAGGGGAGGGGAGAAAGGAGCAAAATTATGCATACAAATATAAGATTCCCCTTTATGTTGCTGAGAGTATTTAGAGAGCAAATTTACATATGTGATTTTCCTATCAGTAATTTGTGGATCCAATCCCATATTTTTTTTCCTACTTATTGAAATTCATTGCAAGGGTGATTTTATGGACATGTTTCATGGACATGTTTTTGAGTTTAGGTATATAAAATGTAAAACCAAACAAAATAATGTTGAGCCTCATTGGTTATTACTTCAAGACATTTTATTCATGTAGCAGGTAGGGCTCAATAGAGAGGCATTCTGTACTAAATACAAAGCAAAGGTGCCAAATTTATGGCACCACGTGACATATTAGGACTTTTTTTTCCTTTCACTAAACTGGGTGGGTATGGGCCAGCAGGTGATGCATTTGGCCCATAGGTTGTGAGTTTGATACCTGATGCACTATAAAGCCTCTTTTTGTCAATTTTGATATATTGCCATTGTGATGACCTAATTAAACTTAATTGTATGTCAAAAAGGCTCAAACACGGTTGTTCCAGTGTCAATATATAGCAAACCATTTTTATAAGGAAAATATAATCATTTTATGTTTCAAAAAATAAGTTTGTGGGTGCAGTCTCTAAAATTGATTTTTAAAAGTATGTAGAATAGGATCTCTAGCATTTTTGCTGATAAGTACAGTTGGTAGTTTTAGAGTAAGGAGTCTTTATTCCAATCTGCCTGTCATAGTATTGTACTGTGAATAGTTACAGAATAAAGAACTAATTGGAGCAAAAAGATTTAGTACATTTATTTAAGAAAATGTCAAGAAAATATCTACAAAGCTTGCTTCGTATATTTAATATGCTCATGCAGTTTACATGCTTCCGAACAATTGAAACATATATTGTTTATTATGATTTTGTCTCTCCTTGGGAAAGGCCAGAAATATGAATGTGCAAAAAGGTGGAATGTTCATTGTATATCCATGCAGTGGTTTTTTGACAGCATTGAAAAGGGATTTTGCCAGGATGAATCAATGTATTTGATAGTTCCTAGCACAAAGAAAGATAGCACACCGAGCACTTCAACTCCTACAGATCAAGCTAGCAAGCCAGACAGTAAGTAATACATAAAGGGACATATTTCCTATATTATCTAGATTATTTGTATAATTATTAACTGACTTAAGATTTCATGATGATGATGATGATTATGATGTTTTTAGGAAAGAACTGACCTATAAATATTTCAAAGGCCTACATTCTATTGTAGCTGTTTACCTTGAGTCTCAGGTTATTTTTGTTACATTTTTCAGTAGAAGAAATAAGTCTTATAACAAAGTACAGGTAATTTTTGACATACAGGTATAGCCATCTCAGCATCCCCACAAATTTCAGGTGCTTGGCATGTATTTATGACAGCTGCAATGTTCTGGGAGCATATGATCGCTATTTGTGACTTTCCAACAAGTAAAGTCAACAGCAAAGCCAGATTTGCTTAACCATGTTATTAACAACTACAAACGATGCATTTAACAACCATGGCAAAAAAAGATCATAAAATCTTAAAAGCTGCTTTGCTTAACTTCACAAATTGTGATCTAAATTGTGGTCATAAGTCAATTATCTGTATTATATCTCGACTTCTCCTTTTAGGGTTAGGGTTAGATCCCAAACTGAAGCTTTCTATGGCTACTGAGCATGTTCAGTTGTCCTTGATGAGTGCTGAATATGATAGTTCTTCTGTAAAAATAATTGTAAAAAATAATTATATGCAGATATAATAATTTATATAATAAGCTGAACCCTGGTAAGACCAAGGGGCTTTGAATGCATGATGCTTTAGGATTCTGGACTTTAGGCATCTTTAGTTCTGGATAGGGTTGAACTGTCCCAGGCAGATCCGGGCCACAACTTGGGTTTTTTTCTGGATTTGAAACTCCTGTTCAAAAGCAGGTGGCAATCATGGCAGAAAAGAGCCTTTGCACAACTTAGTATTGTATGCCAGTTGGGCCCTTTCCTAGTTTGGGAGTCCTGGTATTTAGTTACTGAAGCCTTGATAATCTTATACTTAGACTATTGAAGCTTGCTCTACAAAGGATTATCCTTGAAAAGTATTTGGAATCCACAATTGGCATAGAGTGCCACTACATGGACAGTTTTTGAAGTCCCTAGGGTGGCTGGTGTTATACCACTGTCACACAAATTTCACTGGTTGCTTCCGGATCCAATCCAAGGAGTTGGCCCTTATCTTTAAAGCCCTTTCTGGCCTGGGTCCACTTATCTGAGGAACCATCTCACCCTGATAGATTGGCTTGCTGCAATCATGCCAGCAGATGGAACATTCTGTGCACCCTGTTGGTCAAGGAATTCCAGCTGGCAGGGTCTAGGAGAAGAACCTTTTCTGCCGTGGCTTCTACTTTTGGAACATTGTGCCAAAGTGAGATCTGCACTCATTCTTTTCATCTTTTGAAAGGATCCAAGACCTACTTTGCCAACAATCTGAGATTTCAGTAGGAGTATATCATTCTGGATGTGGTTAAAGACTTAAAATAAGACCTCACCTTCTCCCCACATGCATCTTGCTCCCTCCCCATCTTTATTAATTTTAAGATAATTTATTGTTTCTATTTATTGTTTTAATATTTTATATAATTGCTTTTATTGATTATAAGTCACTAAAGTTGTCTCTAGGTGATATAAGCAGCATGTAAATTTAAATAAGTATGCATATGATCTTTAAAAAGAGGTGCATCTTGTGGAAATGCATTTGAAAACCTATTCAAATTAGTAAAACAACTACATTTTTTTGCACTCATGAACCCCCCCCCCCAAGGATCAATGACAACTCGCTTCAGCCAACTCACTAGAGCCAAATCACCATGGCCACAGGACAAGAATTAACACTAATACTGAAAAATAAGGAAATAGAATAATTAAAGGATGCTAAAGAAAGGACAAAATGAAATGTAAATGTAAAAATTAAAATAATTTAAAATTATGTTAAATGGTTAAATTGAATAGTTGAATTGTCCTGCAGTGAGTTATTCTGTGGCAAGTTGGCAATAGCAAGTTGGCCGTGGTGAGTTGGTCATGGCGATTTGGCCATGCTGAGTTGGCTGTAGCAAGTTGTCCCATTCCGCTTCAAACATGCTCCTAAAAATTGCAAAGTGTATCTTTCAAAGGGTTTGAAGAACACTAGTGAATAGCAAGATGGGTACTTGATTTGGTAGCTATGATTGAACTACATTTTCCAGTATCTTTTTTTCATTGGTTTTTTTTTAATTTACTTTTTATTTTTCAAATTTCTATACCACAGTGTCAAACTCGTGCTATCACATTGCTGTCATGTGACCTATTGCAACATTTTTTTTCCCTTCAGGGAGCTGGGGTGGTTTTGGCCTATTCATGATGCATCTGGCCTTTGGGCCACCAGTTTGACACCCCTGCTCTATACCATCAATCTCAGCTTTGTGCCTCTGAGTGATTACATTGGTTGCGGTTGCTGCAAATTGAAATTCAGTAACATTTGCAGAATTACAAGCTGTTTACAGCTTGTATAAAATAGTATCACTCTTATTTCCACAATTCTATCAAAACCAATTGGAAAAAGAAGTTTTTATTGAAGATAAAGAAATTCATAATTTTTCCTCTTTCAATGTCTATTTCCCTTTTGCAGTATTTCCTAAAAATACTCGGAATAATGTGTCCTGAATAATGAATAAGCCATTACTTTGTCAGCATTAGAAATACTAAGTGTTTTTAGCATGCATTGATAGTAAATTATGTTATACTTAGCATAACAGAAGGAAGAAATTGATGGAGAATGAAAGTTAACTAATGTCCAGTATGATTTTTATTTATGCTTAATCTTCTATGAAATGCGAAAGTATAGTTGATATATTGATGCAATTTTCCAAAATCATTCATAAATAACTTTTTTATCTGAATTTTATTTAAAGGTCAAACACTTTCGGATGTTAGTCATATTTCAAATATCAACTTAAGTGACATTAATGAAACATCATGTAGTTCTGTTTTGAATAGCAGACTGGAGCCTTCGCCTGATGAACTGAACAACTTGAATATTAATTCTTTGCAAACACGTGAAGATTTACTGGATGGATGCCGAGTATGTTTAATAGTGCATGTTCAATTGTAAAATTACCAGATAATTCTATAGATTTTAGAATTTGTGAAATTATATTGTCCATATTTTCACTCTGACTAATTGGTTAAAAGCAATTGTCCATTATTGCACCTCTGATTGAAAAAAAGAAGGCAAATGCCATTACTTACAAATTCTGTGTTAAATTATTTTCTTTTAGTTTACTTTTTTATTGTCATTGCACCTTATACAATGAAATCAAACACCATCTTCAGTGCACATGATGACCATGAAAATAAACACAAACACACATCCTTCATCCTTCACACATTGAACTGAAAATCCCCGACACTACACCAACACTGCACTCTGCAGCAGAATTCAAAAGAGCTACTGCCCTTGGATAGAAGCTGTTTTTCAGCCTATTTGTCCTTGTTTTTATTCTGTATCATCTGCCAGATGGTAATAGTTCAAAAAATGGTTCCCAGGATGAGATGGATCTTTGAGAATGTTTTGAACTTTCTTAAGGCAGTGGGAGCTTTAAAGCTCTTCCAAAGAGGGCAACCAATGATCTTCTGGGCAATGACATTAACCCTCTGGAGTGCTTTCCTATCTGCCACTGTGCAATTGGCAAACCATACAGAGGTGCATTATGTTAAAATGCTCTCTATGGTGCAGCAGAAGGTCACCAGCAGTTTTTCATTTAGTTGTTTTCTAAGAAGTCTCAGATAGTATAATTTATGCTGGGCTCTTTTGACCAGGGCTGCAATGTGGGCATCCCAGGTCAGGGTAACACCCAGAAACTTAAAACTGGCCACTTGCTCCACTCGGATTCCATTGATAAGCAAGGGTTGGATGTCTGATCTGTTCCTTCTATAATCCACTATAAGCTCCTTGGTCTTTTTGGTGTTGAGGACCAAGTTATTGTCTCCATACCACGAAAGCAACCGGTCCACCTCATTTCAGTAGGCAGACTCATCCCCCCCCCCTCCGGAGATAAGTCTCACCACTGTATTTTCGTGCAATATCTCCTTGATATTGCAAACTAAAAGAGATCAATAGTAGGAACATATGGAATAAATGCTGAATACTGAGTTGTGTTAGTATCGGAGTAATATGTAGTAAATAGTAATGAACTATGACACCCAGTTTAGTGATTATGGAATCAGGTTAGAAATTGGGAGACTGAGTTATTCCCTTCTGAGGCATAAAGCAAGTTGGATTACATTGAGCCTTCCCTTCTCATGGGAAGGAGAGAATGACACATTGCTTTTGAAAATGCAGATAGGATTGAATGGAAGAAAAAAAACTATATTACAATGAACAATATTATAATGTTATAGATAAAATTTGAATGATACTGTAACTAAAAGGAAGTGGAATCAATGACTTTGTTTGCTTACAGACTCTTCATTATCTTATTGAATATCATCATCGGTCTGGGTGTGAGGTGTGCTCCCTGTTTGTTTATTATTCAATAAATGTATATGGTAGTATCCTTTATATATAGTAGATTTTATTGTTTTCAAAAACAAAACTTGAAATGCAAAATTACAGTAAAAAGGGAAAATATGGAAGATGGACAATGAAGAACATTTACAAACTGACACACAAAAATACAAAACCCTCTGATTAGTTTTGAACATATAGACATAAAGTGTGCTGTGACACTGAATTAAACCAAAATTTAATATTTTTTTAGATCTTTAATTATCTGGAAGTACTATAGGGAAGAGTTGATAGAATATTCACTCTCTTCTATGCATTGTCCAAATTCCTTTGTAAGTTCTTTAGCTATATGTTGGGGTAATGATACAGTTAGACAAAAAGATATGCCAGTCTTCTATTTTTGGATGTCCATAGAAGCTTGGGAGGATGAGTCCATTAATTTTACCCCACCATTTGATTTGACC
Organism: Laticauda colubrina; assembly: GCA_015471245.1. Classification (NCBI taxonomy): domain Eukaryota; kingdom Metazoa; phylum Chordata; class Lepidosauria; order Squamata; family Elapidae; genus Laticauda; species Laticauda colubrina. The sequence goes on along the minus strand of BLBF01000095.1, from coordinate 4,182,217 downwards.
TTTCTTCATTGTATTGTTCCTGGTTTCTTTAGAAGATGTCCAGATTTTGTAATGGATTGTGTTGATTAGGATGAAGGTTTATTTGTCCTCGAGTAGTTCTTTGGTGTAAATTATGTTCTATCTGTGATAACCATGGTTTGATCTTTGCAAGCAAACAAGTCCTTACTCCCTAGTTCATCCCTGAGTTACTCTTTTCTATTGAAAATGGAGTATCTAATCTGCCTTAAATTAGTGTTACTATTTTAGTTCAAATATTTTTCTGCTTTTCTTATAGATTTATCTTTGTGGCGTTACCACCAAAAAAGTAGATAAAATGAAAACGCTGATTAATTTTGGTGGTGCAGTTCGTTTTAATCAACTAAATGAAGATGTAACACATGTTATTGTGGGGGATTGTGATGATGAATTAAAACAGTTTTTGAAGAAAACAGAACGGAGGTATTGATAACTAGTTTTAAGATTTACTGGCATTTTTTAAAACTAAAACTTTGGTAAATATTCAGCATGTTAAAGAGTTTATTGCAATTTTTATCATTTTCTCAAGAGTAGTGAAGATATTTTATTAATTTAAAAAAACATTCTAAAACAACATATTTAAAACTAGGAGTGTGTAGATTGTGGCATATTTGAATTATCAGTTTGTGTTTTTAAAGCAATTCTATATATAAGAATCAGTCCAACTCAATTGAATTTGATTTAAGAAAAATATTGAATTGTTTCAGAGGTTATCAGTTCAATTTCCCAATACAATGTGAAAAATCACTTGAGATTTGATCAAATTGCTGTCATAGCTCTGAATCAAGCCTTTGTTCAATTTTATTAAATTGTCTAAGATATAGAGAAAAGATTTGTAAAAAAATAAAAGAATTAAAGGATTGATTCTCTACAACTGATCTCCAAAGATGTAAACATCTAAGACAATTTATGTATAAACTTTTAAGTACAGGAATATAGATCATGATTACAATGTTGTGATACAGATATTTTCTTTGGGAAAATTACTGCTTTAAATGCACACAGTTAAGCCCATGTCACACTGAACCAACGGATGCAAAGAGGATGTAAAATGGACAAAAAACCTTGCCATCCGTTCGAAAACGCGATGTACTCACTGCCTCCGTTTTGCTTCCTCTCTATCCGTCCAGCATCTGTTTATTGACGTTTCATCCGCTCCAAAAGTTTTGGGCTGCCTAAAACTTTTGCGCGGAAAATGTATCCAGTTCGTCCGTTCTGCATCCGCTACGCATCCGCTATATCCGCTAGGCATCCGCTACGCATCCGCGCAACTCGCATCCGCCCGGACGCAGGGAGGAAGCGGAACAGATGCGGAACGGATGCAGAACGGATGCCTAGCGGATGCAGAACGGAAACAAAGCGTTTAAAACGGAAAAAACGTTCGCAGAGGGGGCCTATCTCGGATATTAAGGATGTCTACAGGATGCCTAGAGGATGCCTAGAGGATGCCTAGCGGAAAACCTATATTGCCTATAAAAAGGGAAAGCAACTCGTCTGCATCTCACTTTCAGAACAGCAGCCCAGCGGTGCAGACCTCTGCAGCCTTCATCTGCCTCTTGCTCTTCCACAGCTTCCAGTCATGTCCACCGTGGATTGTAACAAAGTCCTTTCGGCAGCCACCATCGTTCTGCAACAGTGCGAAGCCATCTGCAGGCTCTGTGAACTCTACTGCGAGAAGAAAAGGAGCCACCCAAAAAGAGTCTGGATCCAAAGATGGTTCGCCAGAAGAGCAGAGGATGGACTGTACAGCAAGCTGATGGTGGAGCTCAGGAACGAAGACACTCATACATTCCAAAACTTCATGAGGATGCCTCCAGCCATGTTTGACGAAGTTGTGCAGCGGCTGACACCCAGGTTGACCAAGCAGAGCACCAGCTTCCGGCTCAGCCTGGAACCTGGGCTCAAGGTGGCACTCACTCTTTGCCACCTGGCCTCAGGGACCACCTACAGGAGCATGCAGTACGGCTGGAGGGTGCCATCCAACACCATCAGCATTGTGGTCAGAGAAGTGGTGCAGGCCATCATCGAAGAATACAAGGAGGAGCTCCTCCAGTACCCCTCCACTGAAGAAGGATGGAAGAAAGTTGCAGAGCAGTGGTATCAGAAGTGGAACTTCCCCCACACCGTTGCAGCCATAGGTGGCAAGCATGTGGCCTGCAAAGCGCCAGCCAAGTTGGGGTCCACTTATTTCAACTACAAGGGCTTCTTCAGCATCATCCTCTTCGCCATGGTCGATGCTGACTACAAGTTCATGTACATCGATGCTTCAGGCAACGGCTCATCTTCAGGTGCCCAGGTATACAACGCCAGTCACCTCAAGGAGGAGCTGGAAGGCAACCTCATCGTGGGTTTCCCAGATCCAGAACCCCTGCCCAACGACACGTAAGGTGTGCCCTACTTCATCGTGGGGGATGACGCCTTCTCTCTCACAACCTACCTCATGAAGCCCTACAGTTCCAGATTCCTCCCCCGTGAAGAGAGGATCTTCAACTACAGGCTGTCCAGGGCAAGGCGGGTGGTGGAGAACACCTTTGGCATCCTGGCCAACAGGTTCCAGGTACTTCTCACCACCATTCAGCATTGCCCAGAGACTGTGATGAGGATCATGGAAGCTTGCTGCATCCTGCACAATCTCATGCGCACCCGCTACCCAGTGTTGCAGAACAGGCTCGTGGACCTCCAGCAAGGCAATGGGGATATGGAGCCTGGGGAATGGAGGCAAGGGCGAAACCTGATCAACATTGAGGATGTGCAAGGCCCCAACAGAGCCTCACATGAAGCGAAGAAGCAGCGCACCCTCCTGAAACACTGGAGCAACTCCCCAGCTGGAGCAATGGAGTGGCAAGACAGGATGGTAGATGGTTAATGGATGCTTCCTTCAGCCTGTCTCATCACACTGATGAGATTGGGCCATGTATGTTTGGTTGGCCTACAATGAACAGGGCGTTTAATAAAGAGTTGTGTTTAAGTTGACATGCGTGGATAATTATTACATTATTATTGATAATAAAGGGTCATAGGTGTGGCACCTGGGAGGGTGGACCATACAGTCCCACTATGCTTGCACTGGAGGTTTATCTATCCCACTGCTATCCTAACCCATCCCACAGCTATTACCCATCCCACAGATATCCTAACCCATCCCAAAGCTATCCTTACCCATCCCACAAGCATACAAAGGCTTAAACCATTTCTAAAAGTTTCCAGCAAGAGTTTATTAAAAAAAAGAAATGAAGCAAGTGTGTGAATCATAAACAGATAAATATTAAACAAGAAGCTATAAAACAGAAATGAGTCTCTGGCACTCCTCTTGGTCGCTCAGTCTCAGGGGTGAAGGGTCCATGTGCTGTGCAGGTGGCTGGTGCTGGAGTGCTTGTCATCAGCTCCTCCAGAAGCAGAAGCAGCAGAAGCCCCAGCCCCAGAAGAGCGAGCCCGTGCTGCAGAAGCCCCAGCAGAACCAGAGTGAGGGCCAGGGGGCGGGATGGTAGCCCTGTCCCTCTTGCCAGGGCTGGCAGCAGATGGCTGAGGCTTGCTGTGCTTCCGCATGGTTGTGGGGATGCTGGCTGGCAGGGAGGCTGGCAGGAACCAAGGCTGGCAGGCAGACATGCAGGCAGGGCAGGCAAGGCAGCCAATCCGTCCGGCAGCAGGTCTTTCCTCTGAATGGCGACCTGCTTCCGAGCTGCTTCCATTATATCCGCGGGGCTGACGCAATGCATCCCCCTCGCATGCGCAATTAACGCCAGGCATCCGCTAGGCTTCCGCTGTGCATCCGCTGTGCATCTGCTTCATCCGTTCAGCGTCCGTTCTGCATCCGCTGTATCCGTTCCGCGTCCGCTTTGCTGAGGCCCCCCGGAAGCCCTGCGGTTGCACCATCCGCTCCCATCTGCTAGGCTTCCGTTCCGCATCCGCTTTGCATCCGCCCTGCGTCCTCCCCGCGTCTGTGTTATTCGCTCCGGTTATGCAAATTTTTTCCCCTTTTGAGAGCGGATAACAATGGATGGAACATTTTGCTCGTCCGCTGTGTCCTTTTTGCATCTGTTGGCCAGTGTGACATGGGCTTTAACAGTGTCAAAAAGTCTGTACTTTAGACACAAATTTGTATTGCGTATTCTTGTGATGTTTAGAAACTTTGCTTTGATTCCATAGGACATATAGAACATTTTTTCCTACATGGTGTAATTCTTGGTTTTTTTCAATAACAGGCCACATGTTGTGACAGTACAATGGCTTTTGGAATGCTTTAGAAAAGGTTATTTAATACCTGAAGAGCAATATGCCCCTGCAAGTTGTCAACAAGTGAATACTCTATCTTCTGAGCCACCTTTTATCTCCAATAAAAATAGCATGTTGAAAAAAGAACATGTGAATACTGTGGCAGCTGCAGATACTGATGAAGATTTGCTATCTCAATATGTTACTCATGATTCCAAAGTAGGTAAGGTACTGGTCCATGAAAAGCAGGGAGATGGACAGGGAAGCAGGCATGCAGCAGGCAGAATAAATTTATTCTGGTAATTAATTTATGGTAATTAATCAGCAAATATACACCATTATCATCTGTTCTCTTTAATTTCTTCTTTGGTGCATATGCATGATCGTTATACTTACACATGTCCTCTTTCTATTACCAGCTCATAGTCTATGTGCAACTGTACGAAATGTCCTTAAATGTTTTGTTATTTCTTGTACTTTATTTTTTCCTTTGATATTTGAATAATTTTAGCTACTATTCAATGATTTAATTTATAGCCTGCTACCTTTATGTGTAATTATTGTCTATCAACTTGCTTCTTGGACCACATTATCAGTTCCTTTCTCATATGGAATTATTTCCTTGCTTACCTACTAGATTTTGTTTCTTCCTTTTTCGTATTGCAAAGCTCCTACATTTCTAAAAATTATATGATGTATTCAAACCAACTGATTGTCAATTCCCAGATGTAACAGATTTCTCTCATAGGTGATTTAACCATCGGTATAAGTACAAAGTATGTCATAAATTCTTCCAGAATACTTCACTAATATACTAAAAAAAGAAAATTAACATTTTACTTACCTCCTAGTTCATTTTGATGACTACAGTGAAACTGATCACACTGTATTTAAAAATGGAAAAGAAGTCACAGTTAGTTCCTTGACAGAGTCTTCTTCAGTTGGTAAAAGAGCCTTATTCAGTGGAAGGAAGTTTCTCATTCTTGGTTTTGGCAAAGAAGATGAATCTTGCATAAGAACTCTGATTGAAGAGAATGCTGGGAAGGTTCTGCTCCAGGAAAATAAAATAATTGCTGATTATGCTGTGGTTCCTCTTCTGGGAAACAAGGTCATATCAACTGTAGAAAATGTGGTTACAAACACATGGCTGGTAAGAATAAGTTGAAAAAAAATGTTTCAAAAATATATTAAGCAAACAAAACAATAGGCAGTGGAAGTATTATTGATATTTTAAAATTACTTTTGAAGAATAATATACTTCCAAATTATATTTATGTTAAATTAGGATTTGTATTTAATTATGGTCTGACTTTATTCTTTCTATTTTAATTATTGAGATTTTATAGGAAAAGAATGTAAATATTCACATATGGAGCCCCAAACACCAATAGGACACTGTTAATAAATAATTGGGTATTTGAATAAAACAGTTACAACAATTTTAATAGTTCTAATGCCTCGGTTTGTGTCAACTAGAAATAAAATTAACTTTAGAGAGTCACTTTGGTGTAGTGGTTAGGGATACCAGGTGACTAAATTTTATTTCCACTTGGTAAGTCATTCTCTCTTAGCTCTGGAAGCAAACAATAGCAGTTTATTTTTAAAAATGTTGCCTAGAAAATTGCAGTAACTTGTCGAGTGAGTTACCAGAAATCAGTGCTGAATTTAAACAGAATTTAATATAATGCTAACTTTAATTCACAAAACATTTGCAATACTATTTGTATTTAAAAATAAGTTTAAGAAGGCATATACCATTTGATCCTTTATTGCCTCAGATTCTTAAATTACTATGGTTGAAAGCATTTCTAAGTTGTTTAATGTCTTCTTGTGTCATTATCTAAGGTGATGTGTATAGAACAACAGACTCTGATAGATCCTCAATCAAGTCCACTTTTCAGCCCAGTTCCAATGAAGGAAGGAGCCATCCCTTTACAGCATTTTGTGTTGTCTTTCAGTCAGTTTAGTGGAGCAGAGAGAGAATCTTTAATATGTTTGGCAAGTCAGCTTGGGGCAAGGTCTGTACACCATTACTTTTTAAAATGCTCTTGCACCCTATTATATTAAACTTCTGTCAAGAAAATGGAGAAAATGTATACACTTTTCAAAAAGGCTAGTAAATACTTCCAAACTATTTAAAAAGATTGTTTATGATATTTATTTTTGGAAAAAAATAGTTAAGAACTTTTTCAAAAAAAATAACATATTATTGATAGTTTTACTTTTTAAAGGATAATATTGATACTTATGGAAAATAGCATTTTTAAAAAATGTCATTTTAGAGTTCAGGAATTCTTTGTGAGAAGAGCCAACCCAAAGAAAGGAATGCTTGTCAGCACTCATCTGGTGCTAAAAGAACCAGATGGTTCTAAATATGAAGCAGCAAAGAAGTGGAATCTTCCTGCTATTACTATGGCTTGGCTATTGGAGTCTGCTAGGATGGGAAAAAAGGCTGACGAAAACAAATTCCTGATTGAGAATATAGACAAAGGTTAGTTGGAATGGAGCTGCATCTGTATGTGCTCACATCTGTGTAAACAATAGAAGCATTCATATATTTCCTTAGACACTCCACCCATAAGCATTTTTTCTACTACATTGTAAAGAAAAATAACATGTAAGTATTATTGGTTGCTAGATGACATTGATGCACTAGGTCAGGACACTAATAGGGTTTTGAAAAAATGCAGTTGGCCATTTCTTTTGATAGAAATATTCATTTTACCTTTTGCTTCACACAATAACATGTACGTGACATCTCCCTGGTACTATTCTGTACAATTTTCACCAGTGTTCTTTCCTAACTCATGAAATATAGTGATATATCAGTAGATTATGCAGGTCTTTAAATCTGTCACATTGCTTCTAAATGCTCAAAGTCATTCAGTAAAGCTTTGCAGTTGAATGACATTTGGTCATTTAATCCAATGCTTTTTACAACATGATCCCTTGATTTGTTTACTTAAAGGTGGAACAAGGATTAAACATAATCATGCAAACATTTGAAGGTTGCTACCTGGCATAAAGCAGTGATTTTCTTGACTGCCTATCCCAGTTTAATTTTCAATTTATAATTATATGTATTATTTGCTATCATTGAAATAGTATGTTGGTATCCTAGCTTGTTATAAAAATTATTAGCTAAAGCATATTTTTATATTTACTATATTTTATGTATACTATATTATATACTATATTCTGGAAATATAGTATTCATGTTATGGTTCCAAGTAACAGCCCATCAGAAATCAAAAGTCTTAAGGCAGGGTTCCTCAAAGTATAGATTTGTTAGGCATGTCATATTGGCACAGCTGGTGAAAACCCGAATCTGAAGTCCCCCGGGTTTTCCCATCCCAGTTCAAAATCCAAAGTTTTTTCCCATCACATGTCTCAATCAGATCTCTCTCTCCATCCCAGTTGCCTCCCATCCATGTACTGGTGAGAGTGTCCTTGGTTCACAGAAGAAAGAATGTTATTTTGTTATTTTGGCTACATATTCCCCTCATCTCTGCTCTCCCCTTCCTGTTAAGGTATTGGAGATTTAATAGCTCACCAGCTGTTATAAGGCTGCTGTAAATGTTGATGTAAAGGTAAAGCAGGGTATTGCTGCTTTAAAACTGAGGTGGGGTCAGCAGGGTTATTGCCATTTTAAGAAGCTGTTTATATAAGGGCAGCCATGAGAGGGTGTATCTCTCCTTGTGTTCTATCTCCATTTTAGTTCTCCGTGCAGAGTAATGATTACTTGCCTGATATCTTCATAATACATATATAGCAGTCTTGTATATAAACCACTGTTAAAAGACAAAACCTCTGTGTGCTGTGCTGTGCTCCTGGGTTGTCTCACAAGAGTACTCATGCTGCAAACACTCTGACAGGAGAGCTTAGAGAGAAGAGAAACCCAGTGGGAGCTTGAACCAGAGCCAGAGGGGTTGTGTGACATGGTTTAATCATGGTTAGTGGCTTGTGAAGGAAAACAGGCAACATCACCTTCATTGGCATAATGGGAGGAGGTTATTGGTGTCTCAGTTGAAGGAGACAAACTACCTCTCCTGGAATGTGAAGATGGAAATGTACCTGCAGAGGGAGGAGTTGTGGACAATTGTTCCTAATCCACCAGCAGTCCTGGATGATGGGGACCAGAGGAAAAACTAAAAGGCTTTAGCCAGTATAATTCTGGCTGTAGAGGACAGTCAGCTGATACACGTGAGGGTCTCCAGTCTGTGAAAGAGTGCTGGGAGACATTGTGCAGTGTGTGTGAGAGAGAAACTGCGTGTCGTAAAGTGTTGCTAATAAGGAGACTATAAAGCACAGCTGAAGCTGGGGGAGAGTATGTCCATACTTCTGCAGAATATGAGAAGGACATCCCTTGATTTAGAAGAAAGAGGAATGACATTTACTGAAGCACACAAGGTGTATGTAGTGCTCTGTTCATTGGAGAATTCATGGGATGTTCTTGTGAGAGGTATAAAGTCTATGCAAGAGCGGGATTTAACAATGGCAAATTTAACTGGTCAATTGTTAGAGGAGAAGCAGAAATGGCTGGAGAGACAACCAGGAAAGGGAGGAGAGAACGCTCAGCACAGAGCAGTATCTACAACAGTCCAGGATGCTGGCAGAGCAGCTGAGACAATTAACATAGTGAAGAAATGCTGTATGTGTGGTCCTACTGAGCATCTCCAGAGATGCTGCCCTGAGAGGAGAAACAGGAGCAGCAAGACAAGGGCGCAGGACTACTCAACACATGTGGAGCAGTTCTCCAGGATCATTTTCTTTGGCAGCATTGACTGAAAACACGATGAATACTTGATTGTTGGATAGTGGGGCGAGCTAGCACATCGCTAACAAATCCACATGTGATTTCTGGTTTGAAATCAGCAATGCAAACACGGGCTAGCCTGGCCAATGGTCAAAGAGCTGCTGTAAAAGGGGAAGGTAATGTTTATGGACCAGAGATAGGAACAACATTGTACAATGTTCTGTATGTATCTACGTTAGATCATAATCTATTGAGTATATCCAGGTTAGACAGGCGGGTTGTGACATACTATTTGCAGAGGGACAGTATTCCATTAAGAAAAATGGAAAGATATGTACATGAGGGGTTAAGAAGGATGGACTGTATTTTCTAGGAAGGCAGAAAGATTGTTGTGCATGCGCACTTACGAATGCTCCTACACATGACAATTGTGTACATCTGTTACATGGGAAATTGGGTCATGCAAGTTTTGATGTACTGAAGAAGATGCTAGGCCTACCTGAGGGACTTAGGAAAAAGAAATGAAATGTGTATTTAGATTGCACTATTTGTAAAGAGTCAAAATCCAGGGTGTATCCTATAAATAAGAAAGCACAAGTAATACAAACAGTATTGCAGTTAAGGCTAGGTCCCACTGGCCGACGGATGCAAAATGTATGCAAAAAGGACACAGCGGACGAGCAAAATTTCGGGGGTGTTTCCATCCATTGTTATCCGCTCCAAAAAGTGGCCCAAATTTGTATATACAGAACGGAACAGAACGGAAAAGAACAGAAAGGAACGGACGCGGGTAGTACGTAGCGAGGATGTTAAGCGGATGTTCGTAGGAAGCCTAGCGGATGAAAGCGGATGACACATCCGAAGGGCTTCCGGGGGAGAATTGTGAAGCGGACGCATAGCGGAAGGAGCGGATACATAGCAGATGCATAGCGGATGCAAAGCGTTCACTGCGCATGCGGGGAGGATGAATTGCGTCAACTCCGCAGATGTAAAAGGATGCAGCTCGCAAGCAGTCAGCATTCAGAGGAGAGACATGCTGCCACAGACATCTTCGAATAACACCATGGTTCGTCAGTCAGGGAAGAAGAGAAAGCCTGTGCCTACTCCTGCCAGCCCTGGCAAGAAGGACAGAACCAGCATCCCACCCCCTGGCACTGACTCTGAAGCTGCTGGTGCTGCTGGTGCTGCTGGTGCTTCTGCTGCTGCTGGTGTTGCTGCTGCTGCTGCTGGTGTTGCTGCTGCTGCTGCTGCTACTGCTGCTGTGGTGGACCAGCCCAAGGCCCTCAAAGCCCTGTTGCTCAAGTCCCTGAAGGCCCTGCTGCTCAAGCTCATGGACCGGGAGATGTACGTCATGGCCAAGTGCAGCTTCCTGGAGGATGAGGTCCAGCACCGAGGAGCAGCCCCTCTGACAACCCTCTCCCTCAGACAGCCCACAGACAGCCAGTCCTCTTCCAGCCAGGAGACAGCCAGGTGAATGGAGGCAAGGACTAAACCTGATAGACACTGTGGATGTGCCAGGCCCCAACAGAGCTTCACGTGAAGGGAAGAAGCAGCGCAACCTCCTGAAACACTGGTGCAACTCCCCAGCTGGAGCAGTGGAGTGGCAAGACAGGGTGATAGATGGTTAATGGATGCTTCCTTGAGCCTGTCTCAATAACACT